>OZ010792.1:378130548-378465548 GCA_963932465.1 Maratus speciosus | reverse complement strand
GAAGGGAAATGGGGAGGGTTAAAAATTTTGAATACCGTCTTAACATGATTCTGATAAAACCAGCTCTTACACAACGACAGGAAAAAAATAAATTTTTTTCGTTATATCCGTTGCCAACAATTAAAAAAAAAGCAATAAAATTCTCACCACAACAATTGCTTTTCTATTGCAAGATTTTTCACGCGAAAAATTAAATTAAATAAACAGTTTGACGAATTGAAAACAAATTTAATATTACGTCATAAGTTTTCTAGAGCCAGATTTCCGCATGAAATCTCAAAATGAAATAAATAGTTTGACGAATTAAAAAAACAAAAACAAAATATTGCGTCATATTGGAAATATAATGGACCTCAGCAGGTGAATATGTAACATCATGTGAGTTTGAAGAAACGTATTAAAACATGATGAAAACCCGACTATGGAAATATTAACATATTTTATCACTTTGAGGTTCTCTGAATTTGATTTAGCCATTTTTAAACCTACTCCATATACATGCGTGTGTGTATTCGTGTTTATTAGAATTTTCACAAAATGTTTAGCTCCCTAGAGCTAAGGAACTGGTTTTATATCTAATCTTGATTTAAGTTTTGTTGGTGAATTTAGTACTTAACTTCGAAATCTACCTCCGCAGGCCCGAGCCGGCAGGGATTTTTTTAATATCAAAGTTTCAAGAATTTTAAGATTAAATTAAATATACACATTTGTTGTATTCAGTCTGTGTTTTGTTATACATGTGTATTTATTAATTAAACTATTTTTCAATTTGAATTCCTGAGTTTTTTGTTAAATTTTTTTTCCATATAAACACTATTGTTTTATGAGTTTGTTTCACGATGTGGCCACTAGATTTTGGTTAGGAGTCAAAGTGGCGACTGGATTTTGGTGGTTTAGGAGCCAACTGGCTCCTTAAAATTTTTGGGAATCTGCACCTATACTACTAATCGATGTATTAAATTAATTTTATAACAAGTTATTTTAATGATACTTTAAAGTACCGTCGGGTCATATAATTTTAACCAGTGGCATGGGGCTAATACTAAAGTAATACAATTTTTAATAAATTTCAAAACTTTATTATTTGGATGCATAATTAATATTTTTCATATATATATATATATTGTCTAATTGGTAGGAAATCTAAAAAATATATATTAAATGTTTAAAAAAAAATCTTCTGTCTTCAATTAAAAATTATTTTCACCTGTGTTCTGTTACCCGGGTTGGGTCTCCTGATTGAATTAAAGGAAACTTTCGATGATCGGGAATCATAGAATGTTTTAATTGAAGTTACTATTAGTTCAAAAGGGCTTCTTAAAACAGTAAAATTACTGAAGAAAAGAGAAAAAAAGGGTGAAAGAAGAATAAGAAAAAAGAAAGAAGAGGGGGAAATAAAGGAAGAGAACAGTGGAAGGTGGGGTTAATCATCCTAAGTGTGCTCGTTACTCAGTTTCCGAATTCCCCTTGGTAATGTTAAGTCTATGAGCGTTTGATGCATTCTTATATTTAAAATATCTGCTTAGAATATTAATATTCTTTATTTCTTTTTTCTGTGTGCTCTTTTTAAAGGATGTCACTTTTTTTCTTAGTTGTCAAAATATTTTTAAAATCTATGCTTAATTTAATATTTTATGTGTTAAAAGCGGACGAACTGGGAGTAAAATTTCAACACTTCATATAAAATTAATCATAGATTTAAAAAATATTTTGAAAACTTAAGAAAAAAGAGACATCCTTTAAGAAGAGTTACATAGAAAAAAGAAGATAAAAATATTAATTTCCCGATGTGATATTTTAAATATAAGAATGCATCAAATACCCATAGACTTAGGGGAATTCGGAAACTGAGTGACGAGCAGCCTTAATGCTTTGAAGTTAGTATTATTTCAAAAGTGCTTCGTAAAACAGTAAAATTACGGGCAAAAAGAAGAGGAAGGAGAAGGGTGAAAAAAGAAGTGAGAGGGGGAATTAAAGGATGAGAATAGTGGAAGATGAGGTTAATAAGAGACAAACGGGGTAATAACATACAAAACACGATAATTGTTTTTGTAATGAGAGAAGAATCTTGCATAAAATATACTACATTCCACAACTTTGATAAAACTTTGACGAATTTTTATCAACATTTTAAAACCAATTGTTGATGTAAATATGTTTTTTCCTTCAAATTTACCAAAATCGCCTGTACCTTATTATCCTCTGTGGGGCAAAAAGAGACTGGTTTTCCAACATTCATATAAAAACTATGTTAAACTAAATGAGACTATAGAAGATACATTGGTACTTACGTATTATCCGGGACATAATCATTCACATATTCATTGGACCGGATATATTCATTGAGCCAACAATGGCTCCAAAAATATTAATTACAGTAACTCTTATTTACTTAATTAATTATTGCTTTCTTCATTTTAACCGCATAGTTAACGTTATATAGTTGCCATAATTAAAGGCAGTGGCGGAAATATTTATGTACGTAACATGGAAGACGGCAGTATTCCGAGTGACGCAGGCTTAAGCCTAAAATCGTAGAATAGCGGAACTCATATATACAGGTAATTCGAGATCAAAGGGAACGCGAAAACCCCCATTTAAGAACTCAGCAAATATAGTTCATATTGTTCTGATTTTTTTTTTTTTTTTTAACAGTCTTGTATCTCCAGTCTAATCCTATTCTGAAATTTTTACATTTCTAGGTGCAGTATATTTTGAGCTCTCGATACCCATTTTTAAAGCAAATTCGATGATGCAAGTTCTTAATTTTGTTTTCTCAAAAATGACGTGGGCGATTTTTTAAAAATTAATATATAATATGAATTTGTTTTATATGAAGCGAATAAGACCTTACTTGTTTACAGGAAAACTCTTGTTTGTTATATAATCCGCATTTTTTCCCTCGAAAATTACCTGGGCGATTTTTTTTAAATAAATATATAATATGAATCTGTTTTAGATGAAGCTAATAAGACCTCACTAGTTTCTAGGAAAACTCTTGTTTGTTATATAACCCGCATGAAAAATCGGACTATATTTTTTCTCCATTCTATGAGAATTTCACTGTAAATGCGCGATAAGTCATTATACTGTATCCGTGCGCATGCTTTCTTTTTCTCCAATTTTAGTGGAACATATACGTGAAACTTCTTGCTCAATCGGTAGTCCGGTGGTCTAGTGATCAAAGTCTGCGGGTTCTATCCTAAGTGAAATTTTTACATTTATTTTTAGATGTTTATTTTGATTTTTTTTTTCTTTAAGAGGTTAACATATCATGATTTCATGAAAATTTTTCAGCAATAAAAATATTACCAGGCGAAATTTTATTACTTTTATACATATTAATTTCAATCACACATTTAATTAACTAACCTTCTGGAAAATATTTATTAATATAATTACTTCACATGGCATTTTTTTAAACTTGAAATCTTCGTATATCTCTGTATTCATATAAAAATGATGAAATAGAATAAGGAAAAATACTTTTTCGAAGTTAATAAAGGAATATTTAATTAAAGCACAAGAACAAAAAATAGAAGTTGACCTACTTTTAATAGTGTTCAAGAATATTATCTATTAAAAAATGCTACCGAAATTGGTTCATTGTATATTTTTATTATCAGAAGAGAGAAGGGTTAAAAATATTGCTTTTTTCTATATATTTTTAGGAAGTGTATTCGTTAAACGGCAGGAATTTAGTCTCACGAATTTCATTAGATGCATTCTGAAATAAATTCTGGTGGCGATCTCTCTTGGATATACATTTAACTAGTTCAAGTTGTCAAAAAGAAAAAAAGATGGCAGTACAAAAAAAAAGATTGAAGCAGGGAAAAATCAGGGAGCTTTTTTTTTTAAATTTCTGTAGACATCATGTTATAATACTATTTACTTTAAATAAAATTAATTGTTAATTATCTCCCGGGGACCCACATTACCAATCTTATGTTCAGGTGTTCATTGTGTAAAAAAAAAAAAGTAAATGTTAGATTTTCCCGTTGCCATGATTTTTTGTTTTTTACAGTAGTATTTAATTTTCTCAGCATTCAAATCTTAACTTTTGGATTATAATTCAGGATATGATACAGATTTTCATTTCTTTAATTCCATATTGAACTTGAGTTGCACATTTGAGGGATTTCTGTAATAATTTAGAACTACAGATGAAAAATTTTACTGTTTTTACTTTCTTCTATCTTTACAAGAAGAAAGTATTGGATTCATGAAAATTTTCGAATTCCGGTATTCGATGAATTTACACGTTTTAGGGGTCAGAGAACCCAAAAAACATGCTTTTACAAAATGTCTGTCTGTGAGTCTGTCTTTGTATGAGACAAATTTTGTGGGCGCTCTTACTCAAGAACTAATGAACGGAATTTAATAAAAATTAATATTCAGTTAGTCCCTGATATAAATTGGTGCTGATTAGTTTTTGATGTAAATCGCTCAACAGGTAGTGCTGCTATACAGCATTTTTTCACGATTTCCACAATAGCTGAATCTCCAGAACTAATGCACGGATTTTCATCAAACTTCAGATTCAGTTTGTCCGTGACAGGAATTGATGTTTTATACATTTTGGTATAAATGGCTCAACAGTTGCGCTGCTATGCTGCATTTTTTGCGATTTCCGCAATAGCTCTATCTCAAGAACTAATTCTTGGATTTTCTACAAACTTCAGATTCATGTATGCCTTGATATGAGTTACTGCTGTTTATGTTTTCGTGCAAATCGCTCAACAGGTGGCGCTGCTATGCTGCATTTTTCAGAATTTCCACTATAGTTCTATCTCAAGAACTAATGCACGAATTTTCATCAAACTTCAAATTCAGATATAATTTGATATGAATTGGTGCTAAATTGACGTAATTTCTTGTATTATTTAAATGATTTAATTGACGTGATTTATATAGAAGAAAGTTTTGTGATGGCCACAACATACTAGTTTATTTTTATTTTCTATTTATTTAAATAGCTTTTTTAATTTGAATAAAATGAATTTTGTTATTTGTTATGTGAATAAATTAAAAATAAATTATAATGCTTATTTCATTTCTAATATTTACGTGTTATGTATTTTGACATTTTTCTTATAAATGTGTGTCAATAAAAAAGTATTGTATAGTTTAATTGGCTTTTTTTGTCAAAGATTTTTTTGAAAGGTTGTGTGTTTTAATTAATGAAAAAAGTACTCTATATTTCGTTTGCACTTTTTGTTAAATTTTGGAATTTAATTAAATTTATTTTGTTTCTAGAAAATTTTTATCCAATGTGACCTATGAAAGTGTACTTTTTAGACAGTACTGAACTGATTGCAGTGATCTTTTATTTTTTTTTTTTTTAATATTTTGATCCTTAACCTCCAAAAAGTAATGATATCAAAACAAAAATCCTTAACGGGTTAAAAGTTTGACGCAGCACTTTACTTTATGACTATACGAATCTTAAATATGGGTCTTAAAAATTCTGATATCAAATTTTGAGTGACGCTCTGCTATTAAAATGAATATATGTTATATATATATATATATATATATGTTATATAAAAATTTTACCTTGCAGTATTCATTTAAATTATTCTAAATTTCCGGCATATTCACTATTTCCCCATTTCTTAATAATCTCTATTATTTATCTCTAGTTAAATTTCTATAACCTTAAAACGCGTATCCTAATAATTATCTTATTCGAAATCTAAAGCTAAAACTTTTAATCCCTTCGTAAATTTTATCAGCTATCCAATCTATAATAGTATGAAAGAAGCTAGTTTTTATTTTTGAATGTTTTAAAAAACCATTTTGTTATTTTTATTTCCAATCTTTATTCCACGAATCTAGTTTCCCGCGCATCTCGACGCTAGACTATTTACTTCAAAAACATTGCGCTACTAGGTGAAGAACTTTTTCGCCTTAGACCATTCCCCTCTTGCGCCATTAGCTTAGCTGCTCATCTGAGGGTGTGCACTTTTCACTGATTCGTTAGTTGTGTGCTATGTTGGCATTTGTTTTCTTCCGCGAGTTTAACAAAAAGCGCATGCTTGAATTGAATTGAATTGATTACTTGAGTTTTGATATCATGTCTTTTAACACCCATATATTGAATTTATGAGAAATATGAATGATAAAACATCACTGAGTAAAATTTATATATGTATTTATATGTAAAATAATGTTTAGTAAATATAAATAGAACAAAAAAGAAAAATTACACACACACACACACACACACACACACACACACACACATATATATATATATATATATATATATATAATATTCATTTTAATAGCATAGCGTCACTCAAAATTTGATATCAGAATTTTTAAGACCCATGTAAGACTCGTATCGTAGGTATAAAGTAAAGTGCTGCGTCAAACTTTTAAGCCGTTAAGGGTTTTTGTATTGATAACTATATAATATGATATAGCATCTATATAGATATCATATATTATGTCAATTATAGTATATTTACGTTACATAATGTTTGTATTACATTCATTCTAATAGGCAACAGAAAACACTGGAAATGAACTATACTATCGTGAATATTGTTTATTGATAAAAGCCGTCAATTTGATGTTATACATTGAATAAATAATGCATACTAAATTACTGTTTTGTATTATTTAAGCCTGCTTTTATATTATTCACCATTTTGAACAATCTTGTGTATTTAATAAATGGACAATAAATTACCATTTTGAACACTGTTAGTAATTGATAAGGATAAACAAAGTTGGCGATTGACAGCCATTTTAAACGATCTATCTACCTGGCTCGGATAATAAGTAATTACCGAAACATTTAAAAATAACTCTTTGAATATAATGTTTCAGATTAAATAACAAAATTTCATTTTAGAACTATCCGATTATTGCATTGAATTATCCGAGGGAAATTATAATAGAGACTTATTGAACGTATGAGTAGTTTAAAGTAAAAAATTATTTTTCGGAGGCAATATATATAGAGATACATGTATTATAAAGCAAAAACATATTCGTTAGTAACTCTGACGTCATATATACGTTAGCAGGGGTTTAAGCAATCCATTTTCCCATTTTTGCAAATTACTTCTGCATATCCCATTTTAAATTTTGAAACTCCGGTAAAGGTAAAAAGTATACATGCAAATGTTATTTGTTTCAAAACTGTATATAAATTTACGGATTGTTTTATAAGTTTTAAAATAATTCTTAATCACGAATTTTTTAAAGCTCTATCACGTGCGGTTCGATTACGGAAAATTAACCCGTTTGAACTTAAAGCAATATAAATAGTTCAGCGTTTATTTACGGCTGATATTTCATAATGAAATTAATACTTCATGAATAAATAAATAAATAAATAAATAATAGTATATTTAAAACGTACATTTAACAGATATGTAATCGAACTATGAGCTTAAACACTGAAATAATCAAAAAGACTGTTGCAAGTAGCAAAATATTTGGCGATTTGTTCAGCTATTAACCTCTGGAATTCATCTAATACGAAATTACCCCTTTTAATAATTTTCAAAAACTTATTTTAATAAGTGATCGATATTTTTCCTATAAAAATGCTTTCTAGTATTGCTAGTGGTCAATCTAAAAAAAAATACATTAAATAAAAAAATTCTATTAGAGTTTTAGAAAAATAGTTTTCACTTATTTTCTGTAAACTGGGCAATACTTCCTGTAATCCCGCAAGTCCACGTTTGATACCCTTGTAAAATTAATAATAACTTTTTTATTTGATTGGTAACAACAATTTAAAAGGCTACCTCACTCACGCGAAAACACCCGTTCGCTAATGTTAATCCCACGAGAGAAAAAATTTAAGATATCTCGTTTACATTTCAATATTTTTAAATGTATTTTTTTTCATTGGCTAGTTAAGATCGATCTGTACAAGGGCCGTTTTTTTACTTTCTCGATTTTGTTGACAAGTTGTTTTACTAGTATACTTTTACTTTCGAAATTCAAAAGTGAAAGTATTCTCATTAAAAAGAAACCCGCAAAGAAGATCGAAAAAGTTAAAAAAACGTCCGTTTTCTAGATGGAACTCAGCTACTCAATACAAAAAAAAATATAAATGTTGAAATTCAAGCAAGCTATCTTAAAAAATTTCTTCCATAACATTAACATTAGCGAATGAGTGTTTCGCCTGAGTCAAGTAGCCCTCCCCCCCCCCGCCCATAAAAGCAAAAATTTTAATTTAATATATTTCTTGTATTTTTTAATGTATACTAAAGGCGGTTTTTTTTTTCATATTTTACTACCCCCGCCTTCCACCAATAATAGCAACATATTTCTATATTCTAATATTAGACAATATAATCTCTAAAGAATTTAAAAAAAAATCCGTGTGTAGATTTATTGCTACTTTTAGTATCTCACTCACTAAAGATTCAATAGATGTTTCTAATTTTTAAAGTCTTTTGTAGCTTTTTTTAGGGGGGGGGGGGCGTGTTAAAAGTGTTATTCCATCTATTTAAATTAAGTAAATATTATAAAACAAACTTTATAAATAGCTAGAAAGAAAATGGATAAAAATTTCAATAATTATTTAGTTTAGGGTGATTTCATTTTATCCATTTTAAAGAAAAAAATGTATCATAAGCGTTTTCCGTTAACCTGTCATACTTTTATAAATTTTTCTATTTTTGTACTTTGAAAATCTAATTAAATGATTGCATTTTCCAATCAACAATATGTATATATAAGCTCAAAAAAGGTTAAAAATAAAACTAAAAATAAAATTCATGCGATAAGCGCTACAGCTGCAAATAACCACACAGATTATATATATATATATAGATAGATAGATAGATAGATAGATAGATAGATTGATAGATAGATATATTGACAGGTGTTAGTATTCAGAAAGTTGACTAATTAGAATAAAAGAATAAAGGAATTTTTTATAATAATGAAGCATTAACAGAATCACAATAGAAATATTCTTTTTCAATCACAGAAAAAAAAAGTCTTTCTATTGAAAGTTCCTTTATTTGGTGTCTCGCATCTCTACAACAAACTAATTAATTCAATACCCTAATTAGTTTTTTACTTATTTAACTTACATAAGTTTTTTTTTTACTTAAAAAATTATTTCTGAAATAATTCCTAAATCAAAAAAAAAAAAAAGAGAGAGAGAGAGAGATAGAGAAAGAAAGAAATTTACCTAGAAAGTTCTATCTATTTTACTAACACTGATGATAGCAACTGGTGATTTACTGTCATTTAATGACAGAAGGATACAAAAGAGAAATTATCAAGTAACAATTTCAAATTTTATCTTAAATTTAACAAAAGAATGTCTTTAATTTTGTCAAATATAATGTGAAATTTTATTTTCAAGTAATAAACCATTTGTTATTTAATGAGTACCTATACAGGGTATTCGTAAACTGCTTTTTACAGAATAAGAAAGGGAGATAATACCCATCAAGATGATGAACAATTTGTGTACAGGAAATTAGAGTTGCAACCAATTTACTTAGTCAAAAGTACAAAAGTACAAAAGTACAAAAAAACAAAAGTTTTTTTGTGTTTTTTTTTTTTTTTGTGTGTGTGTGTGTGTGTGTGTGTTTCACTTTAAGCTAAGACATAAATTTTCGTTAGTAAATGTAACAATAATGAAAATATTTTTGCGAAATTTTTTATAACTAACTTTTTTTTGTGTGAAATGTGATGACATAATCGGAAGTACTGGGAATGCATAATAATTCATTGAGTTAGACAGTATGCAATGCCGTATATTCCGAATTACTTAACGTCAAATTTCCTGTTAGGATTCTGGGGAATATACTCGTATTAGGGGCTGTACTTATATAATGTTATCAACTTTTTAGTAATTTTAGACCCCCTCCCCCCTTACGATATCATACGTTATCATCTCTCGAACACTCCCCCCCCCCCCCCCCCCGTAATGATATCGTTATCAATGTCTATTTATTTTTTTAATTATTTTCTTTTGTTTCGAATGATATTCAAATGTGGTTACATTTATTTTTCGCATACTTTATTCATTCAACATGAGGAGAAGTCAATAAAATATCACTTTTACATGAAATAACTTTATATCAAATAACCCTTAAAAGAAATTGTTTGTATCTAAAATAATTTAATAATAGCTTTTTTGTACATAATGCATCCAAAAATAGTAATGTCTTCTAGCACTTGTCCCCGCACGTTGGAGGGTGGGGAGGTTAATAGAATTTCTTATCAATAAAACAGGTGGACAACATTATTTCTCTGTTATTTTACTAGTAAACACAAGTATCATTTCAAATATACTTCGCATATGGTTTCTCCAACAGCGGATTATATATGCATACATATGTAACAGAAGAATAGGAATACTAAACCTTGGGATATTCCATATTTTGGAATTAAATAACTTTATAATCATTTGAAGATTTTAATAATAACTTTGTTTTCTCATAAAAATAGATAACAAACTAAAAGAAAGATAACATACTATTTAGATGTAAAACCAAGTTAAAAATATCAAAAAAAAAGAAGAGTTTGGTTGTATAAAAGATGAGATCGATATCAAAATACAAATCCCCCCTCCCCCTACCTATATCTTACGATATCATGTGCCAGACCCCCCCCCCCTTTCTCCTAAAATGATAACGTTATATATGCACAGCCCTTTATCGCTTGGAAGAATCCCTCAAGTTAATAACGACTGTAAATTCGTCAAAGTAACACTGCGCTCAATAACCCACCATTCGTAAAGTTTTTCTAAAATAATTCTAGGAATCATAAGTTCTCTATATAAATATTTTATTAAAAGAGATGAGTTAAAGATGCATTGACGGCAAGCATTGAAGGGAGCATGGCAATGGCAAGTAACATCTTTACGAGTTAATAGAGTACGAGAGAAGTATTGTCATCGCCAAATTAATATTTTCGTGTCAAACCATGACGCAAAATGTAATCATGAATACGAATTAGAGACAATTACGGCTGATTACATTGATTTTTTAGGATTCCGTACTTTAAAAGTAAAAACGGAACCATTATAAGATCACTCCTATGTCTGTCTGTCACAGCCATTTTACTCGTAAGCTATGGAACATGAGAAGTTCAAATTCGGGCAAGTAATAAAGACTATTGACCCACATATTTCCAGATTAATAAACATTCATAAATATATTTAGTAAAAATGTATCGGGGCTAATTATGCTACTTGAAAAAAAATTTCTTTTCTTTGTATCTCATGTCGGATGTCGTGTGAAAGCTTTCGTAACGCTAAACTCAAAAAATACATTCTTTTTAATTTTAGGTACTATAACAAAGGTACTGTAACAAAGGTTAGGTACAAAGATATTGTCGAAAATGTAGAGCAAAAATATCCCCCCTACCCTCTAATTCCGAAACTACTGAAACTAAAATTATAAAAAAATTAGAGGTAGTAGACGTTAATTTAAACCTTGCAGGAAAACTATAGCGATTACCCTTAGGTCACATAGTTTTTGAGAATATTACATTTTTCTGTTACACATAAATTTCGATTTACGAGCATTTAGCAAAAGTGTAGAGCAGCGCTGGAGGTAGCTATTAGAGATGAGACGGGCTCAGCCCGGGCCCGACACGGGCTCGGGCTCGATTTTCATGCCAGCCTTCGGGCTCGGACGGGCTCGGGCTCATTTTTTTTAAACTGAAAATTTTATTTATTCCCGCATGGAAAAAAACTTTTTAAAAAATATAAGAAGTAATATATTAATGTATAATCATCAAAATTTCTTGTGTTCCCTATATTATTCTGTTAATGCTTTTTAAAGTGTGTTAATATCTAAAATTTATTTGTGTTTCTAAAATAAATTTAGTATTCCTTATTTTTATCTCTGTTAAAAAGCTTTTATTCTTGTAAAAGTAATTTAATTACTCCTTTCATAATAATCATTAATCTTTCAGTTTCCTATGGTTTCAATAAATAAATGAGGCATCTATTATCACCTACTTCTCGTCCTCACGACGCGACGACTGGGTTGAAAATTACATTTTCCATAAGCAATCATTTTGATGTTATTTTCACCAGAATGATGAAAGCAAAGTATCAGTAACTGTTTAGGTTATTGCACAAAAGAAAAGAAAATGATAAAAAAAATAATTTTATTTATTGGTGAACGGAAATAAAAGCATTTAACTTTACTGTTCGTTAACGAGGGTGAGAAAGTATATCTTTTTTTTCCTTTTTTTGCTTTATTTTGTTAACAGTTAATAATTTGGTAAACATTAAAAGGAATATTTATTAGCTGCATAAATTGAGAAGGAAGTTTCAGTTAAATATATTTGTAAAAGGACAATTTTGGTTTTAAATTAGGTATAATTATATGTGATGATTGATTAATGTTACAACATCATAGCTATTTTAAAAGAAATTTGCGATATTTGCAGATTTATATCATTCACGTTAAGGCGCCAAAATAGTAGGATATTTTAAAATTCGATCGTTTATTTTATTTTATTTTATTTTATTTTATTATTTGACAATCTAGGCGAAAAAAGTAATCTCTTCTGTTATTAGCCAATAAGCGTTACTGTCGATCAGTGTTTTCTCATTCCTATAAAAAGCATCGGATCTTTCAGACAATCTTGTTGAACTTTTCATTTAAGCTGTTTTTCAAGAACACGAGAATTCCGAAAGATGTACACATTTTATAGCAAATAGAAAAACGTTGTTCGATTCTTCGTCATATAAATCGCAATTTCTGCAAATTTCATTCATTCATTTATTTCTAAAATGCACTTTGTTAATGTTTCCGTCAGATTTGCTTGTTGCGAGAGAAAAATATGAGAATCTTTTTAGGGACTTATCTTTTGATGAGATTAAATGTAAATGTCATAAAATTAATTATGTGCTAGGGATTAACAGTTATTGTCATGTACGAAGTTGTTAAAAAATGAGATATTACATTTAGAACAACTTTTATGCAATTTTTATTAAACTTTTTTTTCGGTTTACATTTTTGGTATCGGGCTCGGGCTCTAATGACGAAAAAATGTTTCGGGCTCGGGCGGGCTCGGATTTAAAATCGTCGGGCTCGGGCGGGCCCGGGCTTCGAAAAGTGAGCCCGAACTCATCTCTAGTAGCTATCGAAGCAGAAGTATAAGAGCATTGTCGATAATGATTTTCGAAAAAAAAAAAATCGTCAATAATTAGCCGAGATATTAACCCTTAAAGATACGGACAGTTTGGACATACATAATGACAGGGGCGGCGTACTCTGTGCCTAGTTAACAACTTTTAATGATATATTTGTGTAATGTTCAGTAGCAATATAAAAGCAATAAATGTCAAATTGTTAAAAACAGATTAATTTAAGGGATCTTAGGACTCTTAGAATTGGAAAAAATGAAAAAAAGAAGACCATTTTCAACATTTAATGTCTTAGAATGTATATTATTTTAAAATACAATTTTAATTGGGATGAAAGATATAAGTATGTTCTTTCATTTCATGCATTTAAAAAATTGCAAGATGCAGAATTAGTATTTATAGGGGGCTCCAAACTGTTAGTTATTTGTCGAACAGAAAATTGCCATAACAGTTTACGCGCAGGATTGTAAAATATAATTACACTAATAAATTTGTATTTAAAGCATTTTTATATTTTTAATGTAATGTTGCATTTTTGCTAATACAAATTTTTGAAAATTTCAAAAGTATAATCACCTAAAAAAATATTTTTTTGGACAATAAAAAGAAAATTTTAGGTTCAGTTTATACTGAATAGCATGAAATATATGTTTTGAAAATTTCATGAAAAAATATTCAGAAGTTTTTGAGGTATCCTGCGCGTTATGCCCAAAAACGTCATTTGGAGAAAAATGATTTCAAAGTTTCGGAAACGCCACTTCAGCTGTTGATATTATTCTGCTGATATAATTCTAAAAGCTATAACTTCTGTTCTAATAGGAATTTCAAGGAAACAATTATAACAAAATGTTCAGAAAAGATAGGAGTTTAACATCTAAAAAAATTAAAATTTCTAAAATTTTGAATCTTTAACCTTTAATTGATGTCACAGAAATTATCACATAACTAGTGTGAAGCGGTCTGTGAGACCGCTCCATCAAAAGATGAATAAAAGGCTCGATTAACTCATAGGATGATGTTTTTATACTAAACTTTTTGTACGGGACTGTTATAATTAAAATTCACCTATTCAAAAGTCTCTGGTGATAGTACTAAAGTTCCAAACGGAACAAAATTCCGGTAGTGTTTGTAGTTAAATTGAAAATTGTAAGTTAACCCGGGAGAACTCGCTAGTGAGAATGCCCAATTGCTTTTCTTTTACTTTACATTCATATAATATCAACTTTTTTTGGTTAGCTTAGTACTTTTATTCACAAAATAGGTAAAATAATTGTAAAACATTTTGAAATTTTAATTAAAATGAAAAATGGTTTAAATAAGAGTCTTAAAAAAGTACGACTGTGAGAGAAAATCTCATGCAGCGAGTTCTCCCGGGTTAAACTATAAAAAGTGAAAAGAGCGTGGTCTGAGAGACCGGTAGAGGAGACCGGGGCTAGTAGGCGCAGTTTTTAGTTATTAATATTTATTACTTTTTTGTTTAAGTTTTTTTATGAAACTTTAACTGTACTTTTATATAACAGGCATTGGGCTATAAATACCCGGAGTTTTGAGTTTGTAGCTTTTTTAGTTTATGTTTAGCGGAAGCCTAAACTAAAAGGAAAATTGTTCGCCAACCTACCCCGTCAAGGGGCAAATTGCCTATACCTGTGGGGTAGGTTGGCACACTCTTTATAAAAATTTAAAGTAAACTCAAATAAGACACGCAGTTAAGAGAAATCAATTTCATTATTACCAGTAAGTTTAAACAAAGGCGTTATCGCCGTACAATGTAAATTCTAAATTATACAGACATAAAAATAATGAATAAAACATTTACATTGAGTAACTTCTATCCTACTTGATATCATCATCAGAGTTACAGTTGTCACAAACAGAAAATCGAGTATCTCCGTTTGGGCAAGCCCCGTGTACCCCAAAACTTGCATTACAACCCCTTTTCTCGGTGTTTGCTGTTTTTCAAGCTACCAGCACACACCAGACACCGAGCCAACTTGCCCATTGTTCAATGCGCCTGCTAGCCCCATAATAAATTTCTTCACAAAAAGGGACACGTAACCATCTAAGCATAAATAATCCAAGTAAATCACCTATGGGGTAGGTACAGTTAATCATACGCTAAGAAAAACGGCACAAGTTAAATCGCAATTATTAAGATAAGTATTAGAAATTAAAAAAAGAATGAAGCAACAAAAAATTACTTATGAGTGCAAAAAAACAGAAAAATCGTATTTAATATCCACTGCACGTATGTAACGCTGCAAAACTACAATGAGGATTGTAAAAAGCAAGAAGAAAGGTACTCTGTGACTGGTTGCACAATCTATCCACAAACAGGCGATTTATGAAGGCTGCGCCTACTTACCCCTGTAGCCAACTAGCACCGGTCTCCCTTAACATCTGTTAAAGGTTAAGAATCACCTGCGACCACTTAACCCTTCCCGGCGCAAGGTAATTCTGTTTATAAAGTGGTAAAATAATGGACTGACACCAGAATTTATGAACGAATTTATTAGAAAATACAAGCTTGCTTATTTTCACGTACATTATAAAAGCAGAATTTTAATTAAATATTCTTGGTGCCGTTTGTCAGTTTTGGAATTAAAATTATGTGTTTAAGTACACCCCCCCCCCCCTCGAAAGGTTTAATTAGAATGAATCACATATACTGTGGATTTCGCGACTAATTTGCATTGAGTGGATCTCTCAATACGCCCCGAGTGGCTTTAAAAGTTAACCTTTAACTGATGTCACAGAAATTGTCACACAACTAGTGTGAAACGGTCTGTGAGACCGGTCAATGGAAAGATGAATAAAAGGCACGATTAACTCATAGGATGGTGTTTTTGTACTAAACTTTTTGTGCAGGATTGTTATAATTAAAATTCACCTATTCAAAAGTATCTGGTGATAGTATTAAAGTTCCAAACGGAACAAAATTTCGGTAGTGTTTGTAGTTAAACTGAAAATTACAAGTTAAACTCTAAAAAACTGAAAAAAGCCGCTGTCTGGGAGACCGGTAACATCAGTTAAAGGTTAATTAAAAAATTATCTGGAAAAACGCGGGACAGAACAAGACGGCTTTGCATCTTTGCAACCTCCTTTCGAAGGGCGCTTAGCATAATGCCAAATTTAAGCTTTGAACAAAGGTTTTGTTCTAGCTACACTACAGAAATAAAAGTTATTACTACGCTGAATTTAGTTTTATGAAATGTCAAATGAAGTTTAAATATGCATTGCTTTTATTGTCAGTAAAGAATTAAGTTCATCATAAATAGATTAGGATAATAGCTATATATTTGATATCATTTAGGTTCCATATTTCTTTGAACTTTCATGGTATATCCATGTACACTTTTCTAGTATACAGTTATACACAACCTTACGTTGCATAGTTTTCTTTAAAGTCTTAGTATTCATTTAGCAACGGTTTTTTTAATAATACAATTACAAATTCATATTTATGCTACAGAACACTCTGTGCGCGAGTAATACTCGCACTTGACAGTTTATATTTTAATCCAGACACCCCATATTTGGCATATCATAATTTCGGAAATTATGGGAAGATTATGGCAATCCCAGAATTATCAGATGTACATAGGCACTTAATGCAAATTTCTGAACACGCAGAATCAAGCAGACAGCACAAGAAATAATTTTATTTTTTATGTACTTCGTTGGGAACCATTTGAGTTTATATAGAATTTATATTATATGAGGGTATCACAACCATAGTAGACCAAATCCATTTTGAAAAAAAAAAAAAATGAAATAGTCCATTTAGAAGGTGCGTAAAATCTGTTTTATCCACTCCCACGGTAAGCAAAGTCTGTAAATAGATGACATATATGAGAAAGTATGTGAAAACAGACTTGGTTCATTGTGGGAGTGGAAAAAAAACAGATTTTATGCAACCTCTAAATGGACTATCTCATTTTTATTTTATTTATTTATTTATTTTTTTTCAAAATAGACTTGGTCTATTATGGTTGTGAACTCCTCAATTATGCTTGTATAGAAACATGAATCTGGCTTATCAATGGCTAAAATATTAAAAGGAATATCGTTTACCTCCTTTTTATTTATTTATTTATTTATTTGTTGCTTTCTTTTTAACATACACACACAAACGTGTGCGATTTTGTGTGTTGTATAATCAAAGTCGAAAGAAAAGACTAAGTTAAACTACGCAAGTTTTGGTGAATTGCAGATATATAATAGGATCAGATTTTTCATTGTCATCACGATTAAGCTTATGTAGCTAAATGCTCTAAAAAGTCTAATGAAAACATGAAATTGGTATTAGTTTACGTACATTGCATAGTTTTAACTTTTTATTTTAGTTTTGTTTGGTATTCTTAGTATTTTAACTCTTTTTAAATCTAAACCTTTAATAGCACGATAGCAACTGATATCTCTCAACAAGATAATCGATTAAGCAAGTGATGCTACTGTACAAAGTTTAGGCTTTTCTCCAAAAGTTTACCAAATACCTATTCGAAAATCATCAAAAACATTAGACATTTTATATTATAAGGCCATACGACATGACGAAACAATTATTAGACGATAAGTTATATAACTTTGAAATTTGGCAATTTTGAGTAAACCATTGAAATAATCTGTAGGCGGCCGAAAACGTTTAAGATTAAGTTTCACAGACGTTAGAAGAAAGATTACTTATTGATACTCAATATTAATACAGGTGAAAATCAGTGCGATGACGTCAGTGCGCAATACTAAGAATTTTAAAATGTTATTGCAAGTCTTAAGTGATTAAGCATTTGCCACGTGATACGACAAAGTTCCTAAATTTTCTGCAGGTTATATTAACGCAAAAGGGGGAACATGAGACGAAATGTGAACAAACTCTTAAAGAAAATTAAAGAACTGCAGCTTCAACAATTTTATACAGTTGAGAGATGTTTAATATATTACTGTCAATATATAATAGTTCTTCGTGAAAACAATGTAGAATAATTTGTATTGCGGCACTCAGTAAATAGATATTAACCAATAATTTTGAAAAGTAAAAGTTGAAAATGGGATGGGTAACAAATTATCAAATTTTCTTTATGTGTTATTATATGTAATTTAAAAAATAAAAATTTATTTTCTTTTCTTTTATCTCAAAAAGAAAGTTTTCTAAGAAAACACATTACATCGATTTGAAAATTGAAAAATATTAAAATGGTGTATAGTTTATCGGATTATAAAGCTTTTTAACTGAAATTAGGCTAAAGAATTTGTTTTTAGCACTTTACAGAAAAAAGTTTGAAGAAAAGAATAATGATGAAAACTAAGGAGTCGAAGAAAAAAAAATGATAATATGCTGAGCCTGAGCTAATGTGCCCGCAGGTTCTGTGTATACGTACGTATGTATGATGTACGTAACACGACAACTCTTGATAGAAATATCCGATTTGCTTCAAATTTTGTAAATAAGTTCATTCTGATAAGGTGCTTCCCTGATTAGTTTTTGGAGTTCATGGATTAAGTATAAAAGGGGGGACGGAGGTAACACCCCTTAATTTAAATAAATGGGTTTTTAATGCAGAATTATCCGATTTGCTTCAAATTTGGTAAACCGGTTTATTCTGATAAGGCGCTTCCCTGATTATTTATCGTTTTGCTCAAAAAGAGTGAGTTCTATTTTATGAATAATAGACATGAATAAGAGTATAATATACAATTAGTGTGGATAGCCTGTGAGCTCAATGCCATCAGTTTAACTGGGCACTTTTCTTTTTATTACATATTATTATCATTATCTTCTTTTTCTTCAAGATGTTTTGAAAGTTTTCTTCTATCTCTCTCTCTCTCTCTTTCAGAGTTCCCATGGACCGCCTGCTCTTCATTTATACCTTTTAACATCGTGGTCATTTATAATTTGTCTCTCCATTTTTCCTTTACCCTTCTTCTTTTTCTCTTATCAAGTGGTTCCCATTCAGTAGTAACTTTTGATTATCGTTCTTTGTTCATTCTTTTGACATGTTTGTACTTAGATTACATAATGTTCTGCGTCTTACTATTAATGACGTTACCTTTTATTTGTACATTTTTTCATATTTCTGAGATTTTCCTCTTTTCTAACGGGATACTCTTTAAACTTACTTCCAACTATCATTATTATTAATAATATTATTATTATTTCAAAAACGACAATATGGATATTTCTTTTACACGAAAGTATTTATAAATGCACACAATAACATTATAGTATGAAAATTTCAAAACTTCTTGTCATAATTGATGCATGCATTCATCATCATTATTGTCCTAACAGTTATTATTACTATATTTTATTATTATTATTATTATTATTATTGGGATGAGCAAAGCGAATCCTCTACTAGGCTACACAAATTACATTTTGTAAATAACATTTTGTAAATTACATTTTATAATAAAAAAATTGCCATATTTTTTTTTTTTGCAAAAAAAAAAAATTATGACCATTCCCCCCCCCCCCCCCCCCCCATTCTTACCAGAAAATCAGAGTTCTAACTTTTTACGACTGATCTTTCATCTTCACCTAAACGCTTCATTTATAATGGCTGTTTCATAATAATAGAAACCACCAGTCCATCAGAAGAAAATGAAATAATGGAAATGTCGGGGGGCGACACTAAATTCTGAAAAAGCAGAATTCCTGTTCTCTAGTTTTTAAGCTTCGAAGGTTTGCTTTTCCTTTTAAATCAGCGAAGTTATTTGAATGGCTAAAAATTAGCGTGATTAATTTTAAAGCATTTTTTTTCTCAGTTATATAGAAAGTTTCAAATTAAAAAAACAATTAGTTTTTTATGAAATATTTAAATAAATTTCTTATTTAAAAATTAAAATATAAATATGTCCCAGATTCAACTTTTTAAAAATAAGGTTCTGAAATCATAACGTTCATATTTTAAAGTTCAAGGAGCCTAAAGGACTAAGTAAAAGATAGTAATTTGCGTTTCCTTAATTCCGTGGTTAGAGTTTTTAGTGCATTAAAGCACCCAAATTGGAATTTATTAATTTTCATAATTCGGTATTGTTTTGGTAGTAAAGTATGGGATTTTT
Source organism: Maratus speciosus (assembly GCA_963932465.1). Classification (NCBI taxonomy): domain Eukaryota; kingdom Metazoa; phylum Arthropoda; class Arachnida; order Araneae; family Salticidae; genus Maratus; species Maratus speciosus. The sequence goes on along the minus strand of OZ010792.1, from coordinate 378,445,390 downwards.
TAATGTCCTTCTAGACTTCTGAAAAAACATGATTTTTCACAATCAGCTATGGAAAAGGTTCTGTCCCCAAAACATGATCGTTACATTTATGTAAAGCGGATTTGCTTATAATTCATTTGATATCGTGAATGTAATGAACTATCAGTCTAAATATGCGAGAATTTTCTGAAATTTTAGAGTGATTTTTATAAATTAATATAGAGAAAATATATGAAATAGCATCAAAGTAATAACTTGAATTGGTGTACGGAAGTTTTTCGTTTTGGCTTAGTTTTAGTTAAATTCATTCTAAATAACTTAGTATATTTATTTTTTTTTTAAATGGTTAAACTATCATTGTTTGTCTAATCTGTATAAAGATTTTTTTAATTAATGAATAGGGAATTTTCAAGATATTCTATTCTTTAAAGGTCTTTCTTTATTTCCACTTTCGACTTAGTCCTTTTCTAATGTCGCCAGATTGGTATTTGTTTTTCTTTTAAAATATATACCATTTTTTCCGACAAAAAACTTTGCTTTATTTAACCACGGAATGGACCATTAAATAAAACGAATATTTCTATTGTGAAGTAGTAGTAGATATTTTGAATAAAATAATTCCCTAACTTAGCAGCCCTGGCCCTTTCAAAGGATAATAAAAGAAAAAAAAAAAGAAAAAAAAATGATTCTTACATTAGTTTAGCTACTGTAAATAATGTTTAGATTTCCGTATTACGCTTCGTCATATTTAACAAAAGAAAAATATATTTATGTACGTTTCACTGCAATAAATTCATTGTCTGACTGGATTATCCTGATTTTGATTATTTATTTATTTATTTATATATATTTTTTAAAAACTCAATTAATTAAACAACCATTTCTAAAATAATAATAATAATAATAATAATAATAATAATAATAATAATAATAATAATAATAATAATAATAATAATAATAATAATAATAATAATAATAATAATAATAATAATAATAATAATATCGTGCAAAAAAGTGGACTTTACCCATTTGATAAATTTAGTTCTTGAACAATAACAAAACTAAATTTGTATCATTTTTTTGGAAGAATGTCTATACTTTTTGATGCGTCATATTTGATGCCATATTTAACAAAGGAAAAATGTATTTCTTTATGTATGTTTCACTGCAATAAATTCATTGTCTCACTGGATTATCCTGATTTTGATTATTTATTTATTTATATATTTTTTTTTAAACTCAATTAATTGAACAACCATTTCTTAAAATATATATATATATATATATATATATATTAATATCGTGCAAAAAAGTGGACTCTACTCATTTGCTAAATTTAGTTCTTTAGCAAAATCAAAACCCACTTTGTATCAGTTTTATTGGAAGAATGTCTATACTTTTTTATGCGTGTTTTTCTCTGTTATTTGATAACAAAATAAAAAAAAAATTTTGCATATCTTAAAAGTTATATCCGCTCAAAATGTCATTATAAATGCATAAAAAAGCATTTTATATATAAAAAAAGTATTAGGATTATGGAAGAAAACTGGAATCAGATTTGTAAATTTCAGCCAAAATATACTGAAAGCAGCTAGTTTTATTTATAAGATAAAATGTATGCTGTGCTTATAATTTCGCTAAATTAGATGTTCCATAATTACATATGGTAAGATATTTAAATTATTAATTAATGACTGTTTAAAAAATTAATTGCTATTAAAAATTACAATCATTGCTAGAAAAACAGAATTCTATTTAACAGCAATTTCATATAAACCAAGAAGAAATTAAAAGGTACTTAGTAGGTACTTATTCACAAGAATAAATATTATTTTATTCCCGTGTATTACTAAATTCGATATGCAAAATATCCCAAAAAGTGGAATCATATATGCAATGGCTAAAATCTTTTCAGTCGATAATATTTAGCTCTTAATAAATTCCCTTTTTTCTGTTTAACTGAGTACGACTCTTCTTTAAGTTTTTCAGAGAATTACATTTAAAAGAACAAGAAAAAAAAAATATATATTCTTTTATTTAATTAAAATCCAAAAACTGTGTAATCGGATTAATATTAATTAGGAATTTAAAAATTATAATAATTATTTTGAAAAAAAAATTATTGAATATAAATTTTTACAGAAGTTATCTTTCGTTAGTATTAAATTCATTTTAAAGGTAATTAATTCTAAATAAAAAAAAAATTAAATTATTTTTAGGAAGAAAAAAAAAATTCAGCCCATTTTTTAAAAACTTTCTCTGTCTCTCTGTGTGTGTTCTTTTTATGATGTTAACAGTAATATAGCTAATAAATTTAGATATGTCTTAATTAGCGTCATTAATTTCCAAAAAACAATTTAAACTACAATTATATGCGAAAAAGTATAAAATAATCATGAAATTCACATATTTGCATTTCAAAGTGCAACTCTCCCGATATTAAAAATTCTTATATATATGAAATAAAGTTCAACAGGAAACTTTCTGAAAAAAAGTTTTAAAACGTTTGACAATACCTTAATTAATATTTTTAAGATAATGGAAATTTTAAAAATTGCAAACTTTTTAAAATAAACGGTCAAGTGCGAGCATTACTCGCGCACAGAGGGTTCCGTAGAATAAATATATGAATTTGTAATTGTATTATTTAAAAAAAAAAAAAAAAAAAAAAAAAAAAAAAAAAAAAAAAAAGTTGCTAAAAGAATACTAAGACTTAGTAAAAAACTATACAACGTAGGGAGGGTTGGGTATAACTGTTTATATTAGAAAAGTGTAAATGGGTATACCATGAAAGTTCAAAGAGATATGGTATGGAACCTAAATAATATCAAATATAGCTATTCGTATAACTGTTTTTTAATATTATCCTAATCTGTTTATGATGAACTTAATTCGGTACTGACAATAAAAGCAGTGCATAGTTAAACTTCATTTGGCATTTCATGAAACTAAATTCAGCGTAGTAATAACCTTTATTTCTACAGTGTAGCTAAAACAAAACCTTTGTTCAAAGTTTAAATCTGGCATTGTGCTAAGCGCGCTTCGAATTCAGGTCTCAAAGTTGCAACGCCACCTTGGTCAGTGCCACGTTTTTCCAGATAGGTGTTTAATTAACTTTTAAAGTCACTCGAGGCGTATTGAGAGATACAATCAATGCAAACTATCGCGAATCTTACAGTATTTATGCGAGTCATTCTAATTAAATCTTTCGAGGGCGATGCCCTTAAAAAAACGAACATCTAATTTTAATTCCAAAACAGACAACCGGCACCAAAAATATTTAACTAAAATTTTCCTTTTATCATGTACGTAAAAATAAACAAGTTCGCATTTTCTAATAAATTCGTTTATAAATTCTTGTGTCAGTTCATTATTTCATAAGTTTATAAATAAAATTACTCTGTGCCGGAAAGGATTAAGTGGTCGCAGGACTCTTAAAGCTTCAAAATTTAAGAAATTTAATTTTTTTTAGATGTTAAACTCCTATCTTTTCTGAATATTTTGATATATTTGTTTCCTTTAAATTCCCATTAGAACAGAAGTTTTGGTTTTTAGAATTATACCGGTTCAATAGCTGAAGCGGCGTTTCCGAAACTTTAAAGCCATTATTTTCCAAATGGCGTTTTTTGGGCATAACGCGCAGGATATCTCAAACACTTCTGAATATTTTTTCATGAAATTTTCGAAACATATATTTCATGTTAGTCTGTATAAACTTAACCTAAAATTTCCTTTTTATTGTTAAAAGAAATATTTTTTTAGGTGATTTTACTGTTGAAATTTTCAAAATTTTGTATTAGCTAAATGCAACATTGCATTAAATGTATAAAAATGCTTTAAATACAAATTTATTTAAGTTCAGGGAAATTATTACAACCTGAAGTATAAGTAAGCACCAAATTTTTCATTCTAGTTGTAATATTTATTTTGTAATCCTGCGCGTAAACTGTTATGCCAATTTTTTGTGCGACAGATGTCTAACAGTTTTGAGCCCCCTATAAATACTAATTCTGTATCTTACAATTTTTTAAATACATGAAACGAAAGAACATACTTATATCTTTCATCCCAATTAAAATTGTGTTTTAAAATCATATACATTTTAAGACATTAAATGTTGAAAATGGTCTTTTTTTCATTTTTCCCACTTTTTAGAGTCCCGAGACCCCTTAAATTAGTATGTTTTTAACAATTTGACGTTTATTGCTTTTATACTGTTACTGGATATTACATTACTCATATATATCATTAAAAGTTGTTAACTACGCATAGAGTACGCCGCCCCTGTCCTTGTGTATTTCCAAACTGACCGTACCTTTAAGGGTTAACATCTCGGCTAATTACCGATGATTTTTTTTTCCGAAAATCATTATCAACAATGCTTTTATTCTTCTGCAACGATGGTATATTCAGCGATGCTCAACAATTTTTCTGAATGTCCGTAAATCGAAATTTGTGTACAACAGAAAAATGCTAATTACTCAAAAACTATGTGACCTAGGGTAATCGCTATAATTTTCCGGCAAGGTTTATATTAACGTCTACTACCTCTAATTTTTGTATAATTTTAGTTTCAGTAGATTCGCAATTAGATGGGGGGAACACATTTTTGCGCTACATTTTCAACAATATCTTAGAGAATAAGATACCTAAAATTGAAAGGAATGTATTTTTGAGTTCAGCGATACAAAAGCTTTCACAGGATACCCCACATGATATACAAAGAAAAGATTTTTTTTTTCAAGTAGCATAATTAGCCCCTCTACTTTTTTACTAAATATATTTATGAATGTTTATTAATCTGTAAATATGTGGGTCAATGGTCTTTATTACTTCCCCGAATTTGAACTTTCCACGTTCCATAGTTTACGAGTAAAATGGCTATGACAGACAGACAGACAGACGGGCGGACAGACACAGAAGTGATCTTATAATGGTTCCGTTTTTACTTTTTAAGTACGGAACCCTAAAAAGCATTTAAAGGTTTCATTCAATACAGTAATCGGTCGATAAGTATTTGGGAAGACAATTTCAGCTTTCTTTTTATTAGAAGTGTGATGTAAGTTTTTGATGTGTATTTCAGAGAATATGAGAATGGAACTTGGTATAAAAGCAATTAAAATTCCCACTGTCATCAAATTTTGAAACTTTTTAAATGATGAGTACGTTGATAGCAAAAAATAATAAAATGTTTTGTTAAAACTATGTATATCAAACATTTTCAGTCATCTTCTAATTATTTTAATAATCAAGTATGAATTACCGCTGTATATCTCTAAACATTATTAATAATAAGAATGTTATTATTCCTATACAATCGCAGTTAAATAAATGCAAAGAAAATAAATAAATACATAATTGTACCATGTAATATTCAATAATCCTGGTGTAACATTTTGATTTTTATAGATAGCTCAATATTCTAAACCTGACGAAATAATTTTGAAAATTAAAAAAGAAAATTCTAAAGAGACTGATAAATAAAAAACAAAAATAAATAAAAAGATTTTCTTTCAATCATTTTTTTTTTAATCTTTCTATTTTTAAAAATCCCATCTTCTTATTTTAATTACTTTTTTAACATCTTTCTCTTTAAAAAGAAAAAAATAATAATAAGCAATTACAATATTTTTCGCAGACGCTTGAAATTGCGAAATTGTTAAACTCTTTTTTTTTTTTTTTTTGTATATCTAGAAAATGGAAAAATCTCTTCATCTGTTTTTCATAACTGTTATTGACTTATTGATTTAAGATTAATGAGTAACAGTACTAAGCATAGTAGATAGATGACATAAATAAATAAATAAATGGTATTTCTTGGTGAAACTCCAAAAAGGAGTTTCTCCAACAAAAGTAAAAACAAAAAATTCAATTACTACAAATAAATAGAAAAGTTTAGGACGGAAGGCATGCTCACGTAATAAAACTGTTACTGTTAATTGTTTTATTCAAACTTAAAGAAGTTTCCGTTTCATATAAAACTTAAATGATTGCGATTCCATTTGCAGTAATTTTTTCCTCCCATTTCATTTTACTTCTTTTATTTATTTATTTATTTTACACACACACATATTTGATACGACGACACATTGTGAATATGTCGTCGATGTCAAAGGAAACATTTAATGTTTTAATTCACAAATGCCCAGTCATCTGAAGAGGGCTTATTAAAAGGGGTGAAGGAAATTACATTTTGGCTTGCTTCTTCTTCTTTTTTTATTATGGACTAACTGTGTATTTTTTTCTTTATATTTTTCAGTGGTTTTATTTGTTTTAAATGCTGCATTCTGATGAAGCTAGTCGTTGAATGCCTTTGGAAATTGTTACAGATACAAGGCTGAGCACAAATGTGTGCTTTTGGGGGTACCTCCCATTTTTTTCCCCCTATCCCTTTCCTTCTTTTTCCTAGTTATTTTATACAATTTTCAACGGTTATAACATCTTTTAAGCTGGCCAAATTGTAAGAAAACATTACAATTTGTAAAATAATTTTTTCAATTATTTTTGTGTATTTTGTGAATATTTATAATTGATATAAAAGCTTTGATTTTTTGCCCTTGGGGGCAGGCCGTAGTACAACTTTTAATTTTATTTTTAATTTCTTTATTTTCATGGGCCTATTGGTCGTAAAATTACATTGTTATTTACTTTTGTGAATTTTAAAATAAAGGTGAACTCTCACTTTCATATAATTTATTTATTTTAGGTGTGCTAAAGCATAATGTTTAAAAAGTTTAAAAAGTTAAAAAGTGAAAAAAAAAAAAGTGTTTAAAAAGTGACTGTTGTTTTCTCCTCGTAAGTAAGCAGTAGGTCGTACGTTTCAGATATTTTGATGATATGCAGGTGACTAACTTTAAGATATAATAAATATAAATCAGTACACAACTTTTTTAATGCATAACTGTGTAAATTAGTGCGTAATTATATCTAGTATTTTTTATATTTAAACTTAAGAAAACATTTCGTATTTAACCCTTCTCTAATGAAAATCCTACGCATGGGCCTTTACAGATGCTATTATTATTCAACTTTGCATGCATAACTAACCTTTAAAACCTAAGATATAAACGTTTTGTTTTTCCCTTCTTTTTTTGTTTATAAGATTTTTGAAAATTTAAGATGACAATTTTAAAATTAGAAGTATTTTCTTCATATATATCACAGTCATAATTCATAAACTTCTTATTATACATTTGAGAAAAATCACCTTTGTTTTTAAAAATAACAAATGAAGAATTTGGTAAGTAATCTTGTAAAAAATATATATAATAAATATAACAATTCTATTAAAAATACCTAATAAATAAAGAAAAATAAAAGATTTCACTTAATTTTAATACATACTTAACATCGTGTTATTATGTTGATAACAACGCAATCGGTCATCTAAATAAGAAATAAAAACTCTACCTGATTTAATACTTGTTACGTACGTTTAAAAGACAGGGGAATTTTCATTAACCATATAACATACAGAAAAATTGGGCGAAAAGTGCTCACATACAGAGATATAACTGAGAATTAAAAAAATATATATATATCCTCTATAACTGCGTTTTCATGTTTTCAACTAGAAGCAAGAATTAGAAGCAACTGGTGTCCAGTTGTCTTTATCTAGAAATATTACTCGTATAATTCTTTTAAAACAAATTGTGAGCATTTACTTTGTTCTGTTGCGCAACGTAATCGGTCAGTTCTTTGTAATAGATTACGGAATAGGTACGAAACCCTATTTCTTCTATACAAGCTTTAATAATGAAAATACATGGCATTGACATACACTATGGCCTTTGATCACCGGTCACTTTCAATTTTAGACATTTTGTCGAATATTTAAAGATATATTTGTCGGATTTTTCTGGAACTTCAGGATTATGAAGAATATGTTCGATTTCATATTTATCAATGGCGATTTGATCAGAAGGACAATTAGGTGCCAACAAAAAATCAAAGAAAAATAATAATGTTTGCGATCACCCTTGTAAAATAAAATGCACGAAATGTTCTATCACTATAGCTTACGAATATATGGATATTGTATAATTGTACAATATATGTATTCATTTGTGGAAGAATAGAACGCATATTCATGGAGATATATCGATTTGTGTAAAAGGTTCAAAAACTTTTTCCATGTTTTTTGTTTATATCATGCAGGGTTTTTTTTTGCCAAATTTAACGCCAGTTTCAGAAAATTTGACAAAATGTAGTAGAAATAATATGGTGTAAATGGAATATAAATATATTAAATATTTAATGAAATATGAGCAGTTGAATGAAATATTTTTTTTATCTGCGTACGATAATAAATATATGTATTTTTTTCATGATTTAATAGGCAACTGTATGAAGCGACTATTAAAAAAAAGCCAGTCAAATATCGTGAAATTTCAGAAAGATATCGGCAGTATACTGAGTGAATTTTTAGTTGCTCTCTAAAAACTGCTGAATGGTAAGGGATTTTCCACAAATTGTCATTTTTACTTTCTTTACATCTTTACAAGAAGAAAGTACTGGATTCATGAAAATTTTCGAATTCCGGTTTTCGACGGATTTACACGTTTTAGGGGTCAGAGATTCCAAAAAACATGTTTTTACAAAATGTCTGTCTGTGACTTTGTGAGTCTGTCTGTATGTCTGTCTGTGTGTATGTGACACAAATTTTGTGGGCGCTCTATCTCAAGAACTAATGCACGGAATTTAATAAAAATTGATATTCAGTTAGTGCCTAATACAAATTGATGCTGATTAGTTTTTGGTGTCAATCGCTCAACAGGTGGCGCTGCAATGCTGCATTTTTCACGATTTTCGCAATAGCTCTATCTCAAGAACTAATGCATGGATTTTGATCAAACTGCAGATTTAGTTAGTCCTTGATATGAATTGATGATGATTACGTTTTGGTGTAAATCGCCCAACAGGTGGCGCTGTTATGATGAATTTTGCAGGATTTACACGATTTCCCCAATAGCTCTATCTTAAGAACTAAGGCACTGATTTTCATCAAACTTCAGATTAAGTTAGTCCTTGATATGACTTGCTACTGATTAGGTGTTGGTGTAAATCGCCCAACAGGTGGTGCTTCTCTGCCGCCTTTTCCCCGATTGCCTCAATAGCTCTATCAATAGAACTAATGGACCAATTTTCATCTAACTTCAGATTTAGTTGTATGTTGACACAAGTTGTTGTTAATTAGGTTTTGGTGTTAATCACCCAATAGGTGGCGCTGCTATGCAGAAATTTTCACGATTTTCGCTATTGCTCTATCTCAAAAACTAATGTACGGATTTTCTCCAAACTTCAGATTCAGTCAGACGTTGACATAAATTGTTGCTGATTAGGATTTGGTATAAATCACCCAATAGGTGGCGCTGCTAGGCAGCATTTTGCTGAATTTAGACGATTTCAGCGATAGTCATATCTCAAGAACTAATGCACGGAATTTCATATCGTTAGAATCCTCATGAGATGCATAGATTGCCATTTAATTTTGGCAGTGTGATAGCGAATTTTGAAGTATTAACATGTATGAGATAGAAGAAAGTTTTGGGATTGGTACATCCGACTAGTTTATTACCTGGCTTTCAGGAAAGGAGTTTGAACTTAATGAATGTCAACGAGGAGATTTAGAAGAAATGCTCAGATTTTTATACTTATCTTTTTCTTGGAATAGGCTCGTTCTGGGGATTTTCCAAGAAGAACTAAAGCATCAATAAAAAATCAAAAAAGTAAAAATTAAGAACGACAATTCATGGAAAACCCCTTATCATTTAATTGTTTTTAGAGAACAACTAAAAATCAACCCAGTCTATTGCCGACATCTTTCTGAATTTTCACGATATTTGGCTGGCTATTTTTTATGAGTTGCTCCATAGATTTGACTATCAAACATTTCATTCAACTGCTCGTATTTCATCAAATATTTAATATATTTACATTCAAATTACATCATATTATTTCTACTACATCTTGTCGACTTTTCTGAAACTGACGTTAAATTTCGTAAAAAACCCTGCATGATATAAACAAAAAACATGCCAAAAATGTTTGAACTTAAAAAAAAATCGATATATCTCCATGAATATGCGTTCTAGTCTACCAATAATGAATACATATCTACCCTATATATATAAAATCCTAATGAAACGAATTTATGAGACGGATATGTGAAACGAATTTATGAAACGGATATATGAATCGACTGATTACAACTGATTACGTTTCAAGCGATTTCTCCTAAAATAGGGAATACTTTGCGATGAAATTAACACCAAAAATCAGCATTGATCCGCAGATCTCAAAACTGGTATTAGAATTTTTAAAGTCGAATTAGTTTTCGAAATATTAATTTTTTTCTAATTTTATATACATTTTTCTAATGATGGCAACTCAAATTTTAATCAAACAGATAATTTTTTTTCATATTTCAGAAAAGGTTGACATGGTAACCCGGATATTGTTGTTTATTTGATAATAAATGTTTATTTACTTTTATTTCTTTTTATAAATTATATTAATTTTTTTTGCTCTATAATTATTAATTATTTTTTATATTTCCTTTAGAAAACAATAGAAAATAATTAAAAAATACGGTACTACTTAGTTATTCCGTCGACCAATTTCGCCAAATTATACAAATTGACATAATTTTTATTTTAAATAACAAAAGAACAAATAAATTAGTATAACATTAATAAATATACAAATAAAAAGTCGAAATAAAAATCACTTGATGACGTCAACACGTGTAACTTGCTTAAAGTCAAGTGAATGTGACATTTACCATCAACCATTATTGGCATTTAATCTTATAGCGAAACAGCACCGAAAACTGGCGATATGAAGCAATTAAAATAATAAAACTTTGTAAAAAATCACCATAAAATAAAAGCAAAACATAGGACGCGTTTCGAGCTAAAAATATAACAGCTCGTCATCAGCTACAGTAAACACGTGTCCGTAAGCGGACAAGGTAAAAAAAAAAAACATTTTTGACATTTTTGTCATTATTGACCTTGTCCGCTTACGGACACGTGTTTACTGTAGCTGATGACGAGCTGTTATATTTTTAGCTCGAAACGCGTCCTATGTTTTGTTTTTATTTTATAGTGATTTTTTACAAAGTTTTATTATTTTAATTTAATCTTATAGTTTGGCGATAGATTTTCGGTTTACGGGATAACTAAGTAATACCAAAAATGCATATGCAACTGGTATTTGAAAACGAGGTTTTCGCCAAATTTTCGTAAAAAAAAAAAAAATCACGCCAAACCTGCTGTGCGTATATGACATCTGGCCAAATATTACCACTCGAGGAAAAAAAAATGCTAACTGGCGAGTTGAAAAAAAGCTATTGGCGAGATTTGCATCCGGCTAGCGTAACAGTACCAAGAATTCTTTGCAACCATGGCAAATTTTATGTAGTTTTATTCAAAAAAAATTTTGATTTTTTAATCAAAATGGAAAACTTACGGTCCCCTATTGGCGTGATTTTTTTCTGACGCCAATGTCATATACAGAACGGGCACTTAACTGGCGCCAAAGTATCGTTATTTTGCTTGATATGGTAAGCCGGATGTTGTTGTTTATGCTGTTGATGCGTTCCCCAAATTGGCGTCGTTAAAAAATCGCGCCAAAGTGGAATGTATATGACATCTGTGTCAAACTTTCATATGAACGGCGAATGGATTAGGCCGTTTATGGCAGTTGATGATTTGAACTATTATAATATAGATGGAATGATGGCGATAGAATAATATTTGGCGACTTATCACCTGTGCCGTGCTAACATTAAAGTAGCAAAATGACACCTAGAGTATAAAAAGCGAAGTGGTCCGCCTGGAACTGTTGGTGATAGTCACGTGACTTAGGCTATTGTTATAGAGATTGTTTTAAAATACCGGGAGACAAAGACTCTGTATACTTAATTTATTTTATTTTAGCTTCTTTTCAAATGTTTAACTGATCCTCTTTAATCAAAAACGAAAACAACCATTGGATGTCTTAACAGCAACTGATTCGCCCTTAAATTTTTGCAATCAAAGGGAATTGAATGGAAACCCGTTTACAGGGAGACTGCACAGCTTTTTTCAGTATAATTCAATCTTCTTTAATATTTTTAAAACCCATCAGATTAGCTTGTTTTTAGATTCTGCGGTATCTGAACGAGGGTTGGCGAGCGTAGTTTGCAGGGGACAGAGCCCCCTAGTATTGTATTCCAGATATTCGTAAGCTATAACGATAGATCATTTCGTGCATTTTATTTTACAATGTGACTTCTATTGGAAAGAAACGAAACAATCTGTTCGGTCTTAAAACGAGGACTAACTTGCCTGAGAGTCGCTAGGTGACACCACAGATCAGTGTGAAAGAAAAAATCCTAATAGGACTTCGTTCTAAAACTTTTTAAATTAACCGAACATCTTTTATCTTCTTCTGTGTCGAGAGAAATTTGATGAGTTAGAATTTTTCGATATGTACACTGTTCAATTTCCTTTACTTATTCAGTACGTGTGGTGTTTGATGTAAAAAGTAGAAGTGAAGCTGACAGGCTCCATCCCTCAAATACACGTACAGATCTTTCATATATATTAATCATGTGTTTTATTATCTTTTCCAGTTTAATATATAATCCAGAATGTACAACTGATGGAGAAATTAGTTTATTAAACAAGGTTTCACCTCCCTAAAATGTCTTCAATGAGAACTTCACACAGTCGTCACAAATAAATTCACTTATTTTTCAGCGACATACAAAGAATCTGTGCCGCAATCCCCATGAAGGAATATCACAGGTGAGTTCATTTTGCTTACCTATATTTTTTATTGAGAAATAATTTGCTATTATTAAAGTAAATTAAGTGAGTCCCTCTAATTATTAACTTTCCTCGTTTGAGAATCTCAAACATTATTCTTTTTCTTTAATTTTTTGTTGTCCCTCTATTTGTCCTAGCCCCCTAGTATTGTACAACGTTTTTGTTGCCGCGTGCCAAATTTGCTCAAAAAATATTTTACGTGACCATGACGTGCCAACTAAAAAACAAATTTAGTAGGTGGAAAAATAATGGATTAAAATTCCTTCAATTTTTCCATTAAGGCTGTTTTTAACTGTTCTGCTCAACAAGCGCAAAACGTTTTGACATATTTACAAATTCATTTTTTAACGGAAAGATATAAAATTGGAAAGCCTGGCCATGGAAGTGATTTGGAATTGAACTGTTTTTTTCCATTTTTTGATCCATTAATTACCTATTGAGTTATCAGCGAATTCGATCACGTGACAAACCGTTTTTTGCCCGCTCTTGAGTGCTCTTTCTCCCTTCGCGCATAAATTCGGTTCAAAACGCCTACTTTGACACTATTTTCTGAAAGATCTATTGCGTTTGCGAAAAAAAGGAAAAAACAGCTCAGTTATATAGTTTCTGAACAACAACACCAGCTAATTTCATGCATTTTCGAAAAAAAAATAAATTAAAACTTTTGTCAGAAAGTTGCCCTTTTGGATTTGAGAACACCCTTAAGATATATATATATATATATATATATACATATATATATATAACCATCAATTAAATATTACTGACCATCATCAAAAACCGCATTATTGTGAATGAATTGACAATAAAAATGGATGTCACAAACCTATAATATAGAACTGTATGTATAAAATAAAGTACCTTATACTTAATTACAAGAATTAATAAGGAAGAATAAATATATATATATATATGAGGAACATACATGTAGGTATTACACTGTAATAATTATGGCAACAAATATATTTTAGAAATTAATTTAACAAAAATTAATGCTATGTAATTTGATTTCTGTTGCTGCATCTTAATATCAGGTTAATTTTAATGCAAACTAAATGCCGGATTTATCTGACAAGTGCTTTGAGTATGCGTTTTGATATTATTCATTCATGAAGACAGTGGCTTGAAAGCATAGATAGGCATAAAAACTGTTAAAATGGCAAAGACCAGTTTTAGGTAGCTTTCTTTACAAAAAGCTACCTATTGCAGCCGTTCGGAGGAAAGCGATTTCAAAAAATTTTGGTATATTTTCATCGATCATGACCCCCAGACCCCGAAACCACCCTCCGTTCAAAATTGATATATATATATATATATATATATATATATCAATATATATATATATATATGACCTATGTCACACTGTAACTCTCGTATTTATGAACCGATTTGGATGTAATTCGGTGTGTACATAGTACATACTAATGTCTCGACCGAGTTCGTTGGCCAGCTTCATCCGCCATTTTGTTTCAAAATGGCGGCCATTTAAAAAATTAAAAAATTTTTAAAATTTGAAATGTGGTAGCAAAAAATTGAAAATGGAAAAATATTTTTTTCTTATGTATTTGACCTTTATACAAAGACTCCGTAGCAGTTTTTGTTTTGTCTATATCTTAAAAAATGGCCGAGTTATAGCATTTTGAATTTCTAGCGAAGCTGACATTTTGAAACGTCCTGAATTTTGTCACGCGATAAAAGGCGTATTTATGAACCGATTTGGATGTAACTTCGTTTATACATAGTACAGACCAATGTCTCGACCGAGCTCGATGGCCAGCTTCATCCGCCATTTTGTTTAAAAATGGCGGCCATTTAAAATTTTAAGAAAAATTTTAATTTGAAATGTGGTACCAAAAAATTGAAAATTGAAAAAATATTTTTTTCTTATGTGTTTGATCTTGATAAAAAGATTCGGGAGCAGGTTTTGTTTCGTCTATATCTAAAAAAATGGCTGAGTTATAACATTTTGAATTTCTATTGTGGCTGACATTTTAAAACGACCTGATTTTTGTCACGCGATAACAGGCGTTTTTATGAACCGATTTGAATATAACTTGGTCTGTACATAGTACATACCAATGTCTCGACCGAGTTCGTTGGCCAGCTTCACTCGCCATCTTGTTTCAAAAGGGTTGCCATTAAAAAAAATTTAATTTAAGGTATTAAAAAATTGGAAAATGAAAAAGATTTTTTTATGTGTTTGGCCTTGATACAAAGATTCTGGAGCAGTTTTTGTTTCTGAAAATTTGTTCTTTTGTTTATATCTTAAAAAGTGGTTGAATTATAGCACTTTGAATTTCTATCATGGCTAACACTTTGAAACGATCTTGTATTTGTCACGCGATACCACACGTATTCGCCTATTTCGATGGAAGAAGGCATGTGTATAGTATACATCAATATCTCGACCAAGTTCGCTGGCCAGCTTCATCAGCCATCTTGTTTCTAAATGGCGGCCATTAAATAAAAAAATATATATTTAAAGTGAGATGCAAAAAAATTAGAAATTGAAAAAGGTTTCTTTCTGAAGTATTTGACCTTGTTATAAGGATTCGGGAGCATTTTTTGTTTGTCTTTATCTTAAAAAATGGCTCAGATATAGCAGTTTCAATTTCTAACGTGGGTGACATTTTGAAAAATCTGATTTTTTGCCTGCGACAGCACTCGTATATATCAACCGATTCCGATGTGAGTGAGCATATGCACAGCAATTACTGAGGTCTCGACCAAGTTCACTGGTTAACCTCATCCACCATGTTGTCTTAAAATGGCAGGCACTTTAAGAAATCGCCGAATTTGGCAGCCAAATATAAGTTACTTTAAATAAAAGCAGCTTAGATACAGCTGACTAATTTCGCGAAATTCTCATTCATAATGATTTAGTATTGATAAAAATTAGTATTGAATCTCCTACATTCGGTTTCCACTTAATTGAGCTTCGTGTGTTTGAATAATATAAGTTGGCTTTTTTAAAATAAGGAATATGAAAGCTACCTCTTCCTCCCGGCACTGGCCGGAAGGACTTTTTTTTAATAGCTCTGAAATAAATTCAAAGTTGTAACAACTTTATCATTAGAATTTAGTAATGTCTAATAACCAATTCTTGTCGATACTTTTCAAATGTTGTCTTTGATTGAAAATTTTTTGAGACTATAATTAATCAGATTGGAATATAATATGCAACAATTAAAATTTTTCAATTTCCATTTAATCGAATTTAGAAAAGATCAGTCGCAATTTTATGTAATCTCACTTTATTTTGATTTAGAGCCACAAGCAATGCCGTGCCAAAATTTTTCCTTCGCATGCCATAGGTTCGCCGTCCCTGATATAGTGTATATTCCTACCCATATTGCCACAAAATAATACCCTGTGAGTTGGACTGCAAAAGTCATTTCTTCATGTTTGGACTACATGAACCAAAATCGACTTTAAGGCTCTTCTCAAATCCACAAAGAGCTATTTTCTGATATATTTTTGAATCTTTTTTTTTTCTTTTTTTCAGAAACGCATAAAATGGCAGTTGTTCTTATTCAGAAACAATGTAATAGAATGATAATTTCCAATTTTTGGTAAAGTTAGAAGCTCTTTCAGAAAATTCTGTCAAAGTTGGCGTTTTGAAACGGATTTTTTCAGGACATAACAGCGCGAGAAAGGGGAAAACCTGTCGCCACGTGAACACAACAATAGCTTATAACTCGATAATTCATTTATCAAAAAGGGGCAAACACTATTTTATTTCAAATCTCTTCAATTGTCAAGCTGGCCAGTGATGCTCTTGCATTGGAAAATGAGACCGTAAGTATGTCCAGACAATTTTGCATTATTAAGATGGTTAGAATTGTGCGTGACCCGTATTAGATCAAGTCTGAGCTCCTTAAACAGACCAAAGCAAAGATTAGACTATCTAACAGCATTTGTTCACAATAAATCTAACTCTGAATATAAGGTCACTTGTCATTTTAGATACTTGAATAAAACACTGTAACTGGCTGATATCAATTTTTTGGGGTGACAGTATCCATTTATAAAAAATATAGTTCATTAAAATAATTGAAAATAAATATTACTAGATTCACGAATAAATGTAAAAACCTTATTAAAAATAAAAATGGCACCAATTTCATATCTAAAATTACTATCATATCCATTTTCCTTTATCCCCAGAACATCATCCAAGCATTAGAGTTAATCTCGACATTTAATGATATAATGTCGGCTTTGCAAAGGTGAATAAAAATATGTGTAAAAATTCCATAATTAGCACTCACCAAGTACACCAGAAGATTCTTAATTTTGTAAATTTCAAAGCACGTAAAGTGTGTATGAATTTGAGCTAGTCTAGAATTCTAGCTGTAAATATAAAGCACTTTCTAATAAAAATATTATTCACAAAAATCTGGATTAACTGTCGTAATATTATTTCAAGTAAACAGTGAAGCTCGTGATTCATGAATTTTTTTTTCCAGCTGGGGCCCGTTTCACACAGGTGCAAATTTATTGCATAAATAACGTTCATTATAAAATATATCAAAATTGTAAAGAAATGAGTTAACTTTCTCATTAAAACATCTTTGTTTTTTAAAGAATGCAATAAAAAGTTTTCTTCCAATTAAGATTTAATTATTTATTTATTCTGCCGTTTACTCCTTTAAATGTCCAAGTTAATTTGATTGATTTGAAAAGAAAAAAACCTATAAATCCGCTTTCAATCATCTGCTAGGTCATCAACAAAAAGAAATCATTCATCATTCAACAACAAAAAAAAAATACTTACACACACTTATGCAGAACTTTAATTCCTTTATTTAAACTTGCTATCTCATCTATATAAAAAAAATCACCTGCCTTTCTTGTTATTGTTATCATTAAATAAATTAAATAAATCATTATTAAATTACCATTAAGTAATATTAAATCAATCACGACATTGGTGTGCGCAGAAGAAATAACTTCCCTATCTTTCTAAAAGATATTCCATGCTTTTTATTTTATTTTATTTTAATAATTATATTTATTTATTTATTTTGTACAATAATGCATTGACTTATCAATATTCCTTCCTATTGTGGTATGTGGATCGCGTTTGAGGAATGACATTTTACACTGTTAAAAAAAAAAAAAAAAAAAAAATCCGTTAAAATACGGAAATTGTACTGGCAATCGAGACGCCAGTACTAGTTCCGTATTTTAACGGAACTTTTTTCCGTAAATTTTATGAAAAAAACGTAATTTTTCTGTAATTTACGGGAAAAAAGTCCGTTAAAATACGGATATAGCACTGGCGTTTCAATTGCCAGTACAATTGCCGTATTTTAACGGATTTTTTTTACAGTGTATGTTCATTCTCTACTAAAGCAAACGCCCGTCCTAGGGTGGCGGGTAGACATCGTGGTTTTCCCTTAAAATTTGAAATAATTTATAAAAATATTCGTATACCTACTATCATTCCGCAATCGAATTATTTTGTTTAAAAATGATAAAAAGTCAGTAAATTGAAATACAGTTATCAAACATATTACATTTTAAAGTACATTCACCCCCTTTCCTATTCAATGGTGCAAAATTTAAAATTATGCATGCAATGTTGAGAAGTAATTAAATTTGAAAAAAAAAAAAAAAAAAAAGGAAAACGGATTAATGATTCGTCAAATGAATTTTACCAGAATTAATTAACTATACATACAAAACTGTAACAAACAAACTAAAGACTATGTTTATTACCTTTTCAGATATTAATACTCCGAAAATAGCATGCTTTTATGTTAGCTTGGTGCAGGTGATAAACCGCCAAATACTGTTCCATTGAAATCATTTACACTGTTTTAATTTCACTTAAATATAAACATTTAACTCATTTCATTTAAAAAGCATAACTTTGATTTAAAATACAAACGTTTAACATACATATGTTGCATAAAATTAAAACACATGCCTTTCACTCATTTCTTTTTAAAATATGTAACAACAATAATCTCTATAATAATAGCCTAAGTCATGTGACTGTCATCAACAGTTCCGGGTTGACCGCTCCGCTTTTAATATTCCAAGCGGCCTTTTTGGTAATTCAATGTTGGACGGGCGGAGGTGATAAATTGCCAAATATTGTACCATAGCCATCATTTCATCTCTATTGTAACAGCCCAAGTCATGTGGCTGTCAGAAACAATTGCGGTCTGACCCTTTCACTTTTCATATACAAGGGGAAATTTTTAATCAAAATTATTTTTTTTAACAAAACTACATAAAATTTGCCATGATCGTAAAGAATTCTTGGTACTTTCGTGTTAGCCGGGAGCAAATCTCGCCAGCATTTTTTAACTCGCCAGTCAGCATTTTTATTTTTCGCGTGGTAAATTAAAATAAAGCAATATTGAAATTAAATGTCATGGTTTATGTTTTCTTTTCTTTTTTTTCCCTCTTTTTTTTTTTTTTTTTTTTTTTTAAGAAATAAGTAAAAGACATGATTTTTAAATGTTTCGGTTTTAAATTAAAGTTATGTAAAATGGGTGAAAGGATTATATTTTTAAATGAAATTAATGAAATACGAAGAAATGCTACAGGAACAATGTTTGGCGATTTATCACCTGCGCCTGGCTAACATAAAAAACAGAGTTCAAGATTTCTCTATCAAAATCTTCTGATTTCACGAAGGATTGAGCAAGTAAATTAAATTATGAATAAAAATAACATGATACAATGGTTAGCATACATTTAAGGCAGACCAAACTGGTCGCCAACGGCGGCTAGTAATAATAATAAATACCATAGCATTTTATTCCAACTTCAAAGTATTATTCCAAATTTATACGCGCGAAAAATAATTGTTGGCAAAAGTAAATAATAAAAAATAAAAAATAAACGTTATTGGTGAAATTTGCACGCGGATAACATAACAATACCGAAAATAGGGGGGTTGAGTTTTCTAAGAGTTTGCTTTTAAAATAAAAGCTATTTTCATTGGTTCATAGGCGAATGACGTCAAATGCATATTAATACTACAGGAGTTAAAATATTCAATGGGCGAAAGTTTTTAAATTTTTTATCAATGAATTTTCAAAAATGAAAAACTCACTACACGTTGTTTACATTTGTAAAATTAATCATGGTTTCTGAAATGGTTTGTCGAGTGCACAATTCATTGAAATTCTTTTTAGTTTTGATTATTTTGCAGAAAAATATGTTGAATAAAGGTGATTTGAGATAGAAGAGATTTATATTTAGCTAGATAAGTTTTCTCATACACATCTCAAATTGAAATTAAGTCCAACATGGCTCCACCTCATCCTTTATCCTTGACTGGTAAGATGGATGGGTTCGCACGGGACTCGATACACTGCCTTTTATTAGATTTAGATTTAGGAGAGACTGGGGAGGGTTGACCTATTTCTTATTTTTTAAATACTGAACCTAGAATAAAGTTTCATATATCATTTTATTTGTTATGCAATCTGTTATCAAAATAAAATTGCGACATAAGTGTGATATATAATAAACTAGAAAAATGATTGATTTTAAACATCGGAAAATAATGGGTCACATATGGGAGGCTTACCCCACATTATTGAATATTGAAATATCTGTTAAGGGGAATAAAATTAGTTTTAAAAAAGGCAGAATACCTTTATGCTACTTGGTTTAAGGGGTCTCAGGACTCTTAAAGCTTTAAAATTTTCGAAATTTAATTTTTTTAGATGTTAAACTCCTATCTTTTCTGAACATTTTGACATAATTGTTTCCTTGAAATTCCTATTAGAAGTGAAGTTATGGCTTTTACATTTATACACGTTCAATAGCTGAAGCGTCGTTTCGGAAACTTTGAAGCCGTTTTTCTCCAAATGACGTTTTTGGGTATAACGCGCACGATATATCAAAAACTTATGAATATTTTTTCATAAAATTTTCAAAACATATGTTTCATGTTAGTCTGTATAAACTGAACCTAAATTTTCCTTTTTATTTTTCAAAACAATATTTTTTTAGGTGATTATACTGTTGAAATTTTCTTAATTTTACATTAGCTAAATACAACTTTGTATAAAAAATATAAAAAAGCTTTAAATACAAATTTATTTAGGTTCAGGGTAATTATTACAATCTGAAGTATAAGTAGGCACCAAAAAGTTCATTCTAGTTGCAATACTTATTTTGTAATCGTGCGCGTAAGGTGTTATGCCGATTTTCTGCTCGTCAAATGTCTAACAGTTTGGAGCCCCCTGTAAATGCTAATTCTGCATCTTATAATTTTTTTAATTCATGAAATGGAAGAACATACTTATATATTTTATTCCAATTAAAATTGTGTCTTAAAATCAAATACATTTTAAGATATTAAATGTTCAAAATGGTCTTTTTTTCTTTTTTTTTCCAATTTTAAGAGTCCTGAGACCCCTTAAGTATTATTAAAAAGGGTTTGAGAAAATGTGATGTTAAACAAACTTTCTAATACGGAATTCAAGACACAGGAGAAAATTTCCGTTTTAACCTTTCCCCCCCTTTTACCTTTTCTTGACACTCGATCTGGCAACACTAGTTGCCACATAGTTTGACTTCATCTCATTGTGTTCATCTTGATGAAATTTGTGTACAAACTTTCTAAAGTGTTTTGATCAATGTTATGTTATTTTGCAGAGGACGGAATACCCAACATTTTTTAAGGCTGCTGCTTTCATCCTTTTTAGTTTTTCCATTCTTTCTATTTACTTACTATGAGTACTA
Source organism: Maratus speciosus (assembly GCA_963932465.1). Classification (NCBI taxonomy): domain Eukaryota; kingdom Metazoa; phylum Arthropoda; class Arachnida; order Araneae; family Salticidae; genus Maratus; species Maratus speciosus. The sequence goes on along the minus strand of OZ010792.1, from coordinate 378,423,878 downwards.
TTAAAAAGAAATAAAAGTTCCTATCAACTTTCCAATTTATATTTCATTAAATATTTTCTTGCTTTTATAACAAATTTTCTCATCTTCATTTAATAAATTTTAAATATTTTCCTTTCTATCACCTCATTTTACTGTAGCTTTACAGAATAAATTTACATTATTTTAGAAATATAACCAGTAACCTTTCATTACCTACACTGTGTAATAAAAAGATTTCCAAAAACACTTAATTAAGGAACTTTGACCATCTGGTCAACCCTCCCCACATTGCTTGGGTCAAGCCTCTCCAAATAACCACTTTTAAAACTATAGCACTTAGTTATGTTTAGCCTAATTTATTGTACAATCTTTATGCCTGGAATGAAAGCTCAATATTTCTACATTACTTAAAACTTACTTATTGGGTGAGTGCAAAAAATTCTACCCGTTTTGAGCATATGTAAATGTCAAGTGGAATTACAGTCCTTACAGCTTATGTTTCGAGGACAGGAAAGTGGATAATAACGCGTGGAGCAGTAGAGCATGTATAGGCACAACATTTGTCAGAAGAATTCATGCGGAACGGGAAACAACATAACAAGCTAGCAAGACCACGTCAGACATTGTTTACGGTACGAGTATGATAAAGCCGTGACAGCAGACGGAGCTTTCCGCAGCATTTGTCATGTGTATGGGGAAGATGCCGTGGACGATAGCACCTGCTATCATTGGTTTAGGAAATTCTGGGACGGAGACAGGAGCTATAAAGATCATGCCCGTTTTGGACGCCCATCAGAGGTTTCTGTCGAGGATCTGGACACAGTCATAGCAAATTCCCCCCAACCAACAGTCGGAGAATTAGAGGAAACGTTCTCGGTACACAGAACAACAGTCAAAAGATGGATGCATGCGCTTGGCTTCATCACCAAATTCGATCAGTGGGTACCACACCAGCTTACAGTAAGGCAACGATAAGAGGAGATCAGCACCTGTGTTTCTTTGCTTTCCCTTTAACAGTAGAGAACCATTTTTGAACCGAATTGTAATGGTTGACGAGAAGTGGGTACTGTACCGTTATATAAAGCGTCAAAGGACCATGTGCCGATGTTGCAGAGAGTACGCCATCGACCTAAACAGGAGGACTCTATTCCAAACATAGTTTGCTCAGAGTATGGTTTAATACCAGGGGAATGACCGACTAGTAAGTAAGTCCTCGCACCGAACCAAATGATCAAGGCAGACCTCTACTGCCAACAATTGGACAAATTGTGAACAAAACTCAAGCCTAAGTGGCCAGCTTTCATCGATCGCTGAGGAGTTTCCTTTCAACATGATAAAGCCAGCTCTCATGTTGCTTTAAGGACCCGGCAAAAATTATTGGGTGTTAGTTGGGAACTTTTACCTAAGGTGGCGTTAGCCCCGACCTTGCACCTTTGATTTATTACCTTTTTTGATCGTTGCACAACGCCTTTGCTCACCGAACCTTCAATGATGTGGAGACTGTAAAAACGGTGTTACAACATTATTTTGACTGCAAAACAGAGGGGGCCTATTGGCGTTGGATTAACTTACTGCCAGACAGACGGAAAGAGGTTATACATTTCCCCTTTCTGTTTTCGCTAAAAATGGGTAGAATTTTTAAATTTCTATGATATATTTTATTTGAGAAAATCTTACAAAATGTTTCTAAAAAATACACTTTTTAAGTTGAAAACTCTTCACAATTGATTTGTCCACACATGTTTCAATTACCTTCATGAAACAAAGACTATTGTTTCAGCATTTTAGCGGCTTTGGTTGCCACCTACTTGCAAAACTCTGAAATTCTTTTAAATATGAAAACTGAAAGATAGGTCAAGCCTCCCCTATAATCAATCCTCCCCAGTCTCCCCTAATGTTATTATACTTGTGTGAAATAAACCAACAATTTTATATTTGTTAAAAATACAGTCATCCGAAAGGAGATACTAATGAAAAATTAGTCTCCGCGCGCGAGCCAGAGGAATTATTTGAATGAAAAGACGCCGATGCGAAAATACCATCAGCTGCAATGAGAAAAGAATATCAGATCCAAATGAGAAAACAACAGAATTTCATTTTCCCTCATAACATAGAAAATTCTGTAAAGAAAATTAATCCGAATGTTAATTTCCTTTCAATTGATGCAGATTTTTCAGAAGATTTTTTTTTCCTTCTGAAGTTGAAAGTAGAATAAAAAAAAAAAAAAAACTTTATTTTCAATAAATATTCTTAAGCAGCTTTTTTTTTTTTTTTTAAGGGGAGGGGGGGGGGGGGAGGATATTTTGGGATGTCATTTTCAACAAAAATTGCTTAAATTGGAAGCATTATGAATATTTTAGCAGCTTTTAAATTTTTTACAATTGTCGTACAATATTGAGGAATGCAAAAAAAAAAAAAAAAAAAAAAAAAAAAAAACCCACAAAACACAAAATCTAAACGTAATATACAAATCAATAGAAAAAACACGCGAAACGACGAACGAAAAGATAATATTGAAGCAAAAGAATTTTAAATAAATTTATAATTGTCTAAGAAATAGCAACGTTAAAGATCAAAAGCAAAAAAGTAAAATAAAAGAAGAGTAATAGTTAAAAAATAAAATCCCATTGAATTGTTTTTATATAAATTAATGTTTCTCTGATCCTTTACTAAGAATCAGTGGTTAGGACCGAAGCTTATAAATATTGCTCACCGGAGCCTACTACAGAACATCGTTGTTTGTTGCATAGTGCTGGTTTATATATACTAGATAGTGCTCGCCAAGATTTGATGGTAAATAACTAAAATGTTTCATTAGAAAAAAAATTAATTAGTTGCTTTTAAATTAATTATTGGATGATGAATTACGTGACGAATTTCTATATTGCATAAGTGATTCCTATTGCTTTAAGGCGACAGTTGGTGCTGTCAGTCTAACCAGTCAATAAAGTGAAAGAATTTTAAGTTTATAATTTACAATTAATTATGCATACTTTTTATCAGAAATTTCTTAAAAATACCGGGTTGAGAATTTATTTTTACTTACTCCGGCCTCTTCTTTTTTTTTTTTTTTTTTTTTTTTTTTTAAATAACAATATTTATTTTCATTTATTTATTTATTTTTGTAAACTACACGACCATTAAAAGCTGCCACGAATTTTATTTTTATCTGTCTCATTCTCTAAAATCCCAAATTTGAAACTTGATGCAGCTAACGATTTATAATATATATATTTTATTGTTTGAATTTTCTTTTAGATTTTTATGCATTTTTTAAATATTAAACCTGGATATCAAACTAATTTATTTTATGGCTCTTGTACGGATATTTTTCTTTCTTTCCGTCTTATTTTTTACGCTAATGAATGACAAACGTTTCTTTCTTATACATATAGTATTATTCTTGATAATGGTCAGAAAATATAACGAAAATTGTAGATCAGCTCAATTTACTTAATTGAACATGCAAAATATTTTAGCTTAAATATTTTAGATATAAAATCATTATTTTTTCAAAATATTATTGAGTGTTAAATTTTATTGAATTATAAAACATTCAGATAATAATAACAAAAAAAATAAAAATACTATAACTTCTCTTCCTAATAAAATGTGTCATTATTGAAATGAATTACCGAAAAAAAAATTCCACATTTTCGCAGACTCGGGCTCAAACTTGCGTCCTCTATAAAAATTCAGAGCTTTAAACTGCTGCTTTAACCCGCTATGCTAGCAGTAACTCGTTTCTCTTACTTCTAAATTGAAGAGGTTCGAAAAACAGTTTACGTATACGCAATTGTCTCGAATTTGAGTTCAGATCTTACAGAAATAGTTTTGCGTTTTAATATTTATGATACCTTATTATTTCAAAGAAGCAGCTTGCTAGTTTCCCTATCTTCGTGTGTAACTATTGGCAATTCATAAAACGGATCACCAGTCATAACTTTTAGCCTCAAATCACTGTGTTCCACTTTGTCACTGTGTATCTTCTGTGTGTAATATGACCAAAATAATATGATATTCCTGAAATAAACCGTATCTAGCTCTTAATATCGACACAATAAATTTTTGAATTGTTAATAATGCTGAAAGAGCCAAATAATATTAACTTTGCGAAAGAAAGAAAAGTTTGTTTACAGTAAGATCAAATAGCAGACGAACTTAAAACAACTTCTACCTGTAATGTGATAGTTCAAGAGAGCGAGCAGATCTTTGCGCATGTGCAGTGCATCATTCCAAAAGCAGACTTGTACTTATATACTGCGCATACGCAATTGTAGAATTTTAATTTAAAAGTACGACTAATTAATAAAATATTTGAACAAACGAATGCACGATAACAAATCTGTGGTCAAATCTTTCATTTAAAAAAAGATTGGTGTAATTTGATGCAGTAGTTTTTTCACACTGACTGTCGAAAGAAAACGCTTGGCGTTTTAAATATATAGATATGTATATGAAATCCTTGGCCTGCCAGTGGTGTGATCAGTAGCGACAGCTGCTGCCACGGCAGGGGCCCTGGTTCGAATCGTTGTGTAAGACATGGATTTAATTGTGAGTGTCCGTTTGTAGTTATATAAATATGTAATGGAAAAAAGAAATAAAAATTGTTGTAACTTTTTGTTGTTCTTGTGTATAATAAGGACCATTCGTGACGAAAGCCATAGTTGCTGTAGGCTTCAAAGAAATGTCAATGTCAATAAAATCCTTGGCAAATAAGGTTTTCTCAAAATTCTCCTTATAAATGTTTTTGCTATTTGTTCATTCATTATATTTTATTATATATATACGCATAGCTTTCAACTATTCCACTTTTTTACCACTATTTCTGAACAGCAATATTGACCTTATTTAATCGCAGAATTCCAAGATCAAATCACGTCATGAATCGACGAAGTTTTCTATTCCAAAGTAGTAGTAACAAAAAAAAAAAAAAAAAGAAAGAAAAAGAAAAGAAAAGAAAAGAAAAAAGGAATAGTTGATGTTATGCATATTAATATATTTAATTTTTTTTCTTTTACTGAAGAAAAAACGTGCTTTAAATTTTGCAAATATTATATGAAATACAAATATGCGCATGGGGGCGAGGGGGAGATACGCTACGGCTGTTAATGCTACAGAATATTAGGACACCCCGGTACTTTTTTTGTTGGAAATTAAGCCCGGACTAGAAGTGCAGACACGATTTGAAGAAGGTATTTTGTAACAAAAATTAAATTACGAGAAAATTAAAGTGAAAATTTTTGTTGTAAATTTGTTTAATTTAGTTAATTCACTTTTTAAATTATTTTCTTCTTGGTAGCATATGTTCAAAATGTTCAGATTTAATTATTAAGTATTAAAAACTATTTTTATTATTTAAATTATTAAATATGAAAATATTAAATATTAAAAAAATAATGTATCATATCTTCAAGATGAACCTTAAACATTTCAGATCTACCATATGACAGATTAACGCATATCATCTTCATCCACAAAACAAAACATTTTTTTTAAAACAGTGGAGCATAAAACTTCTTCCACTAGCTAAAAAATATTTATGTCTTTCCTCATGTTTTTTCTCTCAGCTGTAGAATAACTTTTATGAGCTCCAATTAAACCTAAACTTGAAAAATCTATGCTGTAAAGCAAGAACATGTCCCTGAGTAACTCTGCCTTCATATTGAAAATGGAAACACCTGACAATTAAATTTCTCTTTTACTGCAATTTTTTATAAACTTCTAAACATCGCACAATTTCAATTTTTGTACCGTCGAATAGAAGACAGTTCATGTTCTTTCTATATCGTTACAAGGCTTATTATTGATAAAAGATTTTTTCTTTCTTCTTAATTAATGAATGATAAACAACTGCATATGTTATTTGAGATTATGTAAAAAATTAAAATATTGGAGAAATATAATTGTTAGTAATTTTATATCAAATTATATTAAAGTGAATGTTCATGAAAGTTTTTTCTTTATTTTTTTATTAAAAAAAAAAAAAAAAAAAAAAAAAAAAAAAAAAGCCGATTTAAACATAATGTGTTTACCAAAATTTTTTCAATGATTTGTATGAGCCTACAATTTGAAATTTCTACTCTCTAAACATAATTCTTCTTTTTACTTATATTTAATTTGTGAAAAACACAGGAAATAAAATGCAATTACACGCATGATATAAATTTTTCTCAGTGTCTTTAATGTTAGCAAATGCCCTCAAATTACATATTATTTGAGTTTATTTATAATGGTTACCTTTACTGAAAAACCAAATCTGCAAAACGACGTTGTAAAAAGTAGAGAAAATAAATCATATATATAGTTATCTAGTTCTTGGCCGACGATTTTTTTTTTTACTTTGCATTTTTAACAAAATGGCGTACTACTAAACTTAATGTAGCAGTTTTAATTGTATACGAGTCAAAAACCGTCGAATTCGACAAATGAAAATATTTAAAAGAACTGGTTGATTGAATTTATAAAAAAAAAATTACAAAAAATATATACAATTAATAATAAATCTTATATTGGCTGGCTTAACTCTTAAAACAAATATCACTTTTAACTAAAGTTTAATTTCAACTTTTCAAATTATTGAAAAAAAAGTTTATACCTATATGTAATCAGTAAACGTGCAGTTAAGATAAGAATTTACGAAGTTATTAATTGAGGCTGTGATCTTTGGTATTACGTAATGGAACATCAACGAAAATTTTGCCACTATGACATAATCATAATTTTTTGTTTCAACAAAATCTAAAAATAACGTCATTTTCACCGTCGCAAAATTTGCATGCATACTTTTCATATTCATATTCACTATATTTAAAATATTTTAATGTGCCACATCTAATCTAATACAGTGGACTCTCTCTATCTGAACACTCTCTAATGTGAACACCCCAATATTATGAGCACATTCTGATGATCCCGGCCAAACTCATAGACATAAAAATAGATGAACTCTCTGTATTCTGAACACCCTCTAATCTGAACACCCCGCTATTATGAACGCTACTTTTGGTCCCCATTCTACCCAACCTCTCTATAAACTGAACGTGTGTTTACAGTTGGAATCCGGGAAATTCCCCCACCATGGAAATTCGGAAAAAATAGTTGAAGAAAAATAAAAAGGTTCAACGAAATCGTCGTTATGTGCCAGTTTAACGGGTACGAAACTCTAACCACTTGTGTTCAGAAAAAGTGAAAAACCACGATGCTTCAGAAATGTGAAGATTGCATCATTGCCTGTACACTATAAATCGAATTGAAAAGGCTGGATGACAGTCACGATTTTCTCACAATGGTTGGAGGGCATTAACGAGATGATGAAGAGAGAAGGAAGAAAAATTCTTCTTTTTGTGGATAATGCCAGATCACATACAAACATGCAGCTGAGCAACGTGAGACCGAATATCCATCTACTGAACTGTACTTGTATAATCCAACCACTTGATCAAGGATTAGTCAAAACCTTTGTAGCTCACTGCTGAATCCATTTTCTGAAAAAAATGTCCCTGGGGATGCAGAAGGCAAACGAACTAATGAAGAAGATCATTGTCATGGATGCTGTCCATTGGATATTAACGGCTTGGAATGAAGTAACCCCCTAAACCATCCACAGATGCTTCTGCGAAGCTGGATTCCCATGCGAGAATCAACAATCAACAATAGAGGACCAAGAAGGAACAACTGTGAGTGACTTTTGGTCAATTCTTCAGGAGCTTCATACTGAAACTGAACCTGCAGCTTATCTCGAAGCCGACGGAAGCCTTCCGGTTTCCGACAACAACATAGCTGAAGAAGAAGAGTATAGTGAAGAAGACCCAGAACCATAATTAACCAATGAAACAAGAAGTACGGTTACCTTCAAACAATATGTCCAAGGAATTCAAGAGCTGTTGAAATAGGCGGCTGAACATCACCTGGAAGCCTTTCAACTTCTTAAACAACTAGATAACATCTGCACTGCACAAGCATACACATTGCAAGAACAGACTAAAATTACTTACGTTTTTAAGGAATATACCGATTATGTTTTCAAGTAATGCATTGTATACATGCAATTCTATTTTTTGTAATTTTTTTTAATAAAATAAACAAATGATATGGCAGATTACACGTCCCACTGAATTTAGTTCGACATTGCACCAGCGGCCAAATCTTCACCCATGTTCAAAATTTAAAAATTGGCATATTTTTTCGAATTTTATGAAAAATACCGAAAGAAAGGTGAGAATATTGTTTCGAAACAGCGATGTAACTATTTAGTGTGGAATATGTAAGCGTACACGTGTGTATGGGCGGAGCAAGTAGAGAGACAGGCTTTATAAGTGAACGTGGCAATTTTCGTGTTTTGTTCGCTCGCACACCTTACCGAATATCTTGGTCTTTTTTGTAACATTCCACGTATTTCAAAAGAAAACAGAAAAAATGAGTAACCATGTTTGGATGGTGAATGAGGAGGTGAATCGCGGGAAGAATGGGAACAGGGTAGTCTCAAGTGCAAATTCCTAGTGACTTCAATGTAAATGTAATACCCAGTGTCGTGTCGACCTTTTGGAAACAGTTTAAAGATACTGGATCCTTAGAGAGGGCAAGGTTGTCCAAGAGCCACGTCATCTAATGAAGGTCACTATTTGTACATTACAGGAGTGCAACAGCTTCTCAGCTCTCTCATGACCTTTATGCGATCACATGAAGCCGAGTTTCAAGGGTTACTGTTTATAAAAAGCTATATGACAGAGTGCTATTTACAATAAGACCTGCGGTTTGCGTCCTGCTCACTTCTGCACACAGGTGAACCCGTTTAGCTTGGTGTAGAGATCTTCGACTTTGGACCAGGTATCAATGGGGAACGTTTTATTCAGTGATGACTCTCGGTTAATCCTAAACTCTAATTCTCGACGTATTTTCATCTAGATAAAACCAGGGATCCTTTCAACATACGAGAAAGAGACTACTATGTCAGGGGAGGTTCGATGGTCTGGTCAGGCATCATGTCTGACGGGCGCACATCTCTACCTTTGTTTGGCAAAGGCTCTGTAACTGGTGTGAGGTTTAGGGATTATATATTTTGGATTTCTATGATCGGCTTTTAAGGAATGCAGTTGGCTCAGATTTCATTTTAATGGACTACAACGCGCGCCCAGATAGAGCTCATCTAGTCGACGAATTTCTGGAAGCTGAGGATATTCGCTTGATGGATTGGCCCGTCAGATCTCCGGACTTCAACCCTATAGAGTATGTCTAGATCGTTCTGGGGAGGATAACTTGAACTCGCTTTCCACTTCCCAGAACTACCAAGAGTCTGAAAACAGAGTTATTGGAGGAGCGAGACTAACTGCCACAGATTCTCATAAACTACCTGATTTTCAGTATGAATTCATTATGAGAGCTGTATAACTGTAAGAGAGGAGCATACTCCCTATTAACCCATTTTATAGGTCAATATTGAAAGCTCTGTCTTATATCTTCTGATGCTGATGAGTCTTACGTACGATCATGCGTGTGTATTATAACTGCTGAATGTTTGTTTTTTTTCATTATATTAACCTATGTACATACCTAATTTAATTAAAATCTGTTCAGTAGTTCTGGAGATAATCACCAAATCTGAAAATTCTCTTAACTTTGAACATGAGTGTAAATTCAGCACCTTCATCTCAGTAACTGGCATGGCTAACCAGGCTAAGTATTCTATACAGTCTATAAAACTCAATACATAGTAGTCGTTTTCAAACTCCCTCTATACTGAACACCCTTATAATCTGAACATTTTTGGTCGGTCCGATGAGTGTTCAGAATAGAGAGAGTCCACTGTATATAAAAATGAAAATTTGTTTGTCTGTCTGTAATGCTATACAAATCCACAGTTTGGAAGCCAGAATTCTGAAATGTTACGTACATGTGTATTATCCCTTAACCGGAAACATAAAAATCCTGTGCACAAACGGAAACGTGCCGTCTGTGAGACTGCTAAATTAAAAAAATTGCTATAAAAATTTAAAAGGAAAATAACTCTTAATAATTTACCAAATAGTGAACTTAAACACTTAATATTTAATAGTAATGCATTAACAGGGCCAAGTTTCTAATATGACAGCATAAAAATAAGTTTTGAATGTCGGAGGCAGAAAATATTTTGAAATTACACATTATTGTTCAAAATATAAAATTTTCCTCATAATAATTAAATAAATGCTAATATTTTTATATATTTCGGTACGATATGAATTAGAAAAAAATATTAAGCAGTAAAATTAACAAAACATTTAATAGTAAATATTGCAGCATGTTCTAAATATCTGCATTTTTTATGCATTTTTGACAATGTTGAGTCATTTTTGTGTTCAGAATTTATATATTCATCATCTGAAACACTTTCAACAACGCTTATGTCACTTACTACTTCATCAAACAATCTCAAAACAGTTTCTTCAGTCTTTTTTATCACTGTAGCGTACCCGCTTTGACGGCTCCTCCATATCAATACCCCAGAGCAAAATATTACATAAACGGAAACATGCCGTCTCACAAACTGCGTTGAAAATAAAATATTTTTTCTTTCAAGAACTAAAAATGCGCAGGTGTTGCAAATGGGTCGGGGAGGCAGAGGACCAGTAGCGTAAGGATTAGATTGTGTGATAAGATTGGGGACGCGCTCATTTTTGTGACAAAGGTAGACGCAATGTAGACGCAACCATCTCACAGACGGCATGTTTCCGGTTAAGGGTTAAAACACGGCCGATGCAACTAAAATAATCCGGAATCGAAATAACTTATAGTTAATTTTTAATTAATAAAAAACCACCAAGTTGACAGCAGTTTCCTATCGAATTTAACCATTTTTCGTTATAGCAGTTGCCAAAAATTAAAAATCCACAATAAAATTCTTACCACAACTATTACCTTTCTGTTGTAAGACGCATTGCATATTACGTACGCCACACTTCACTAAAAAGCTGTAGCAGGTGTTACGATAATTCTTTTACCTCACATGCAAATAATTAGAGATTATTTAATTCTGCTTAATTATTACAAATTTTTAAAAATAAAGAAACACATTTTATCACAAACATCAACAAAACTTTTTATTCTATTTATTCCCTTATTCCAAAGATATCGTTTGCTGCCATAGTTTTATCGTCTGCTGCCATATTAACCTGATAAATTAAATGTCATTAAAAAAAAAAAAAAGGCACAGTTGTAGAAAAATATTTTACTATTTCGAATAGTTATTTTTAATTTTGGTTTTAGAATTAAATTCAGGAACTCCCGTGCATCGAACGGGTTAAACAGCTAGTTATTAATAAATATAGTCCCAAACTTGATGTCTACCAGTTACACTTTTGCATCTGAACGCTCGCACTCTTGACTTGAGGTTCTGATCTGAGTGCTGGCGAAATCTAGAAATTTATGCCTCTTTAGACGCATTCGTAATAAAATATTTAATTTTATTAAAGTAAATACTCATTTTATTTTTACTATGACGCCATTTTCACTCACTGAAGACCTCTAAGATGAGTGTCTCAATCTCAGTATTAGCGGAATGAAAAAAATGCTGAAATGTAACAGCTTTACGAGTAAAAATGCATTTTGTTTTATCGTGACGTCATTTTCTGTTCAATATTTTTTAAAGTTATTTTTAATGGTAATGTGAAAATGGCATTAGTAATGACATGATAATTCCCATTGTTTCCCTTCTCTCTTGAACAATGTAAGTAACCCGATTGTCACCAATTCGGAAAAATTTCATAAAGGTATTTTAAAATTAAAATTAAAATTAAAATTAAAATATAAAACTGAGATTTTTTTTAAAGAAAATAGACAGAGCGGGCTCATCGACAAATAAACTGCTTTCATTTAAAAAAATAATTATCAAAATCTGTTCAGCAGAAAGTTCAGGCCAGATGGCTAAAAAAAAAAAAAAAAAACCTTTGTCTTTTAAATATATAGATTTTATATATTTTAATTAAGATACAATATAAATTTGCATAAATTTCAATTTTTTTTTCTCAATTTAAATTATGCGGTGAGTGACCTCATATTATCTATTATTTTAAATAATCTATTCATTATTTTAAAAATACCTATATATATATAGTCAATTACCCGAAGCCCTGCGTATAATATATTTTTTCCTTTAAAAGAAATTCAATTTATGAAGTACATTATTAAAAAGAAAAACGGCATCCAGATAAATATAGTTTATCCACTTCAACGATTTCAAAACAGCTATTATGTACAGTCGTGGAAAAAAAAAAAAAAAAAAAAAAAAAAAAAAGTAACACCCCCTACTAACTCCTCAACAAATTATCGAAGACGAAAGTTACTGGTACCGAACGATTGAAAATAAAGTCTACTTTTAAATGACGTATATAAAATTTGCTTAGGGGGCCACCTACATATTAAAGCGAATCCAAACTTCATTTTTTTCAATGGCAATACCCAATTTTAACGAGATATTTCAAATCTTTGGTTCAAACTATGCCTAGACACCGAATTCCAAGTCATTTGAGTGATGAGTTTTTGAATTATAAACATTCAAAATTTAGTACTTCTAATGTTAAATTACATTTTCATATTTTTATTTATAACTTCTGAAATTATGATCCTAATGTTCTATTTTTTTTTGAGTAGCAATAATACTAATATACCCAAACATAAATACGTTCAATTTGCAATTTTTATAATTTTCTGATATGAATTATGAAATTAATATTCAAAAAAATTATGAAGTGCGACCTACAGTTTTTTTATGGATTCAGATTTATTAAGTCCTGCTTTATGGAAATCCAAAATTTCACATTTTTCTTCCAAGTAGTTTTCAAATCATGCTTAAAAAACGGCAAAATGGTGGTTTAAGGGGCCGTCTATGATAGAAGTGACTAAATATTTTGAATTTTTTATGCTATCCTGTAATCTAATAGGCTTAATTGACTGCTTTAGATGCCTTGATCAAGAAGGGAGCTCTCTCGGTTAGTAATCGAGTACCGAACTTCAATTTGGATACAGCCCTTAAAATACGCTCGTTTTAAAATAATTAATTTCTCGAAAATTTATGGTACGAATTGCATAAAAATTTGTTTATAGACTAATTGAAGGGTGTAGAGTTCATTTATGCTGTCAGAATTGTGTACTGCTATTGAAAAAAACAAAGTTATGGTTCGTTTTGATATGTAGATGGCCCCCTAAGCAAACTTTATATACATCATTTAAAAGTAAACTTTATTACAAATCGTGTAGTACCAGTAACTTTCTTCTACGATAATTTGTTGAGGAGTTAGTAGGGGGTGTTTACTTTTTTTTTCCACGGCTGTACATTTTTGAAAGAAAGTTTTCACCAACGATTCTCTTTGTTAAAGATTTTTGTCAAAGTCTCTTTGCTAAAAATAAATAAAGAAAGAAATAAAAGTTTCATATAAAAAGTTTTTTCAATGCCTTTCAGAGGATAAACAACTTAAAATTTTCTGTTATTTTAACCCTTTTAGAGGCAATTAATAGTGTTTCTGTAATGTTGTATTCACACTAGAATTTTCGAAAAATTTTATTTGAACATGAGGAAAGGAAATGCAGTTTTATAGCTTTATTTTAATTTTTTTTTTTCACCAAAAGTTTAAAAGAAAATTTTCTTTAAAAATTCTACAAAAATCTTAATTAAAATTAAATGGTATAAAAAACAGCCGTTCAAGGAGTTAGATAATCTAGCTATTTTATTTCTTCCTAAACAGTTATGGGAATTTTCGGCTTAAATAATAAGCTAATTATTTATAAAGTTGTTTTGACGTCTTGCAACGAAGTAGAAATATGTGTGTTTATGCATTCAAAAACGTATTTTTCAACTCTTAAAACCCAACTGTGAGAATACTTCTCACAGTATTTAAATTTGGTTTAATTTTATTCCCTTTCAGCCTTTTTTTTGCATCGATGTCCATTTAAACTCAATCTTTACGCCGCGATGCTGACGCTTTTATCCCTCACCGTAAAGCAAGTTCATTTTTCACCGCCGATATTCATATCTGCTTTGGGAGCGGATCGGCAGCTTGCGCATGCGCACTCCACTATTTTAGGAACACATTTCTGGAGCTCTCGTATCGATGGAGACAGTTTGCATTATGATGACGTCATTGAAATTATGCTCCGCCCTCTTTTGACGCTGATCGCTGACAGGAGAATCGTTTTCCAATCAGTGAAACTTTTTTTAATTCTGCAGCTTGTAATTCGATTTTCATTAATTTCCCGTAAATGTTAATTTAGCTAATCAATTTAAATTCTGCCTTTTAATTACTTTGTCAACCCCGTATTCATCATTTAAAAACTAAAACTCGTTAATTTTAAATTCAGAATTTGGTTTGATGTTGTCTGCAAAAGATGTAGTCTCTTAACGTATTTTTAGCGGAGCGCCAGCCCGCTGGCCGGCCGTTCGAATGCCGTGCCGTTCTTTTTGGCCGAATGAGTTTGATATTTTATTTTCGTGGATGTTTTTTTTTTTTCAAAGTTTAATTCTTTAAAGTTGTGCTGCTCTCGTTAAAAGGAATCCCATGGATTTATTCCATGTTGGCTGCTATTTTTCTTCTTAAAAGATTAGTTCTTCTATTTTAAAATGGTGACCAGAAGCATGTATTTTTTTAACCTTCTACTGCTACTAACGACCGAAATAAAGAATATTATTTGTTTTCATCAAATTGCCTCTTCATTGTCTACATTTCAAGTAAGACGTTTCCAGTTTTATTACTTCTTTAACGATCAATAGTAATTTATTAAAAGAACTTCACAACGTGTACTTTAACCACTTAAACGATCATCTTCTTACCGCCACACCAACATTTTATTAATTTTTAACACTTTACAACAAAGTCGAAAAGTGTTTATGAATTCGGTTTGTCTGTCTTTCTGTATGCCGTCTGTCTGTGCTGTATAACTCGCGTAAATATAGTCATAAAACCATGAAATTCATATGTGTTATTGGGTTATTTGGGTATTTGGGTATCAGGTATTTGGGTATGGCATGTTCAGTATTGAAAATTAAGTGTGCAGCATTTACGATTTATTTACGGGGGCACTCAAAAGAAATCCGTTATACAGGGTGCCCGAGCTAAAAGTATCCAAAAGTTATGGCTTATTATTAGAGAACTATCCATTAGAATATAATACACTGATCCTCTGTGGACTGGAAACTCCTCCGAGATTTTTCGGGGCTCCACCATACTATCACAGAGATGTTACCGCGTTTTTGACCTGGCCGCCAAGGTCTCTGGTTCTGACTTTACTAGATTTTTTTTGCTTGAGTATTCCTTGAATCCGTTGTGTCTAAACAAAAAATTACTGTGGATGAGTTGAAGAAGTGTATCATTCAAGCAATTCGTCTAACAATGCCTGATATGCTACGAAACACTTGGAGAGAACTGGATTACTGTTCAGACGTTTGTCTTATACAAAAGGTGCACACATCGAAATCTCTTGATATTAAAACTTGGTGAGATGTTTTTTGTATTTAAATAATTTTTTTTTTTAATTCTAATGGGCAGTTTCGTAAAAATAAGCCATAACTTTTGGATACTTTTATCCCGGATACCCAGTATTACGGTTTATGGGGAAACCTCCTTTGCGGTGTAATTTAATGATTTTACACTATTTTAAGCATATTGAAATTTATATATATCACTGAGATATATTACACGATGATTACTGTAGAATAGTGTGTGCATAGAATTTATCGTTCATTTACAGATTATTACACAACAGAATTTGGCTATAGGAGAAATTGAACTCTTGAAGCCTATGAACAATAATTCCTGGAAGTGCGTTTTCAGTTGCGGTACGCGTTTTTAAGTTAAACTTTTTTTTTTTTAATTATTACTTGCTGTGTGTAAATTCTATAGATCATATACAAGGCTGCACAAAAATTCTCAAGTACATTTCCATTAGTAAATAAACAAATAGAAATTAATAATGAACATGAAGTAGAAACATTGCAGTCGAGAATGGTTTCCCAATACGCATTATTGATAAACTAATCAACTCACAGAAGAATCATATGAAAATACAAAAAACTCCACGGAGTAATATAAGATATTGCAAAATGAAGTACATACCAGGACTTTTCGAAAAACTCAGACATGCACTTTTTCGCTTTGGCGTAAACTTAATCGTCAGCCCTCCAGCAAAACTGAAAATCTAATTAGTGCCAAAATAGACCCGATCCCGAAATATGAATTTTCTGGAGTATATATACTTCCACTGAAAACAGAAAGTATTTATCTTGAATACATAGGAATTACTTCGCGTAAACTTAAAGTTCGTATTAAAGAACATTTGAGAGATTTAAAGTATAACCGACCTACAACAGCCCTGTCAAGACTTAACCAGGAGCAGAATATACAAGTTAATTTCAAAGACGCAAAAATTATATATCCCTCAAAGAATTATCATGATTTAATTATCCGCAAATCAATAGAAATTATTACTAAAGAAAATACTGTTTGTAATGACGTTTTATCCTACAACATACCCAGAATTTCGCTCAGCTTACTTAAAGAATCATAAAACGAGTAATCCATATTTTATTTTCCCAAAGTTTTCCAGATGTAAAGAAAATTTGACTTTCACTCCTTTGTCACCATCTACGTGGAGTTTGAATATTAGACGTTAATAACAACAGTATTTCTTGTATTTCTCTGAGGAAGACTATGTTTTTATAGAGGAAAGTACTAAGGTATTAAAATAATTTAACATCTTTTTAAATATCGTCTTATCTTTTAAGTATTTTTGCACATAGTGTAAGTTCAGTTTACAATTCCATTTATTCATGGAAATGGCTGAATGGAAATTTTCAACTGTGCTACTGAACTAACTTTTAGAATACGATGTAGTATACACGCAAATCTGTATATAATATACAGGACTGCGCAAAAACAAATCGGATATTTTCCCGACTGCAATGGTAATAGTAGAAATTGAGTTTTCAAATGTGTTATGCATTTTCTACATTATTCATTTAGACATCACCTTTCACCTTAATTCGTTTGTGCCAGAATTTTTGTTTTCCCAAATTTGCTGATAAAATTCCTTTAAAATATTGCAAAATGAACTGGAAAAATACTAAAAAAAATTACGCTAAAACATTTTCGCATTTATTTGATAAAATGTAAACGCACTAAATATGGCAATATGCATAATATTTGTAATATTATAATATGCATAATTATATGTTTTGTCTATCTTTATATAAAATAAGCTTTTAAATTGTATCTTATATACTAAAATTAGTATTTTCCTCACTTACTAAAAAAAAATACATTTATTTCTTTACAGAGACAAATAGCATTATAAGTATTAGTAATAATAAACTAGGAATAATCGTATTTAAGGCTTAAAAACAATTTGTTTCATAATCATCTTGAAAAGGACATTCCATAAATAACTATCCCTAAATAGCTAATAAAAATAAGTACTCATTCGTGCCTATCGTCTTATATTTTGTACGTTGCCAAAATGCATAAAAAAATAGTCTTCAACATATAATTTCACAATTTAAAAAAATACGTATTTCAAAGAAGTCTACAAGCTAATATTACGACTTATTTATTTAGATCCTTGGTAGAAAAAACACAAATAAACTTACTTTTTACATTTCGACATCTTGAAAAATGAAAAATCTATAAACTTCGAAAAAATCCTTCATTTTAAGCAAATAAATATCCATCTTATGCTGTCATCTATCGATAACATATAAAGACATTCATAGATAATTATTTCATCTGATTTTCATGTTATAACGAAGAAGAAAATTATACAAATTTATTAAAATTCAAAGCGTTCCAAAAATTGGACGCCATGCATAAATGGGTTAATAAACTGTGAAATTTTGTGTGTTGGAAAGTATTTCATAATCTGTGGTGGGCGCATTATCTTTTGTTCTTGTTATTGAAAAAAAAAATTACACCAAACAAGTGTTGTCAGATGTCTTGATTTTCAAGAGTTGTCTTGATTTTCAAGACCCGCACGGGACACCAAAAGTCCAGTTTTTTGTGATGCACAAATTCTTTCTTTCTTTATTATTATTATTATTATTATTATTATTATTATTATTTTTAGTACCATTCTATTCGTTAATAAGCATCGAGTGGGATTTAATCTAGTAAAACCTGTGAACATAGGACCTGCATATAACGAAAAAAGTTTATTCCACAAAAAGGATTTTATTTTATATTACAAAATTTTATTCCAAAAATCTACACTAAAACGAAAACAATTTCCGGTCCCAAACTATTCTGTTTTTACGGGTTTTAATGTACTTTGTTCGGTAAAACCTGTGTAAAGAGAGTCTGATTATAACGGAATCCTGTGTTAAATGTAAAAATTCGTAATCCCTCAGAAGGAATATTCTACAATAATATTCTAAATGGGAAATCTCACCAAAATCGGATTTTTTGATTTAGTGAATAACAATCACTTCTTAAATTAATTAATTAATTAATTAATATATGTCAATTATAAGAAAAATAATGATTTTATGTGCCTTTTGTACTCATGTCTTGTTCACAAACCGTAATTATTTTAGAGTCACGCAGTTTGAAATACAAGCTATAAAGAGTTATTATCTTGAAACAGTGAATGATGTTAAATAACATTCTTACATACCTGTACTTCGGTTCTATAATGAATTACAGCAAAAATTCTAGTCTTTGAGATATTTATTACAACAAACAATGTTATTTATTTATTTTCTCCAATTGCTAATTCTGAATTAAACATGAATTGTTCAATAATTAATTAATTAATTAATTATCATGATAAAACAACAATGTACGTTTGTATTTTTAAGTTAAAAATAATAAAAATTTACAACAGTTGTTATTAAATATTAATTTTTGAACAATTAATTACTAGTTCATTTTTAAGCATAAAATAAATATTCATTAATAAGTAATTAACTGTGATTAACAAACAAATTATTTAATTATTATTAATAAAATTTTTAATTAGTAAGCTCATTTTTTGTAAAGTGATGTAAATGCTTAGGTTTTTGAGTTACCGATGGTAATAATTCGTATTCACTACAAATTTAAAGTCTTTTAGAACAACTCAAAAAATGCAGTTAATATTTATTTCTTTTTATTACTTTAGTTTATTCAGGAAAAAATATATGTATATCACTGTGAATTTAAATTAAAATAGATATTTTATAGTAAAAATTCAAAAGCATTTTCTGTTTCGATCTAAGGTTGAAGCTATTCGTTCTTCATGGACCTTGTTAATTTCGCAAAGAAAATTCTCGAAATAGAGTATAAAAATATTCATCAATTAAATAGTAATATATTAATAAATCAATGACTGTCAAAATAAATTTTATATCACATCCTTATATCCATTTTTACATTACAGAAAAATAAGGATGCTAACTTCTTTATTGATAAATTAAAAAAAAAAGAAAGAAAGAAAGAAAAAGAAATAATGAAAAGAAGGAGAAATAGAATAACCAACATACTATTAATATTTCGACTGATAATAATTCATTTATAATATGATAAAACTTAAAATCTAGTTTCAGAAAACTTATTATTTTAAATTATTTGTACAATTAATTGGTTCCTATAAATCATACTAATCGAATCCAGTGAATATATTAATAAAACATTTATGAAAATTATGTAATACAAATTTAACAAGAAATTGTATATTTTTTAAACCTTTCATTATTTAACTTATTACACAATTTTCGAAAAAATGATTCGAACACTAGATTGAATTTGAATTAATTAGGACACAAACTGCACAAGGGTAAGAGCATTCGTTTACTTTCAAATTCCAGTCAAAAAATATAAATAATGTTGTGTATTGAAAGCACATATTTTCTTTAAAATGTAATTATGCCAATATAAATAAGACCTAATTGATTTTTAAAGAGTGGTGAGAATCATTCGAGCTCGAGCATTTAGTACATTTTCCCAATCAGAGGAATGTCACAATCTGATTTATTACTTGATTTGTACTTCATAACATTTTCGTGCACAAATACCGATAGTGTAATTGTGTAAGTATTCATTATTTATGTGTTTATACTTATTTACATCCATCTTATATACTTACTCTTACTTACATCTTACAACATACAAACAAACAACTTTTGGTACGAACAATATATCAAATGCAACTTTCCAACTGGGCAAAATATGTCCGGACCAGGATTCGAACCAGGGATCTCTTGGCTGAAGCTGCCAATGCTCTACCATCTGAGCTATCCCGGACAAATCCGGTGTAATTTTTTCGACCAGCTAACCTTATTGATTATAGAATCTGATCTGAAATCTGGTTCAGCTCAATACATTAACAGGTAATGGAATACAAATGGTAACAGGTAATGGAACTTCAGAAATGGATGGATACGTAATTACACTAAATTAATTTTAACACAATTACTCTAATTGGTAAATAAATCATATGAAATGTAAATTTCCAACTGGGCGAAAAATGTCCGGACCAGGATTCGAACCAGGGATATCTTGACTGAAGCCACCAATGCTCAACCATCTGAGCTATCCCGGACGAATCTGGTGGAACTTTTTCACCCAGGTAACCTTATTGATTATAGCATCTGATCTGAAATCTGGTTCAGCTCAACTTAATAAATCGCAGGTAATGGAACTCCAGAAATCGCTGGATACGTAATTACACTAGATTAATTTTAACCCAATTATTCTAATTGGTAAATAAATTATATCAGATGTAAATTTCCAACTGGGCGAAAAATGTCCGGACCAGGATTCGAACTAGGGATATCTTGACTGAAGCCACCAATGCTCTACCATTTGAGCTATCCCGGACGAATCTGGTGGAACTTTTTCACCCAGCTAACCTTATTGATTATAGCATCTGGTTTGAAATCTGGTTCAGCTCAATAGAATAAATCGCAGGTAATGGAACTCCAGAAATCGCTGGATACGTAACTGGTCCGGACATTTTTCGCCCAGTTGGAAATTTACATCTGATATGATTTATTTACCAATTAGAATAATTGTGTTAAAATTAATCTAGTGTATTGTTTGAGTTGTTTGTTTGCATTTGTTTTATTTTTTGCCGAATGTACTGTTCATTTTTTCTTTTAAGGGTGTATTCGAAAAAAATATTTTTCCACTCTCAACATCTCGAAATTTTCTGAGACATTTTCAGACTCATTTTTAAAAGTAAAAACATGAAACTTGCTGGGGTGATTTTTGAAGAGCTGTATAAAGTGCCGTGTGATTTCCTTTTTCGCTCAATTAATTAGAATTTGATTTTTAAGCTATTATTTTCTCAGTATGACTATTTTTTTCATGCCCAGATCACCCGCTTCCAGAAATTTCAGTTCAAAACGCCGATTTTGACAGCATTTTTTTACAATATTTTCTGCATTTATCAAGAAATCGAGAAGCACGGCACATTAGGTAGTTTCTAAATAAGAGAATTTCCTAGTTTGATGCGTTTGAGAGCAAAAATGAATTTAAAAATTAATCAGAAAATAAGCAGTTTGGATCGGAATACACCCTTAAAGGGTGTTTTAAAAGCACTATACAGATATAAAATATTATAAAAGTACTTCTGATACTTAATACCAGATTAACATACTCACCTTTTAATTAATTCACTAAAATTTAAATGACTGTAAAAAAAAAAAGTAAGTTATCAATAAAATACAATAACTTTAATTATAATTGAATATATTGGAAAAAACAAACTCGCAAGTTTATCTCGATTCTAATAAAAATATAAAGCTCCAAATAATCCCAATAATAATAATAAAAAAAAAAAAAAAAAAAGTCAGAGGCAAAAATAGATGAAAGCTATACTGTATGCGTTGAAAACACTTTCACTTTCTAAAATATCTAAGGCTACATTAACTATTCACCAAAACAAGTAAGTGTTAAAGGGATTAGGAGACTGGAACAGCATAAAATTTGTTTTATCTGCTGCAATAAATTTGATGGGGAAAAAAGTTTTTGCCTCTATTTTCAGAGTTGCCAGATTGGAGAATTTTTTATTTAAAATTTCGACCATCTTTTTTTTTTTTTTTTTTTTTTTTTTTTTTTGTGGTTTAGTTTGGTTACCCCACACTCTCAAAAATAAAATTCTCACTTTTGACGATTGAGCAATCCTCGAGCTGTATTTCGTCGTTTTATACGATCATTTGATATCAACATCACGTGGCTTTTAACGAAATGTAAACTCTCAAATATTTGACGAAAGTTTTGCCTCAATCATGGTCAGACTCAATGCATTTAAAAAAAACAGTTGCTGTACCTCCTCAAATCCTACGATTTTAGCAAGCAGATATTTGCTTGTTTATGTTAGTCCTGTAATAATTTATTTTAAAACAGCACTTTTTAGTGCTTTTCAGAAAATACTGAAATATAGGTAGTTATTGTTTCTTCATTAGTTATTTTTTTAGCTGATAGAATTTTTAGGAATGCTTATTATTTTTTCCTATGTATTTATTTATATGTTGTTGCTCGTTATGTTTTAATTCGAAAAGAATAAATTTCCTGTGTTCTTCAAAACCATTCAAAAAGAAGATTTGGTCAATAAAATTTCAAACTTCCAGGAAATCCCTTTTTTTTTGTTTGTAAGAAGAATATTCTGTTTTCAATCAAATTAAAAATAAACATAATTGATCCCTCTCCCCTTTATAAACAGTTTAGTTTTAAAATCTTATCCACCTACTCAAAGTGATAAAATCTCACGCAATATGCACTTCACAATTCGCTATTTGTGAGCAACAAATTAACCAGACCATATTCTAATCATTCCTTGATCAAAGAAAATTTCACTAGTAAATTATTTAATCAAGCCATATTATAATTATTCATTGACCATGAGAAAACCATAATAATAAATTAGCCTTACTTAAAACTTTCAGAAATTATAGCAGCGCCGATAAAATTGCAACCTACCTTATAAAAATATAAACACGCAGCATAATTCATTACAGAAATCTAAAAGCACATCTTTACAAGTCTCCAGTAGCGAGGTTGGAAGAGCAACGGTCTTCCACACCAAAGGTCGCGGGTTCGAATCAGGCCGAAGAAAGCGAGAAGTCATTTTTTTCTTCCTCCTGTCAATAAATACTGGAGCTTCCAAACTGTTTGATAGATGGCACCACCAGCCCTCTTTTGACGAAATTATTGACGAAAATTATAACGACAAGCAAGTGAAGAAAGTAATTTCATCAATTTGACGAAATGTTCACTCGGAGCATTTCCAAGGAAACCGTTTCGTCAAAAACAA
Organism: Maratus speciosus; assembly: GCA_963932465.1. NCBI lineage: Eukaryota > Metazoa > Arthropoda > Arachnida > Araneae > Salticidae > Maratus > Maratus speciosus. Next base: position 378,400,649 of record OZ010792.1, on the reverse strand, counting down.
AGAAAATTTCTTGAAATCTGAGTATTCATTTCTGAGAGTGCACCTTCATTTACTCGCGGAATGTATATCATTAAAAAAAGCTAAGATTATTATTCTGAAATATGGGTAGATATTTTCAATTTGAAAGATCCCCAACTCGGCAACACTGCTTTTTTTTCTACCCTTGGTTGACCGTCTTATAAGCATTTTTTAATGCTGTTACAATTCGTTCAATTGAACGTTCATTTTATCAGTTTATGTATATATATGATACGTATTCACTAGTATGATATAAACATATTGGTCTTAAGCAGCAGCCATACGTCCGTTATATAACTCAACCGAGAAATCAAAGTTTTGCAGTCGTAAAATCATGGTTAAGAGTGAAAGATCAGGCCGACGTCCATTGGTAGTATCCCGGAAATAATAACTGAAGCCTTTAGATTCATCAAATATTTGTTAGATGATCATAAAATGCACTAAACTCCACTAGCAATATGCTACCCATGTTCGGGCCGTTGTACGTCTTAAATAGAAAACACTAGATGTTAAATATTAGAACAGCATGACGAAGATACAATAAACAAAGCTCTTCTGGTGACATGGGTTATTTAAGGGCTCAAATCCAAAAGGGCAACTTTCTGACATAAGTTTTAATTTATTTTTGTTCGAAAATGCATGAAACTAGCTGGTGTTGTTGTTCAGAAATTATGTAATTGAGCTGTTTTTTCCTTTTTTTCGCAAACGCAATAGATCTTTCGGAAAACAGTGTCAAAGTAGGCGTTTTGAACCGAATTTTTGCGCGAAGGGAGAAAGAGCACTCAAGAGCGGGCAAAAAACGGGTTTGTCACGTGATCGAATTCGCTGATAACTCAATAGGTAATTGATTGATCAAAAAATGGAAAAAACAGTTCAATTCCAAATCGCTTCCATGTCCAGGCCTTGCAATTTTATACCTTTCCGTTAAAAAATGAATTTTTAAATGCGTCAAAACGTTTTGCGCTTATTGAGCAGATCAATAATCGTAATATTCTCTCTTCTGAAAAGTGCTGAACACTGGAGCAGCGTTGAGGGGTTTCCTAGTTGTCAGGCAACTTAACACCCAGGCTGTAGATATGATGTCTTACAAATTAATGAGCCATTGGGAAAAAGAGAAGGTGCAGTTGTTTAAAACTACATTAAAATAAAAAAATATTAAAGATAGGTACTAGCATAAGTGCTTTAATTATAGAGATGAAAAAGTTAAAGTTAAGTTTAAGAACTTGAAAAGGAAGTTAAGGTTATATTTAAATATAGATATAGCTGTAGTTGCAAGAATTACTATAGGAAAGAATAAAAATGTGAAAAAGAAATAAAAGTTAGCACTAGTTTAAAGTTTACACTTGCCAAGCTTGGGCAGGAAAAGCGTTAAAGGAAGGCAGCAAGGCCACTACTTTAACTAAAAAAAGGCACAAATCAGGGCAATATATATATTTTTCTTTTTTTCCTATTATGTATACGTAATATGTATAGATAAGGTGTTTTTAATTTTTTTCTTTTTGTTGTTGTTTTTAAATATATGTATGTATATATTATATAAAAAGTAAAAAGGATGAGAAAAATATGAAAAATAGACAGAAACAATTTCTGGTGCGGTGAACACAAAGTTCACGGGGATTCCATAATAGTGGAATATTTAGGGCACTTTCGATGGTGGTGCTCGAAGGCGTTATTATCAGGAAGCTCTCTCTCTCTCTCCCAGTCAATGCAACAGGTTAAATACCTGCGAAAAAAAAAACACGCGTACGAATACATTATCAGCGAAGAACCAACCCCGTAAAAATAGCCGGAAGGATGCGACGAGAGGCAGGATACGATAGGATTTAGCTCCGGGGTAAGGGGGAAATACGCGTGACGTCGATGATGAACTCTTTAGCCTCGGCATTAATTTTATAACGTAAAAAAATGTTAGCGGGCTTGACAAGAAATTATGGGATATAGAACATCAGAGAACAAATTATATTAAATGCATTCGAAACAAAAAGAATTTAGTTTTAGAATAAAATGGAAAAAAAGTAATTTAATGTGTTTTATAAGATTAGACGAATGGATTTAAGGTTTTTAGAATAATAAAAGAATACGCATTTAAAGCATGGAAAAAAAGATAAAATATATTTTAGATAGTATTAAAGCTAAGTAAAAAATGTAGATATTATAATAATTTGGAATAGTTTAATTAAGATAAAAGGGCGAAAATTTTTATTATTACATATACAGTGTGTCCACGTATAAACTGACCGACCTTTATTTTCGCAACCACTGGTCCTAGATGCATACTTTCAATTACAAAAATGGTTTAAATAAGGTAAGGAATTATTTTAAAAGCGATTTGGGTCAAGCAAAACATTTCTTAAAAAATTACGAAATTTAAATTTTTATACGGTCCCCCGGCCCTATAAGTTATGTTTAGTAAAATTTTCCTGTTACACTGACAAGTAAGACAAAAAAAATCCCGTTATTCTACGATTAAAATTGACGGAGTAATAGCAGTTTAAAGTTGGAGCATATTTTTGCTGCAATTTAGGGGTCATTCACAAATTTAGCAGAAATATAATTTCATCAGATATATTAAAAAAAATGGTTCAGAGTAAAATTAACGTTGCAATGTAAATTTGAAATCTTTAATCATTCTGACCTATTAATGCAAAATATACAATTTGTAATAAACATATAAGAAGAAAAAACAGAATTTTTGTTAAATAAAAGGATAAAAAACAACAGCCTCAATTCTTTACAAAATGATACATATTTTAAAATGCTATTAAATTACACTAACCTGCAAAAGTTGGGTTATGTCATGTTTTTTAGCTTTTGATAATTGATTCTTACGTATTCTGTACCACTGAAACCGAAATTGACCTTTATTTTTTACCCTCACGTAAATATTTTTTTGCAAATCGTAAATAAAAAAAAAAAAAGAAAAAATAGCGAAAATTTGATACTTATAAAATAGATGTGATGGTTGTGTTTTTAGCTTTTGAAAATTGATTCTTATCTATTTTTTAGCGATGAATCCTAAATGACCTTCACTTTAAACCATCACGTCAGGATTTTTCTCAAATCGCAAATTTCAAAATTAAAAAGCTCAAAGTTAAAATTGATCCCCCTTCCCCTCTCAACCTCATCGGACCCCTGAGCTGTTTAGCTGTAAAAAATCCAGTATAAGCCAAAAAATTAAATAAAATTAAGCTGAATAAAAGAGTCTTGCATCTATTTTATAGTATCAGATTTTTCGCTATTTTTTAACTTTGAAATTTACGATTTGCGAAAAATCCTGACATGATGGTTAAAAGTAAAGGTAATTTTTTTATTCACATAAAACAATTTATAAAAGTTAAAAGACACAACCATCGCAGGTTTATGTTATCTAATCTAAAACTCTTTCTTAAACGTGTTGATGGTAATCTATCCGATTTTTTTTGTGTGTGTGTTATCCTCTAATACAAGAATGTATAAGATGATAAGCGTCGAAAATCATAATAATATTACATTGTCATCGGATTTAATTCAGTATGTAAAATTTAACTTCGATCGGACATTCGAAAGTCAGTTAAAGTTCGAGTACAAATTTTAAACTGGAAAGACGATAGTTGCAAGTTAAATAAAACCTTATGAATAGAACATAATTTTTGTTAAAAGAAATCATAGCCTCAAATCCTTACAAGAATAAAACATATGTTAAAATACAATTATTTTAACTAATCTGAAACTTAACTAATAAAAGTGAACTGAATCGTAATAGTTGTACGATTTCTTTCAAACCGCAGATACCTTGAAATAAGTTTAAGTACTTTATATACGACCCCTGAAAGCAAGGCCGAAATCATCTGTTTTGAGATGCAAAAAAGTGGCTTAAGTCATGCATTTCAGAGTTTCATAACTCGGTCAATTTTAATGTTAGATGAAATGGACTTTTTTTTGTCTTACTTGTTAGTGTCACAGTAAATTTTTACTAAATATCACTTATAGGACCGGGGGACCGTATAAAAATTTAAATTTCGCAATTTTTTAATAAATGTTTTTCTTGACCCAAATCGCTTTAAAAATAACTCTTTACCTTATTTAAACCATTTTTGTAATTGGAAGTATGCATCTAGGACCAACGGTTGCGAAAATAAAGGTCGGTCAGTTTATACGTGGACACACTGTATATATTTTTTAAAACATTGAAGAATGCTATATCAAGACAGGTTGGATACCTTGTCAATATAAAGTATATAAGAAAATGCACTGCATAAGATTAATTTTGAAGACCTGATCAGAGACTTTGCAATTTTAAAAAGTTAAAAAGTTAAAAATTAAATAAATAAAAAATAAACACTACTTTCCATTCTATTGGAAAGCTCCTCAACCCCTAAAACCAACTATTATTTATTTAGTCAAGGCCTTGTACAAACAGGTGGTTTGGGGAAATATCTTTTCGCCTTCGGTTTCTCTTTTTTGCTTCCATTGATCTCTCTCTCTGTCTGTTATTTTTTTTTTTCTGAGTTATTTAATACATTTTTCAACATAGAGAATTTTTGCAATCTCTCGAAACTTGATTAAAAAAAAAAAAAAAAAAAAAAAAAAAAAAAAAAAATTGTAAAATGTAATTTTTCACATTTTTATTTTTGTGCAATTAGTGAATATGTATTATTGATATGACTTTTGGTCATGCTTTAATTTTTATTTTATTGATTTTCATTAGACTAATTATCCTTACAAGTACTTTGTTATTTACTGACAAGGAAGTAACTATTAGATCGAATAACGATTACTCAGCTGGACGAATATTTCTATACTGCAGAGTTTAAAAGCATTAAAAAGTTTTATTTTAAACTCGCTTGACGTCATATTTAACAAAAATATTTCCATCTTAATGAACAAGACTTTTTTACAAGTAAACTTTCTATTGTACAAAAATCTACACTTTGAGTTATTACTTAAAAAAGTGTTACTTGAAGCTTTCTCAGTTAATTAAACTTTAAATTTCATGGCTTCTTCTATGAATTAAACTACTAAATGAATGTCTTCTTATGTTCTAAAATTAATATTTTGAAATCGAAGAGATATTATGAAGAATTTAAAAGGAAAATTTTACAGTCATATAATGTTTCTTTGTCAAAAAGGGACTAAAGTAAAAAAATAAGGAAATATTACAATCATTTGATTGCGACTCAGCAAGAATAACCTGCCTGCTTCTTTTGATTCAGCAAGGGATTTTTTAAATGCTCCAGAGAACAGTGTTTGGAGTGGGCAAACATTTCCGGATGTTGGAAACATATAGGGTGTTTCTCAAATCTTGGAACGAACTTTCAGGAAGATAACGTATTGTCAAAACAAATATTTTTTGTACAAGAATCCAGTATCTTAATCCACTTATTCAATCAAAAATACAATACATTCAATCAAAAATATAGAGTGTGTCACTATAAGCTGAAACTTAATTTTCCTTTCACAACTTTATCAATAATGAAAATATTTTCGCGAGATTTGTATCCTATTAATTTTACTTTTATTAAATGGGATGATATCTCTGGAAATGACTGAATTTGGTCCAGTGACACAGTATAAATATTGTCAACTGAATTCTGAATAAAGGAATGTCTAGCTCAATGTTGTTCAGACATAAATGGAGGAAATTTCCAGCACTTCTTGTCTTGATATCATATTTCACAGAAATCGAAGTAACTCTGTTGTAAATATAATTAAGATATCTTATAGTTACAATACCCCAAGTTTGACCTGGAGTGAGATGAGATACACCGTATTTTTAACTGAATAAGTGGATTGAGATTTTTATTTCATGTTCAAAAATTGCATCTTATTATCGCATTCTTATTATCGCATGGGCAAATCGGGATTTTGCCCAGGGGCCCCGGACTTCAAGGGGACTCCCAAATTCATATATTAATTTATAAAATATTTACTTTTTTTTTTTTTTTTCATTTCCAACTCTGAAAATTTTCAAATACAAATTTCATCTTTAAAAGATTCTACTAAACATTCTGAAAAACAAATTTCATTTTAAACTCGTAGACCCTAATGCTTTCGTAAAGCTAACCTCAACCGTTACTAAATAAAAAATAATATTTTGATTTTAATAGATTGTATAAGCAATGAACTTAAATCATATCTAAACTTTAGTGGTTGAAAATAATCAGTTCTAATTGTCATGAGATAAATTTTCTTCCGTATTCAAAGTTATTTCTTTTAACTTTGATTGAAATATGAAAAACAAAACCAAAATTGCCATCTTTTTAGATTTATTGAAAAAACACTTTCTACTTGTGAAGAAGAATGTATTTGATTTGATGTTATGCTGTGTGTATTATAACTTAAAAAGATGTAAAAGAAAGTAACTTGATTAACTCATATTTACATGTTAGAATATTTGGCACTGTTCCATAAGTTGAAGTTATTAAATTCATCTTAAAGTAATATAACAAGTTGCTAAAGATATATAAAAGTTCTGTACTAAGAAAAAAAAGGTATTTTTATTAATTAAGGCAGTACTTAATTTAGAATTGACGGAGCTAAGTATTTTCTTCTATTTAAAATACAAGGTGTGAAAATATTGTTTAATCATTACACATTAGACTGACCATCAGTTCTATTTGAATAATCTTGAAACGATTCAAATGGGGCCCCCTAATTTATCTTTGCCTAGGACCCCAATTAGTCATGATCAGGGTCTGCATCAATGCCTGTTATCATCCTTGAAAGTTTGTTCTATATTGTTCAGAAATGAATCTTTGGGAAAAGCAAAAAACCGACGCGACGATTACTAAGACAATATTCAGGAACTTTCATTTGTACATCATTAATTTCTATGAAGGTCGTCATTAATGGTTTATTTTCTTGAGGGTCACATTTTAATAACCATATAAATAATGTAAAAGCATTCTCTTTTATTTAAATATGATTCTATTTTTTTATTATTATAAATATCTTTATTAATTTCACAGTTAAAAGTTAGAAGTTATGAAAATACATTTTTAAAACGTTCTTTTAAGTCGGTTTAGCCGAATGTTTCGATAGTCGGCCAGATCGAATATTTAGAAGTATGGCGTAATAAACCGAATAGATATTAATATTAAGTGCATCCCTAATTATTACAAAACGATGATTTCAGTGATAAAAGAAAAGTAAGGCGTAGGTATAAAAGCCCTAAAATATTCAAAAATTCAATTAGCTGACACTTTTGCTTTTATGCATGTCAGGATTGTTTTATACCTGTAGATAGGGACTTCAAACCACCAAAGAATTGAAAAAAAAAAACAAAAAAAAAAACGAAGTACTATATAACTTTTCTAACTGTTCTGGTGAAACGAATTTTCAGAGTAAGACGAATCCTCACTCCCATATTCCATATCGTTCACCCGCAAGAAAAGTGACACATCTCGACAAAAGTAAATTTCACAGGAGAGGCAAAAAGGAGAAAATTTGCATGATTTTGTTGCAACATGAAATTACAGCACTTAGCTCTGCATGCAGGAATAAAAACTTGCATAAAAGCATAAAACTCTTAAGAATGATGACGTAAGATCAGGTTTGGAGGGTTGGATAAGTTTCCCTCCCCACACAATCCACCTCTCTTCTATGGTCACAAATGGACAAATAGCGTAATAAAGTGATTTTCCGTATAACTAGACATATAAAACTTTTTGTATAGCAAGACACACCTACCACTGACCTATTTGTGGAATAAAACGCAAAATGAATTTTTGCGAGTTGTGTCACTTTTCTTGCGGGTGAGCGATATGTTCCAGTGTGTAACGTGCATTTTTGATGTAAGAAAAATTATCAAAATTTACAGGTTCGCGTAATAGGCTGGATGTAAAAATGAAGTGATAAAAATTAAGGATAAATTAGAATAAGAATTTTTATTTATACATTAATGAATACGGTAATTATTTACATTTTTTTTCTTTGTGTTTGGATTAAATAGTGTGTAGAGGTGCTTATTGTAGGGCACCACCATTTCAGAATATAGTAATGTAAGCCTTTTTTAATCACAGTAATCTATGATTATACTGTTCTAAAATAAGATTAGTAAAACAAATACCCATTAATATATACTTTTCAGTGTTATTTATTGTGTTGTCACCTGACCTATCTCATCCAAATATTTTTGCAATAAAAAGGGTCAGCGCAATATTGCTAACATACTCAAAAATAGAAAATACAATTTAAAATTTTACACTGTTTAAAAAAAAAAAAAAAAAAAAAAAAAAAAAAAAAAAAAAAAAATCAATTTAACAAATTACAACGACCATTTGGAAGATCATTTTTTCGAAGACTAAAATTTAAGACATAAAAAATCGCACGGAGTTGATCATATATTACGTACGCCATGAATTAAACATCAATAGTGTTATTACACGTAAAAATTGCAAGCGACAAAAATCGCCTGCGACTCCTCAGATTTCCTGAAACTTACGTTACGTATTATCCACCTGAAACTTACGTATTATCCAAGCATTTCATTGGCTGTTCGGGAAAAGGCTTTTCCATTGACCAATTTTAAATGAAATTTCATTCTTAAACTTCTAAACATCGCACAATATTACTTTTTACACCATCGTATAGAAAAAAAAATGTACTTTTAAATGCAATTTGTTTGAAAGCTGTATCTCAATTTGTTTCTGAGTTATTATTATTTTTATTTTTATTTTTTTATTTTTATTTTATTTTATTTTATTTTTGTAGTTTTTATTACTTTTTTGTCACAGTGGCAACAGAAGTATCCATTTCTGTTGAAAGTAAAGGGAAATACAGATTACTGTATAGACCAATCAGAAAATGAATAAAATGCGGATTAAACCAATAAAAAGCTTCAGACATGCTTTTGATTTCCTACCCTGACGAGGACAATAACTATTTTTCCAAATGGTTAAAAAAAAAATCCGTTAAAATACGGAAATTTTCCCTGTAAATTCCAGGTAAAACAGAAAATTTTCTGGAATTTACGAAAAAAAATGTCCGTTAAAATACGGAAATAGTACTGGCATCTCGATTGCCACTACAATTTCCGTATTTTAGCGGAATTTCTTTTACAGTGTAGGTGTGCCTTATGCGCCAGTATTTGTGGTAATTGATTTACTTAGATACACATAATAGTTTGAACAAGTTTTTACTCGGTATCAGAATTATTACAGTTTTTCATCGGGAGTAGATAACAATAAATCGTATATTACAGTCATTTTTCTGATATATAGGGGCTGAAAATTAAGTTGTAATAAGTGTAAATCCATATATAACTAATTTAATTCTTAATTAATTTAAGTCAATGTATAATTAGCTTAAATTTTTGTTTAATCATGTATAGTAATTATTATAAAATCCTTATTCAATAAGATGCTTCCCACTTAACCCTTTATCTACTGGCGGTAACTGGAAGTACCATTAAAATAACTTGTTATAAAATTCATTTAAGGCTGTTCTCAAATCTGTTGTTCAGAAACTATGTAACGAGCTGGGTTTTTTTTTTTTTTTCGTTTTTTTTGCAAATGCAATAGATCTTTCAGAAAATATTGTCAAAGTTGACGTTTTGAACCGAAGCTCCCGAAGAAAGCAGAAAAACCGGTCAGCGAAGGGAGAAAACATCTTTGTCACGTGATCAAAATTGCTTATAACACAATAGGTAATTTATTGACCAAAAAATAGAAACACAGTTTGATTCCAAATCGCTTCCATAGTCAAGCCTTCCAATTTTACATATTTGTGTTAAAAAATGAATCTGTAAATGTGTCAAAACGTTTTGCGCTTGTTGAGCAGAGCAGTTGAGAACAGCCTTAATACATCCATTAGTAGTAATACAGTTTAGAATGAGTTATAGATACATTACTTTATCTTGTTCCAAAAGCATTATTGGTTACACAAGACAAAAATGTTTTTTAAATGGATTATTTCTTTCGCCTTTGCCTCTTTTCAGCTTTCTTGGCATTGGGGGGGGGGGGGGGGGGGATTTGTCAATTCGGAAATCTTTCTATATTTCTATTGTAAGCACATTATATTTGTACATTTCCTAATTCTACAAAATGGTAAGAAAAATATTTAAAATAAAAGATTTGAGTGGAGTTATAAATATTGCACAAAATTCCTATAAATTCAAATTTAATTAATCCTTCTAAATCTTTCAGTCCTTTTAAAATCCTTCTAAAATTTATTAAATGACTGTGTAAATCTTCTAGTGTAGTTTCAAAAAATGACGAAAAATGCCTTAGAAGATGAAATTTTCATGAATTCATAATTCAGTGCATAAAGGGTTAACTGCCCCTTTTGAAAATCATGTGCACGGACTTATATTTAGGCTTTAAATTAATAGCATGCATACAGGCACTAAAAATTTAGGCTTACAATAGTTCTTAACCCGTATTTGAAAATATCACTGATTCTTGCTTCTTTTAAATCTGTACTCAAATACAAACCCGAATATTTTTGACGCAATAATCTTGAAGCAATATTCCTACCTGAAATCATAAAAGTTGCAGATATTCTCTTGTTACAATCACGAAAATTAAAAATGTATTACATTATTAAATATATATTCTGTATTATTATTAGATATAAGTAACTTTTTATTATTTAACGTTGTTCTGTTGTTTAGCACTTGTATGAAAATCTCGGAAAAATTTCAGGAAAGAAATTATTTTGCCAATACCTCTAAAAGATTAACGTTGTTTGAACAAGAAAAAAAAGAGAGAGAGAGAGAGTATACCTGAGGCAAAAACAAAATATTGCTATACTTTTTCAGAGTTGTCTCCACAATTAATTCAACTTAAAATTTAAAAACTTTTTTAATAATAAGGTGTCGTAGGGTTTCGCTAACTCTTAAAATACGAACACCTCAGAATCTAGCTACTTTGAGTAAATTATTTATAAAACCTTCTAGAATGTATTATTTATAAAGTTTTTTTTTTTAAACTTACTTTCTCGTGGATGGATGGTTGGTTGGTTGGTTGTGGGTGCTACGGTTGTCTTTTTCACATAAGAGCTAAACAGACCGGAACCTCCTTCTAAAATGGAATCCGACCCACTACAAACATCTATGCCCGAGTCGGGATTCAAACCCAGCACCTTTTTTCTATTAATCAGCAACCTAACCACTAGACAAATAGGTGGGCAGCTTACCTTTCTAAAATACGCTAAATAATAATAAATATATACATATCAATCAAAAATACACTGCATTTGCAATAAGCACCGGAAATTTTCAATTTTGGACGTTTTGACGAATATTTTTTTTTTTACTTGAAGAATTGTTCTTGCTCTTCGGGGAGCACGTTTGAACATGCATTTTCCAGAGAAGATTCGGTCACGAGGGCCATTAGGGAAATAACAACAAATTAAATGAAAAACTAATATTTGCAGTCACCCGGTACCATAAAAAGTTCAAAATAGTAGTTTATAATATTAATAACTGTAATAAATTATCATATAGAATTTTTATACTATTTCTGTACATTTGTGTAAGAATAGCATGCATACTCGTGAAAATATAAAAGTTTCTTTGATTAAAAAAATATATATATACTCATGTTTTTTCTTTTATAACATGCGAAGTTTCCGACCAAATTTGACGTAAATTTCAGGAAGCTTAATAAAGTGAAAGCGAAATATTAGATTTCAATTAAAAATTCATATAATCTTTGATGAATATGGGCATTTCTATGAAATAATCTGTAATTGTGCATACGCAAAGAACAGCACAATTTTTTTTTTTTTTTTTTTTTTTTTTTTAAACAGTTCAGTTGTCGACTATTAAGGACAATTTATATAAAAAGGCCACTCAAATATCTTAAAAAATCGGAAAGATATCTGCGATGATATTCGAAAAAGCATCCGAAATTTCCCAATCAAAGAGAAGGAACAAGAACCCGGTTGCAGAAGATCGCAACTGGTTGCAATAATATCTTTCGTAATTTGGTTGACATACTATATCTTAGCACTCATCTCTTATTAAATAATAATTATATTTTATTTCTCAATGCAATGTAATATTTAGCGTTCTCTTTAAAGTTTTCTAAAATTGGCGTTAAATTTGGTTGAAAAATGTTATAAAAAAGAACATGCGGATTCTTTTTCTCAGTTTTTCCGAGAAACTTTTATGTCTGCATGCATACACGTGCTATTCTTACACAAACACATACCGATATTTTAAAGGGTCTTAATAATAATTTATTACAACTACAGATCATTTCGAGCTTTTTATGATATAGGGTGACAGAAAATAATATTTTTTTATTAAATTTGTTGTTGATTCCCTAATTACCCCCTCCCCCCGTGACTAAATCTTCACTGCAAAAATGTGAATTAAAACATGTTATTTCCACCCCCAATGTGAAAGAACAATTTGTCAAGTATTTCTTTAGATATTCATCTAAAAACATCTAAAATCGAAATTTCTGGTGCCTATGGGAAATCCAGCATATTTTCATTATTTAATAAAAAGCGGCACATTTTAAATGGTAAACTTATGAATATCCTTATAAATAATAATTCGGATAGTTTATAAAAATTTACTGAAAATAGCAGGGTTGCGAGGTTAAATTAGCAAGGTGAGGCATTTAGTAAAATTTTACCATTTTCCTTCTGAACATAATTTTGGAACTTGGAGAGAAAATCCAATTTTTCTTAACAGGCGTCTTTTTTTCTACCACAACATATTCGTCAATCGTTTAATGTATATTAATGTATATACATACCATTGAGTTTCTTTATCGGGAGGCATATTTTAGTACCACCCCTATCCTTGACATCTATGAAGGTTTCCTTGTTTTACCTTAAAATGGTGATCATGTTAGAGGTCTGCACGAGCCCGGACTTGGCCCGAGGCCCGTACCCGGCCCGGCCCGGCGAAATGAGGGCAAATTTTCAAACGGTCCGATCCGGACCGGCAGAATTAGGACAATTTTTTCAACGGTCCAGGCCGGTAAAAAAATGGAACGGGCCGGCAGGGCTGGGCCGGGCGATAAAAAATAATAATTTAAGCGAAGCAGATAAAATACGAGCTATTTTCAATACATATGACTTTCTCGCGAAGTATAAATGTGCGTCACGAGCCAATGCGAGTTTAACAACATCAATACTGAAATGTAACATGTCCATCGTAGAGATCGGTATCGTACCAGTTACATGATGTCTGATCTCGGGTTTAATTTTTTCAGCAGACTCGTGCCGGGACGGAACTGGTCTTAATCGTTCTCGGGATGTGTAGGGAAGGAATTATGTTTTTTGTAAAAGTATAATAGCTATAATAAACTTTTGTTAACAGCATCTTTGGAAATATACCTTAAGGTGGTTCTCATATTCACTGCTCAACAATGCGAAACTTTCAGACACATTTTCTGGCTCATTTTTAACTATAAAGGCATAAAATTGACAGGCCTGACTATTGAAGGCATTTGGAATCGAATAGCTTTTCCATTTTTGATAAATTTCTTACAGAAATAACAGAGATTGTTGTCACGTGACTGTACGTTTTTCTCCTTTCCTGTGCTATCGTTTCCGGAAATTCGATTCAAAACGCTAACTTTGGCAGTATTTAATGAAAGATATATTGCTTTTATCTAAGAAAAAAAGGCCAATCTTACGCGTTTCCGAAAAGAAAAGAATTCATAAATGTGTCGAAATGTTGTCCTTTGGATTTAAGAAAAGCCTTAAAAATGAGAGAAATATTTTCACAAATCTACTTTTTATTATGCAGCTTCAAAAGTTATCATGTTTTTAACCCTTTATTCTAAACTGAATTAGTTTTTGAATGAATCCTTATCTGAATTTTGAAGCGTCTGTAGAGACGATGACTAAAACACTGTAAGTAATCGTTAATGTTTACTATTGTGTGTTTTCTGTTTTCCGAACATCATACTAATGTAAAATATACTGTAAAATGTTCCCATAAATACGTATGTAGTATTCATTAAAAGAATCTTAATTGTATGTCGAGAAAAAAATGGAATTTTTTGTAGAAATTGAGTCGGGCCGGGCCCGGGCCTGGAAATTCCAGCCCTTGCAGACCTCTAGATCATGTTATATGCATGTGCTCTAATTGCACCATGCGTAAAAACATGTAGTAAATAAAAATGACACTGAAAGCAAGAAGAAGTTTAATCACTTCTTATACCTGGGGAAAAGATTTTCTCTTTATCAAATACCATGCTTTCTTTAAGTTATCCCCAACTCCAAACTAGCTAACCTCTATCACATTCATGAAATCATATTCATTCATAACCGCATAAAAGTTGCTATTATTTTTACTCAGATTCCAAGGAATTAAATAATAATTTATTTTTCTTATCTTAGTAAAAAAATCTTTAAGAAAATGCTGTCAAAGTTGTTGTTTTTAATTAATTTTCGGAATAATCACGAAAATGTGATTGCCAGTTAACTAAAAAAAATCTACTACATTTTTAAATATATATATATTTAACATTGCTTGATTCTTTGACATTTAAGTGAAAATACCTCAAAATTTCACGTGATGAAAATAATTTTGGAAATGTATCTATAAGATTTATTTCGTTGAGCGAGTAAAGTATAACAAATTGAGAGTACCCCTGAGGCGACAACTAAATATCACAATATTTTCCCAAGTATGACCGAGTAATTAATTAAATTTAAAATTTAAAAAGTATTTCTAATAACATTCAATTTCACAGTACTCCTTCCCAATTTAATTTTGAAACTTGGTGAGAAAAATCAAATTTTTCTACCTGGCATCTTTTATGACTTTCTTTTTTTCTGTCGCTACGAATTCGTCGATCTATTTTAATGTATTTAAATGCCATCAAAATCCGTTATTGGAAGGCATATCTAGACACACGACAGTGTGTAAGCCAAGTTCGCCTGACATAGTCGTGTGTTATATTACACGAACCATTTCCAGAAATTAGTCACTAAAAGTGACGCCATCTTAGCGATATCTCTAATATTTCGCCAAATTCCCATAGACTTCCATTCTAAACCTATATACTTACTGGGGGTTTATCTGGGTTTATTTGCTTACAGAAAATCAACAAATTGACATATTTTATTAATTTTCTAATATGAGCTTAAGGAATTATATTGTTTTTTCAGAAACAATAAAAATTTCGAATCAATACATTTCGTTTCAAAACATGCATTCAATACAGCAGTATTAAAATATAGATTTCTGCCGCAAATTGACAGCCAAATACTTTGTTGTAGGAAACTGGGGGGCTCTGCCCCCCCCCCCCCCCACGCGCGTAATCGTTTCGCGATTCTATTCGGTACCACGAAGCAATCCCTATTTTCTAGCCAACCCCAGACGTAATTGCTTCGCGTTTCCATTCTGGATCGCTTCGTGATCCCTTATTTTCTATGCTTTCAATTTTTAGATTCAACTTGGTAAAAGCGTGCTCCTTCCCAACTCCTGAAAATTTTATTTCCTTATCTCCAAGCGTATAATCATTAGAGCTTACAGAGTTTCATAATTATAAGAATTTTTAAATATAAAATTATACTAGGGGGCTCTACCCCCTACGAGCTGTGCTCATCAACCCCCGTTCCGACACACCAGATTCTAAAAGCACACTAATTTCATCGGCTTTAAAAATATTGAATTATAATTTTAAAAAAAACATTCGCGATCTCCCTGTAAACGGGTTTTCATTCATATTCCTTTAATTGGAGATTTTTAGTTTTTTAACAGCTCTATAAGAAAGTTCTTTTAAATAACACATTTGAAATGTATCGTTTTATATCTGACGTAGTTTTCACCAAAGTTTTCTTTCTCTTTTTAACATTCACATGAAAATACTTTAGTTGTTAGAAAGGAAATATCATTTACACTGTCTTAGAATTCACGATATAAAAGTTGAAAAGATTATCTCAAAATATGAAATAAATGTCTCGCGCAAATATATTTTTTAATTTAAACTGTTTTGCCAACTTTCAATTATTTGGGCTTTTTAAATATGACGTAAATTTCTTCCATTTGCGACTCTTAACGCATAATAATGAATTTATTATTTAAAAAATTTCTTTCTCTTTTAAAATTCATGTGTAACTATAGTTTTTATGACGTAATTTTCAATATTTTCCTGATTTTTAACACGTAATCACTTAATTCTCGATTGAAAGTTTTTTTTCCTGATTATAATAGCCATGTGTAGATATTTTTTTTTAATTTGAAGGAGAGATTATTCTTTGCGCTGTTTTTAAAAATTGGCAACAATTTAAAATAATATCCATTTCTAAAATATGTAAAAAAAAAAAAACTCTCGAAATGTTGGAAATTTGAACTTAAAATGGAGATAAATCCTCCAAAAATGAGTCAAATGAAAAAAATAAATGCAGTCAGCACACCGAGAATTTCTAATGTATTAAATGATGTAAAAATGTTTAAATCCTATGTATAGTTTTTGCTCATATACATTTTTTTTAATGGAACGATTTTGACCAACTTTAACATTAAATATCTCTTAAAATAATTATTCGATTTAAAAACTGTCTGCATCAGCATGTTTATCAAACATTTCTCTATAATAGCACTAATTTTCATATTTTTGTACGAAACAGTTTTCTTAATATTAACGAAAAACGACCCCCGGTCACAAGAAATACGGATGCCGATCTAGGAGTGTAACGCCAAGATCTACGCAGATTTTTATTGGTCCATTTCCAAACCTTTACTTTTTTTTAATCTATACAAGGATTTAAATTAAAATTGAATGTTGCTTGGTGAATCTAGACACACGGCAGTGTGTCAGCCAAGTTCCTCTGACATGCCCGTGGTGTTATATTACACGAACCATTTCGAGCTGTTTTCGCCAAATTTCGACACTCTACTACCCAAAATCTATTTGACCTACGTACTTGTAATACGAAATTCGTAGAAAGGCCTAATTACCTAGAATCCAAAATTTTATAAATAACACATAATTAGTTTCCGAGATAATGACATTTGAAAATATCTGATAATCGATAATTTTATCATTGACTTGACAATCACTCATAAAAAAAAACTCATACCTCTCATACCTAACTACTGCACCTACAAATTTCAAATGTGGTGCGACGTTCGTTTACACTATAAAACTAAGAAATAAAAAAAAATGTGAAAATAGATTAATTACCTATCTGGTGATGTCCATTTTTACATTAACATTACGTCTATTAGGTGAAATTTAAAACATTACGTCTAGTCGAAATTTTAATTTGTCAAAAGAAGCGCCAAATGCTGAATCCGAGCAAAACATGCAGCAACTTATTGTTTCCTTTACTATGATTGTTCACAAAAATCATATTTTCAGAAAGCGCATTTAAAGTTTTTATTTCGTAAAATTTACTAGAAATATTCAACCTCCTCAAAAATCTCTCGATTTATACGTTGTACCTTCCTTAATTTTAATATTGAAAGACATTATTTTTCTTTAGGTTACCTAAACTTATATATCCGTTTTTTAAATAAAAACTTCTTGTTTGAGAACTAAAAAAAAAAAAAAAAAAAAAAAAAAAGTCATAGCTGCACTTCCAATGATCGTACAAAGAAAGCAAAAACAGTTTCGGATAGCTAAATGCACAGTCTTTCATATGAAATAATAAAAACAATATGTTACATTTGCCGAGAATTGGTTATTTAAACGTACCGGGATATTTTAAGCGGGCAGGGGACATTGAAAATAAGCAAATTTGCTCCAATTAATGAAAAATAACTCTAAAAATCATTTTATCTTTAAATACTCTTTTAATGAATAAGGCCTGACTCATTTGAAACTAGACTGATCTGAAGCCGATTAACATTGAGTAACTACTTTCTTCCTTTAATATCCACCTATTATGAAATACCGAAAACACTTAATGTCAAGTTTTTTTCTCCGAACCTTATCAAATTTCCAATGAACAGTTGCGGTCTTATTTTTCAAAAACCCGAGTGTTCATTTTGAAAACAGGAAATTTATAAAAAATTAGAATTCTCAAATGTGATAGTACGGTACAAACTTGAGAAAAACCCTGTTTGCAAACGAAATATCCAGTTAATTGTAGTAAAAAATTTCGGCTATAAGAATTTTTTTTATTTCCTTTTTTTCTCGGTGTTTTAATTATTTTAAATCACTTGAGAAGAATAAAGTTTATTTTTACTTTCAAAATCATCAGAGAAAAAGAATATTTAGTTAATTAAATTTGAAAATCCAGGGAGGGGCGATGTCCTTCCTCTGCACTGCCTCTTTGCCGGCGCCCATGGATGAATGATACATAGTGTGGCATAAGCACATACCTTTATTTTTCCCTTTCAGTACAAAAAATCAGGCCCAGCTATAGTAAATTTAATTGGAATATTTAATAGGAAAAAATAATATAGGAATTTGATAGGAATTGCTGCTTCAGAAACAATGAAAATTTCGAATCAATACATTTCATTTCAAAACATGCATTCAATATAGCAGTATTAAAATATAGATTTCTGCCGAAAATTGACAGCCAAAAACTTTGTTGTAGGAAATTTAAATTAAAATTGAATGTTGCTTGGTGAATAAAATAGTCACATGTAAACACATTAAAAAGCATTAAGTAAAGTGTCTAAATACATTGTAACTTTACAAAAAGTAATGATATCTAACAAAAATATAACTGTGAAAAAAGGGAGCCAAGTTCTGTAAGACAATGGCAAGAAAAGAAGTTATATCTAAGTGAGTGTCAAGTTCAAATAAAATTCACTCAAACTTACCTACTGAAGAAGTATAGCATTTTAAAAATTGTTTGGAAATAAAAATTATTGATAGCATATTAATAATAAATCTAGAACTTGGCAAGTTTTTGATAAATGTTATGCCTATCAATTTCATGTCTTAATAAAATGATGATGTTAATATTAACAACAATGTCATTATAAAAAAATTAATATAGTTATTATTATAAACAAATGACTCATGTTAAAGATTTGATAAACCAATAAATACACAGATACACTCCCGCTCGTCTTTGGTTATCACTCTAGCACCCACACTTCGGAAACCTCAATGCAAACAGACTAAAAGGTCTAACAAAGAGACAGATCCACTTACGCTTGTTCTTGGTCATAACTATAGAGACTGTACCCCTTTAACCCTTCAGGGGCAAAGAACTTTTATTCGTGAAATGCTGAAATGATTGAATAATACCAGAATTTAAAAACAAATTTATTTCAAAATGGGTAAAAGCTTCTTTTCACATATTTAATAAAATTAATCTTTTTAGTCCTGGATTCTGGTGTCAATGTGGCATTTTGCAGTTAAAATTAGGTGGCATATATTTTATCCCACTTCCCTTCAAAGGTAAGGAGCTCACTCAAATTAAGGCTTATAAACATGAAGGTAAAAACGTGCCACATTCTAGATTTATTATTAATATGCTATCAATAATTTTTATTTCTAAACAATTTAAAAAATGCTGTAAGTAGGTCTTCTTCAGTAGGTAAGTTTGAGTGAATTTTATTTGAACTTGGCACCCACTTATATCACTTTTCTTGCCATTGTCTTTACAGAACTTGGCTCCCTTTTTTCACAGTTATATTTTTGTTAGATTTTAATACAATCCTCCTTCTTCACAATTTACATGGCATTTTAGAAAATGCTGTCAAAGTTGGTGTTTTAAGCTGATTTTTGAGGCATAACAGTCACCAGAAAAAAAAATAAAATAACAAAGGATTACCAGATAATAATCAACAAAAAGTAAATATGTTTAATTTTTAAGCCAACTATATACAAGCCTGTTTAATTTTTGGGCACAAATGAATGAATGAATGGTAAAACATCATTGAAAATACCTGAAAGTTTCACAGGTATAGTAAAGAAAATGACTTTGTCTAAAAGATCTCCGTTATGAGCAGGAAAAATAAAAAACACCCCAAAGGCGACAATCAAATTTCAGAATATTTTCCGGGATCTTCCCTCATAATTAATTAAACTTAAAATTTAAAAACTCTTAGTAACAAACTGAGGTATATCAACAAATTTCACCGTGCTCCTTCTCCCACTTAATTTTGAACCTTGGAATGAAAAAACAAATTTTCCTAGCTGACATCTTTTATGATGTTCTTTTTTTCTGTCGCTACAAATTCGTCGATCTTTTAACGTATTTGCATGCTATCAAACTCCGTTATTGGAAGGCAAATTTTAATATAATCCTCCTTCTTGACAATTTACATGGCATTTCAGAAAATGCTGTCAAATTTGTTGTTTTAAGCTGATTTTTAAGGCATGACAGTCACAAAAAAAAAAAAAAAAAAAAAAAAGTAGATAATAATTAACAAAAAGTAAAAAATGTTTAATTTTTTAAACCATATATATAAGACTGTTTAATTTTTTGGCTCAAATCAATGAATGAATAGGAAAACTTCATTAAAAATACGTGAAAACTTCACAGGTATAGTAAAGAAAATTTGTCGGAAAGATCCCCGTTATGAGCAGGAAAAATAAAAACCACCCTTAAGGCGACAACCAAATTTCACAATACTTTCTCAGATTTTCCCACATAATTAATTAAACTTAAAATTTAAAAACTGTTAGTAACAAACTGAGGTACATCATCAAATTTCACCGTGCTCCTTCTCCACTTAATTTTGAATGTTCGAGAGAAAAACCAAATTTTCCTACCTGACGTCTTTGACGGTGTTCTTTGTTTCTGTCACCACAAATTCGTTGATCCTTTAATGTATTTGCATGCCATCAAAGTCCTTTATCGGCAGGCATATTTTAATACCACCCCCCTCCTTGACAACTTAGATGGCATGCGCGAATCCCAACCATTCACGGCATCTATCCAATCAGGTAGAAAGATTCGATATCCTCTCTGCCGCGGCGGTGTCTCCTTTCCTAATTACTCTAAATGCTTAGGATGAGATCTAGATGAGGGTTTGCCCCCTCCCCCGGAGTACATCCTGTGCCCTTCTCTTTGTAGAAAAGGGGACGACAGAAGGGGGAGGGCCCTCTCGTCAGTATTTAATTATGTGCAGATGCGGTCTTCATTATGTTACCGTGTTTTGCCTATTGATATCGCCGTTATTAAAGCCACAAAGTGCCTTACAACATGATGAGTTTTCATTTGAATAGAGTAATGGGGAAGAATAAGGGTATATTATATATAGTAGCTTGTTGCCTTCATCCGCACAGAAACCTCTATTATCAAAATGAAAGCCTCTGATTTTTCACTTTCTATTAAAACTCGGAGAGATAGCGTTTCGCTAAATAAAGTTTTAAAAGAGGGGGACGCCGAAGTAAAAATTTCGCCATTCTTTTTTTTAAAAACGCGGTATTATTTGCGCTGATTAAAAGCATCAGAGGCTAATCACGTTACGGTTAAGGCTCATTAATTAATTTTGTAGACGCGTGTTAATTGTATTTCTTCAAATGTTTTAAACTTTTTTTTTCTTTCGCAAATAGAAAAAAATATTACTTTCGCTTGTATTGAACTGATACAATTTTTAAGAAAAATTTTCAAAAGAGGAAGAAGAAAAAAAAAGGAGGTGGATGGAAATCTCTTTTAATTGGGTTTTATGTATTTTCTCTATATTTATTTCATAAACATGGTATCTCTTTATCTTTGAGATAGAATATTTTCTATTTAATTTCAATCATTCAATAAAAATTAGCTCTCATTTGATGGAATAATTATGGTAGTAGTTTTCCAAATCATGTTGATTTTTCAAAATAGGAAAATAAAATGAATGAATTCCTTATCTTTTATTGATGTATAGAAAATTTTTCTACTTATGCAATTTTTAAGAAAATTGTTTTATAGTAAAAGGCGCGCATTAGAAAGCAACTGAAGAAATAGCAGCTAACGCCAGCGTGTGTCTTAAATGAGGAGCAATATACATCATTATGCTTAATTTTTTTACAAAAAATGTAATACAGTCCTCCCCACTCAATCGGGTCACGGATAATTTAATACCCCGCTTATTCGAATAGAATCCTCCGGAACGGAATTCATTCCTATTGGTTCTATGCTATTTTTTCCCACTTAAACCAAATACCTTTTACGAACGTCCCCGCTTCATTGAATAACAACTGTGTGATCGATGTTTGAAAATAGACGCGGAAAGCACGTTTCAACTGGAATTTCCTTCCACCCTTTGTCATTTTTGGTTCCTTTACGCTGAAAAAAAAACCTTCCAGTTCTTCCTGCAATGACTTCGGCCGGCAGGTGCATAATGGACAAGTCAAATGATTTCCCCACCTTGATCTCCCCCCAGGCTTTAATGGCAATGCACTGTCACTTCGAGACTCGAGACGGTAGTTGTGATAGTTTGCACTCATTCGAAAAATAACTCGATATTTACTCCTTTAAAAGTCCACATAAACAAACCAATTTGAACGATTTTTTTAAGGCAGTATACGTAACGGAAATCAGAAGTAGCAAAGTTTGACCAAATTCAAACGAGATGCAGTAAATGTGATGTAAACCATATAAATATATGTACTGACATTAAATTAATACGTATTTACTTTCTATTAGCATTTGTATTTATTTTAGTTTATGTTATTCTATTAACGATTTATTACACTGTTAATTAAATATACCATAGTTGGTTATTTTGCCTTTTTACTACGCATTAAATATTACAGTTATGATTCCCCGTTTAATCAAATATTATTTCTGGAACCGTCAATATTCATTTAAACGGGGACGACTGTAATATTGAATAGGTGTATTAGTTCTATACAGGATGTCTACAAATTAGTTGTGCAATTTCGTAAGTTAAGAACTTCTGAAATATTAAATGAAATTAATTAGTTGAAAGTCAGACAAGTAGTAATATTGCCGAAGTTTATTCATAAATGGCATTAGGTGGCATAACTGACGCTGTCGCTTAGCGAGCGGGGGTGTTATTCAATGGCTGCCACCAGGGCCGAAACTAAGGGGGGGGGCAGAGGGGGTATGTGCCCCGGGTGCCAGAACGAAGGGGCGCCCAATGAAGGATAATACCTTTGGAATGCATCATTTTCTTCTGATGGACTGATGGCTTCTATTATTATGAAATAGCCATTATAAATGAAGTGTTAGGTGAAGATAAAAGAGCAGCCGTAAAAAGTTAGAACTCTGATTTTCTGGTCAGAATGGGAAGAAAAAAAATGGCCATAATTTTTTTTTCACCTAACACTTCATTTATAATGGATAATAATAGAAGCCATCGGCCCATTAGAAGAAAATAACTCGGTGAAAGCGGAAACTCGGTTAAGCAGGACTCGGTTAAGCAGGACTCGAATAATCGGGACTCTAACTGTATATTTCATTTTAAAAATGATCTTTAAAATATTTTTGTTGGTGTTCAGGGGGGAGTCATGACCCCCGTGACCTCCCCCTTGGATCCACCATTGTAGATTACGTAGTTCAGTATTACATATTTTAAGAATACACATTTTAAATTTTAAAATAAGTCGGCTATTAGAAAATTAATAAAATTCTCTTTGTAAATATACTTTGCGGAAGAGGGGGGGGGGGGGCGCCAAAATCCATGCTTGCCTCGGGTGTAAAAAAGACTAGTTTCGGCCCTGGCTACCACGATCACAAGATCTTTCACCGCTTGATTTCGGTGTATGGGATTTCGTAAAGGATCAAGTAAGTGCACAAGCCGACACTTCCTGCATCCATTCCTGAACTAAAATCAAGAATCTGCACCGCAATTCATTGGATCGACGGAAACATGCTGACAAATCTGTGGCAAGAAATGATTTACCGATGGGACGTTTGCAAAGTCAGGAAAGGAAGTCACATCGAACATTTGTGATAATGATAAACTTGAACTATTTTGCTATCTTACAACAATATGTACTTTAATTTTTTTTCCCTCTCAATCCCATTCAACAAATTATTCTTTTTGCTCAAATAATTTGTAGACAACCTGTATTGTTCTACAGTCAGTAATGAATTAGGGGAAAAGTTCTATACATTGAGACAGATTTAAAAAACAAAAATCAGTTAAAAGCTAGATATATTAGCCATTGAATATATAAATCAGTTTATTAGGAATTTCTTTCATACCGAGTTTACTATTAATACACATAAACAGAAGCAGGGAAAAAAATTCACTTAGCTTCCTTCTCATTGATAATACATCTAGTATACACAGTGTGCCTTATATTTTATGTGCTTCATCAATACATCCAGCAGTATGGTATAGGATGGATTTCTAAATACCTGTGTATCAACGGCTGCATTGTAGAACGCTTAAACGGTCTTTCCTAACAAAAAGAATAGAGCAGAAAATAAAACAAATATAAAAAGAAGAAAACAATGCACAAAACAATATCTATAAAACAATTTAATTGAATGGGTACTTAAAAGCTAATAGATGCTTTTAAAATTAAAAGTAACTTTTTTATTCCTCCAGCTGTATGGTATATGATGGATTACCTGTGTATCAACGGCTGCATATTACAACTTTTAAATTAGGGATGCACAACCTGTGGCCCGCCGTGGGTTAACTTGTGGCCCGCGATCACAATTTGTATAATTTCTTCGTTTTTTTGACACAATTTCGTCAATTTATAACTGGAAAAATTGCAATTTTTGTCCATATGTAGCAGGAAAAAATCGCGAATTTCGTTAATTTGCCCCGGGAGGAAATTGCAAATTTCATCAGAGCCAATTAAGAATCGCAAATTTTCGATGAGTCGCAGAAAAATCTCAAATTCCGGTGATCAACTGGGGGAAAAATGTCGAGTTTTGTCAGTATATCGCGAGAAAAAATCGCTAATTTCGACAATTTGCCGCTGAAAAAATTGCAAATTTCGTCAGAGTCAGTTAAAAATCGTGAATTTCGTTGATCGGACGCGTTAAAAATCGCGAATTTTGTCGATTATGTAATCCTTGATCGGTTTATGAAAAATTGCGAGTTTTGTTAGTTGATCGTAAGGAAAAAATCGGAATTTTCTCAATTTGCCTCTGGAAAAATTACAAATTTCGTCAGGGTTAGTTAAGAATCGCAAATTTCGTTTATAGGCGCGGAAAATTTTCGAATTTTATTGATCGCGAGAGGAAAAATCGCGAATTTTGTCGACTCGGCGCGGAAAAGTCTCAAATTTCTTTAATCGGGCACCAAAAAAATCACGAATTTTGTCGACGAGGTACGGAAAAATTGCAAATTTTGTTGACCAGCTGCGGAAAAATCGTGAGTTTCGTCAGTTTATCGCGAGAAAAAATGTCGAATTTCATTAATTTGTCGCGTAAACATTGCAGATTTCTTCAGAGTCAGTTAAGAATCGCGAATGTCGTTGTTCGGACGCGGAAAAATAGCGAATTTTGTCGAGGAGCTGCGAAAAAATTACAAACTTTCTTCATCGGCTACGGAAAAATCGCGAGTTTCGTCAGCTTATTGCGGGAAAAAATCGCAAATTTCGTCAATTCGCCGCGGAAAAAATTACAAATTTCACCAGAGTCAGTTACCAATCACGAATTTTGTTAATCGAGCACAGTAAAATCGCGAATTTTGTCGATGAGGTACAAAAATTGCAAATTTCGTTAATCGACTGGGGGAAAAATCGCGATTTCGTCAATCTGTCGCAGAAAAAAATCATGAATTTTGACAATAGATAGAAAAAATTACAAATTTTCTCAATTGGTCGCAAAAATATTGCGAAATTTGTCAATCGCTCGTGAAAAAAAATCGTGAATTTTCCCCAAAATTCGCGAATTTCGTGTATAGCTCATGGAAAAAATTACAAAATTTGTGTCTCGGTCCCAAAAAATATCATGAAATAGAAATCCATTGATCGCAGGAAAAAAATCGCAAATTTCATCGATTGTGCGCGTAAAAGAAATCACGATTTTTGCCAATTTATTGCGCGAAAAAAGATCGCAAATTACATCAATGCATATCAGAAAAAAATCAAGTTTCGTCGATTGGTCATTGGAAAAAAATTGCAAATATCGTCAATCTGTCACGTAAAATATCGCAAAATTCGCCAATCACTCATGAAAAAAAATCGCGAATTTTGTCAATCGTTCATGGAAAAAACTTGCAAATTTCGAAGATCGATCGCAGAACAAAAAAGTCGCGAAATAATTCGATCGGGGGCGGAAAAAAATCGCAATTTTCGTTGATCCGTTGTGGAAAAAAAATCGCGAAATTTGAAAATTTATCGCTGAAAAAAATCGCGAATTGCGTCAAGTTATCGCAGATATCGCAAATTGGTTGTTTGAAAAGATTGCAAATTTTTCCAATCGGCAATGGAAAATTACCGCGAAATCTGTCAATTGGTCGTTGATAAAAAATCGCAAATTTCGTCAATCAATCGCACTTGATTGACAAAAGAAAAAAAAAACGAGTTTTGTTAATAGTCCGCAGAAAAAATAGCATAATTAGTCCATCATGCCTTGTTATTTCAAAAATAAGTTTCCTTTTATTTTAAATGAAGTAATTCTTCAATAATTATTTTTTATATAATTTTCAATAACGTGCAATTATTTAGAAATTTTGTCTTATTTTTTTTCTTCAAGTTACCATTTGTCAAGAAGGAAACGTTAGTCTTCATAAAGTGTTGAATGGTTATTCATACAGATGCGAAGAAGCCCTGCATTCCTTCATACAATTATTTATTTCCGTTTGTTTATTTTTATTATAGACAAAAAATAATTATTCATCAAGAATAAAGACTTATTACCCCCTTACCTACCCGATAGAATTTCCTCTGTGTTACTGATGTGGCCCTCGACAACCCAAACATTTTTGTAAGTGGCCCTTCTCTTAAAAAGGTTGTGCACCCTAGTTTAAATGGCCTTTCCTAACAAAAAGAATAGAGCAGAAAATAAACAAAACAAATATAAAAAAAGAAAATAATGCATAAACAATATTTATAACACAATTTTAACTGAACAGGTACTTAAAAGCTATTAGATACTTTTAAAATTAAAAGTAACTTTTTTACTCCTCATTCACATGCCTTTTGCTAAACGTAACACTTTATTTTACCCCTTTTTACTTTCTTCTATCTTTACAAGAAGACAGGATTGGATTCGTAAAAAAATTTGAATTCCTGTTTTCGACGGATTTACACGTTTTAGGGGTCAGAGATACCAAAAAACATGTTTTTACATAATGTCTGTCTGTCTGCCCATATATGACGCAAATTTTGTGGGCGCTCTATCTCAAGAACTAATGAACGGAATTCAATAAAATTTTAGATTCAGTTAATACCTGATAAAAATTGGTGCTGATTACTTTTTGGTATATATCGCCCAACAGGTGGCGCTGCTATGCTGCATTATTCATGATTTTCGCAATCTCAAGAACTAAAGAAAGTATTTTCAGAAAACTTCAGATTCAGTTATTCCTTGATATAATCCGGTGCTGATAACTTTTTGGTGTAAATCGCCCAATAGGTGGCGCTGTTATGCTGCATTAGTCATGATTATCGCAATAGCTCTATCTCAGGAACGAATGCACGAATTTTCGTCAAACTTCAGATTCAGTTAGGTCCTGATATAAATTAGTGTTGTTTAAGTTTTGGTGTAAATCGCCCAACAGGTGGCGCTACTATGCTGCAATTTTCACGATTTCCGCAATAGCTGTATCTCAAGAATTTTCATCAAACTTTAGATTCAGTTAGTCCCTGATATAAATTGATCCTGAGAAGTTTTTGGTGTAAATTGCCCAAGAGGTGCCACTGCTATGCAGAACTTTTCGCGATTTCCGTAATAACTCTATCTCAAAAATTAATGCACGGATTTTCATCAAACCTCAAATTCAATTAGAAGTTCACGTAAGTTGTCCCTGATTAAATTTTCGTGTAAATCACCTAACCGGGGGCTCTGCTGTGCTGCATTTATCATGAAGTATTAACATGTATGAGATAGAAGAAAGTTTTGGGATTGACACATTCGACTACTTTAATATTATCTTAATCTGTTTATGATGAACTTAATTCGGTACTGACAGTAAAAGCAGTGCATATTTAAACATCATTTGGCATTTCATAAAACTAAATTCAGCATAGTAATAAGCTTTTTTTCTACAGTGTAGATAAAGCAAAACATTCGTTCAAAGTTTAAATTTGGCATTGTGCTAAGCGCGTTTCGAAAGAAGGTCATAAATTTGTAACGCCGGCTTGATCCGTGCTGCGTTTTTCCAGATAGGTTTTTAATTAACTTTTACAGTCACTCGAGGCGTATTGAGAGATGCATTCAACGCAAACTAGTCGCGAATCCGATACTATTTCTGTAATTCATTCTCATTAAGAAGTCTCAGGGCTCTTAAAATTGGAAAAAAATTTAAAAAAGAGACCATTCTCAACATTTAATATCTTAAAATTTATATGATTCTAAAACACAATTCTTTTAGATGAAAGATATAAGTACATTCTTTCATTTTATGTATTTAAAAAATTGCAATATGCAGAATTAGCATTTACAGGGGGTTCCCAAACAGTCAGACATTTGACAAGCAGAAAACTGGTATAACAGCTTACGCGCACGATTAGAAAATAGCAACTAGAATAAAAATTTTGATGTCTACTTATACTTCCTATAGTAATAATTACTCTGAACCTAAATGTATTTAAAGTATTTTTATATTTTTATACAAAGTTGTATTTAGCTAATACAAAATTTTGAAAATTTCAACAACATAATCGCTTAAAAAATATTGTTTTGAACATTAAAAAGGAAATTTTAGGTTAAGTTTATACAGATTAACATGAAACATATGTTTTGAAAATTTCATGAAAAAATATTCAGACGTTTTTGAGATATCCTGCGCGTTAAGCCCAAAAACGTCATTTGGAGAAAAATGACTTCAAAGTTACGGAAACGCCGCTTCAGCTATTGAGCGGGTATAATTCTAAAAGCCATAACTTCTGTTCTAATGAGAATTTGAAGGAAAGGATTATATTAAAATGATCAGAAAAGATAGAAAATTAACATCTAAAAAAATTACAAGTAAATTTTTTTTTTTTTTTTTTGAAGCCTTAAGAGTCCTGAAACCCCTTAAATTGGTCTGTTTTTAACAATTTGGCGCTTATTGCTTTTATACTGTTACTGGCCTTTGCATTACTCATATATATCATTAAAAGTTGTTAACTATGCTTTAATAGCCGATGGTACATAGAGTTAGCCGCCCCAGTCATTATGTATGTCCAAACCGTCCGTATCTTTAAGGGCTAATATTTCGGCTAATTACCGACGATTTTTTTCGAAAATCATAGTCAACAATGCTTTTATACTTCTGATACGATAGGTACCTCTAGCGCTGCTCAACACTTTTGCTGAATACCCGTAAATCGAAATTTGTGTGTAACGGAAAAATACACTTTTCTCAAAAACTATATGTGACCTAGAGTTATGGCTATAATTTTCCTGCAAGGTTTACATTAACGTCTACTACCTCTAATTGTTTCATAATTATAGTTTCAGTAGATTCGGAATTATATGGGGGGGGGAGGGGGGACATGTTTTTGCGCGACATTTTCGACGATATCTTTGAAAATATAATACCTAACATTAAAAGAAATATATTTTTGAATTCAGCGTTACGAAAGCTTTCACCACGATATACAAAGAAAATATTTTTTTTTTCCTTCAAGTAACTTAATTTTCCCCTCTACATTTTTACTAAATATATTTATAAATGTTTAATAATCTGAAAATATGTGGTCAATAGTCTTTATTACTTCCCCCAATTTGAACTTTCCGCGTTCCATAGTTTACGAGTAAACTGGCTGTGACAGACAGACAGACATAAGAGTGATCTTATAATGGTTCCGTTTTTACTTTTTAAGTATGGAACCGTAAAAACTATAAAAAGGAAACTAATTTTATAGGAAAAGAATTGTGATATCTTATGCTTATTTCCTGTTGCTATGAAATCTTGATGCAAAGATACACTGTAAGAAAAAAAAAAAAAATCTGTAAAGTTACTAAAGTTTTTCCAGGAAACTGGGATTTCTAGAAATTTTTATGTATCAGCAACAACAAAAATTCTTGTAAGAGACACATTTTGTGCCAAAAATCAAAAAATCTGTAAGGTTACTAAGAATTTTTTAGGGAACTGGGATGCCTAGAACTTTTCATGTAACTACAACCAGGGTTACAGATAAAATTTTAGTAAGATTACTGTAATTTTAGCAGATTCATTTGTAAAGTTACAGATTTCTGTAGCTTTACAAAAACTAGTTTTGTAGATTTTCAGTTTTTTTTTTTTTTTTTTTTTTTTTTTTTTGTACAGTTACAGGTGAAAGTCTAGTAAGCATGTAACTTTACATCTGTAGAACTACAGATTTTTTTTTACAGTGTAGTCTTTAGAAGTTTAAAAACGTCATGCGTTAAAATGTCATACAGTATAATGATTTTTTAAAATTAAGTTTATATTTCTCACTTGATTTAAAACGTATAATAGAGAATAAACTTGGGAAACAGAATGTGATACCTCTTTTTTCTTTTTTTTTTAAATTTTCTGCTTTATGAAATATTTTTTAAATGATACTTTTTAGTATCTTAAAAAAATTATGTGTTGTATGAATGTTAACACGAAGTCTTTATTTCCCTCATGATTAAAGATTCAAAGGTGAAACTTAGTTTAACAAGGAAATGGAACGAAATGATTTATGTTAATTTTCTTATACAGTGAAATAATGTTCGAATGACGGTTTTCAGTAGTTTAAAAATTTTAAGTACTTGATTTAAAAATAATATATTATAGAAGTTATTTATCAAATCAGGCACACTTTGTTTGTTAAATCATAAACTGAAATGCCATATGTTATGCGATTTTTAAACCAAAATTTCTATTTTCCACATGATTAAAATTATAAGTATGAAACTTCTAAGATAGTAAATATTGCTTGAATGAATAAATATGTTTTGTAACTATTGTGACCAGTAGTTCTTATGTTGTATGATTTTTAACACGAAGATTTTGTTTCCCATTTAATCAAATAATATAAAGGTGAAACTAGTTTTACTTTGATATTGAATGAGACGCTTGATGTTAATTTGCTTATAATCTGTTAAATATTGCTGCCATTTAGTTCAATAACTATTGTATTCAATTATGTGTTAAATAATTCTTAAGTTATATGATTTTTTACACAAAATTTTTGTTTAATTAACAAATTTTAGTTTAATAAATTTAGTTTAGTGTAATTAATTAACACTTAATTAAAGATATAAAGGTGAAACTAATTTTACAGTGAAACTGAACGAAGCGCTTGATATTAATTTTCTAATAATTGTGAAATATTGTTCGAATGATAATTTTCAATAGTTATGTACAATAACTATTGTGTTGAATAGATCTATTATGAGTTCAAGCTTTCTTATGTTATAGGATTTTTAATACAAAGTTTTCGTTTCTCACTAAATTAAAGCGATAAAGGTGAAATTGAACGAAATGCTTGATGTTAATGATCTAATAATCTGTGAAATATTGCTCATAATGGTAGTTTTCAATAGTTATGTTTGATAACTATTGTTTCAATAGTTCTTATGTTGCATGATTTTTATAACACAAAGTTTTTGTTTCCCACTTTGTTAAAGATATAAAGGTCAAACTAGTTTTACAGTGAAATGAACAAAATGCTCGGTGTTAATATTCAAATAATATGTAAAATATTGTTCGAATGATAGTTTTCAATAGTTATGTTCACTAACTATTGTGATGAATAGATCAGTTATGGTTTAAACTGTTCTTATGTTATATGATTTTTAACACAAATGTTTTGTTTCCCTCTAAATCAAAAAGATAAAGCTGAAACTAGTCTTACAGTGAAATTAAACGAAACTCTAGATGTTAATTTTCTAATAATATGTGAAATGTTGCTCATAATGATATTTTTCGATAGTTATGCTCAATAACTATTGTTTCAATAGCGTTTATGTTATATGATTTTTTACAAAGCTTTTTTTCTCTCTTTGTTAAAGATATAAATGGGAAACTAGTTTTACAGTGAAATGAATGAGATGCTTGGAGTTAATTTTCAAATAATCTGTAAAATATTACTTGAATAACAGTTTTCATTAGTTAATTTCAATAACTATTGTGTTCAATAGTTCAATTAGGTATTCAGTTGTTTTTATATCATATAATTTTTAACTCAGTTTTTGTTTCCCACTTTGTTAAGGCGTCTTAGGACTCTTAAAGCTTCAAAATTTTCGAAATTTTAATTTTATTTAGATGTTAAGCTCTGAACATTTTGATATAATGTTTTCCTTGAATTTCCCATTAAAACAGAAGTTATGACTTTTAGAATTATACTCGCTCAATAGCCGAAGCGCGTTGTTTTTTTTTAAATCATATATATTTTAAGATATTAATTGCTGAAAAAGGTCTTTCTTTTTCTTTTTTTCTAATTTTAAGAGTCACGAGACCCCTTAAAAGTATATAAACGTAAAACTAGTTTTATAGAGGAAAATTGAACGAAATGCTAGACGATAATTTTCTAATAATCTGTGTAATATTGCTCATAACGATAGTTTTCAATACTAAAGTTCAATATCTATTGTGTTAAATAGATCAGTTATGAGTTCACCTGTTTTTATGTTATAAGAACGTTAAGAAAAAGTTTTTGTTTACCACTAAATTAAACAGATGAATGTGAGACTAGTTTTACGGTGAGACTGAACTAAACGCTAGATGTTAATTTTCTAATAATCAGTGAAATATTACTCTAATGATAGTTTTCAAACAGTTATGTTAACAATTATTTCATTAGTTCTTTATGTTATACGATTTTTAACACAAAGTTTTTGTTTCTCACTTGTTGAAGACATAAAGGTGAAACTAGTTTTACAGTGAAATAAATAAGATGCTCGACGTTAATTTTCAAAAAATCCCTGCCGGCCCGGCCCACTGGCGGAGGTAGATTTCGAAGTTAAGTATACTAATTTCACCAACAAAAACTAAATCATGATTAAAGATAATCCCACTTTAACAATTTTATCTGTCCGCTTTTGACGCATTTTTATTTCCTTTTTATATAATAGCTGGTTTTATCAGAATCATGTTAAGGCGGTATTAAAAAAAAAAAAAAAAAAATATTTTTCCATGCTCAACAAGTCGAAATTTTCTGGCACATTTTCAGATTCATTTTTAATAGAAAAAATATTAAACTTGCTGGCGTGATTTTTGAAGAGATTTATAAGCAACCTGTGTTTTTATTTTTCGTTCAATTAATTAAAACTTGATTTATAAACAATTATTTTTTCAGTAGGACAATATTTTTCGTTTCTAACACAATCGCTTCGAGAAATTCTGTTCAAAATGCCCACTTTGGCATCATTTTTTAAAATATATTCTGCCTCTATCAAAAAATCGATCATTACTGTACATTATATAGTTTCTGAATAAGAGAATCTACCAATTGGATGTATTTGAGAGCAAAAAGGAATTTAAAAAGGAGTAAGAAAATAAGCAGTTTGGATTTGAATACACCCTTTTAATAAGATTTTTTTTTCTTCAACTGCTATGTATTTTTAATTTGCTTTTTCTCCACTTTATTAAAGGCATAAAAGTGAAATTAGTTTTACGGTGGAATGGAGCGAAACGCTTGCTGATAATTTTCTAATAATCTGTGAAATATTGCTCATAACGATAGTTTTCAATTGTAATGTTCAATAACTATTATATTAAAATAGATCAATATGGGTTTAACTGTTCTTATTTTATATGATTTTTAACACGAAATTTTTGTTTCCCACTAAAGTAAAGCGATAAAGGTGAAATTAGTTTTACGGTGTAATTGAATGAAACGCTTGATGTTAATTTTCTGATAATCTGTGCAATATTACTCATAATGATAGGTTGCAGTAGTTATGTTTAACAACTATTGTTTCATGAGTTCGAACGTTATATGATTTTTATAACACAAAGTTTTTGTTTCCCACTTTGTTAAATATATAACGATGAAACTAGTTTTACAGTGAAATGAACAAAATGCTCGGTGTTAATGTTAAAATAGTGTGTAAAATATTGTTCGAATGATAGTTTTTAATAGTTATGTACAATAACTATTGTGTTAAATAGATCAATTATGAGTTCAACAGTTCTTATTTTATATGATTTTAACACAAAGTTTTTGTTTCCTTTTAAATCAAAGAGATAAAAGTGAAACTAGTCTTACAGGGAAATTGAACGAAACACTTGCTGTTAATTTTCTAATAAGCTGTGAAGTATTGCTTACACTACAAATAAAGGCGTCTTAAATTCAGACACATATGTTACTGAAAAAGTAATTCAGACATTTAAGTGTCTGAATATGAAATTTCAGACATCATAGGTGTCTGAAATTAAGACACTTAAGTGTCTTACTATGATCATAGTATAAACACTGTAAACTGAAATGTCTGAAATTTAGACATATAAGTGACTTAAAATGAAGTGTTCAATTTTCAGACATTTTAAAGTGTCTAAATTTTTAAGACACGTGTATGCGTCTGAATTTAAGACATTTCAAACGTCTGAATCACATCCATATTTGATCAACCTGGATGTTCGGCAATAGGCATAGGCAGCCGTTTTTTCAAAAATGTTTTGTAAGCTTACATTGTCAGGACTGAAACTATCCTTTTTTGCACCCGGGGCAAACATGAATTTTCCCCCCTCCAATCCTCTGCAAAGTATATTTACAAAGAGAATTTTACTAATTTTCTAATAGCCGACTTATTTTAAAATTTAGATTTAAATATGTAATAATATGTAATCTGCTTTGTCAAATATTGATTCATTAAAATCTTGAAAATGGAATCGAAAATAATCGAAAAAAAATTCCACTTTATACAGGATTCTTATGCCATATCATATCATCTTTAGATTCTTCTATGCTTTGGCATGTACCAGACATGATGATTTTAACAATACTGTGCTACATAAATGTGCGAAAAATCGAAAAACAAAATTTTCATTTGGCGCTCCCTCGTTCGACCGACCGGGGTACATGCCCCCCCTTCCCCCTCCCCCCACTTAGT
Source organism: Maratus speciosus (assembly GCA_963932465.1). NCBI lineage: Eukaryota > Metazoa > Arthropoda > Arachnida > Araneae > Salticidae > Maratus > Maratus speciosus. The sequence goes on along the minus strand of OZ010792.1, from coordinate 378,365,750 downwards.
TTCGACCCTGTAACACTGTGAAAAAATTTCCGTTTAAAATAAAGAAATTGTACTGCCAGTTGAGACACAAATTTACGTATTTTAATGTAATTTTTTTTTCGTAAATTCCAGGAAAATTTCCATTTTTTTTTTTTTTTTTTTTGCATATTTCTGTATTTAAAAGGTTCCATTTAAAAGTAAAATATACTCTTTCAAGGACAAACCCATGTAGATATGATATTAGACATGATTTATTTATTTATATTCAAACTTCAAATTTTTGTGGATCGCTTATAATTTGATATGTAATTTATTCAAAAAATGAAAACTAATTTCGATCACATTGTTTTTTAATAACATCACCCGCAAATTTCAAACGTTTCAGAACAAAAATTAATTAAAATTTCTACATTTCTCAAACATCAAACATGTTTCATAAGAATCTCTTTGGATTTGAAAATAATCATATACCTTTAAGAACTAGGTGTGGCACCATAGTGCTAATCAAGGTATTTATTTAATTATCTATTTATTGTATTTATTATATTTAAGTATTTACTTAATTATTTATTTAATTTAAAAAATCAAAGTACTTTTATTTATTTATTTATTTATTTATTTATTTATTTGGAATTATTTACAATAGCTCTGAAATTTTATACACTAACCTTTTAGCTAAAGATTGAGTTCAGGTACAATAGGATTTCACTGTGAAAAAATTAGTCTGAAAATCAAAACATTTTACTCTGGATTTCTAATGATGTATGTTATATGTGTAAAACAAGGATTTTTACAACTAAATGTCAATATTTTTGCAGAAACATTATACACAATATTTATAACTGAGAAATTTGGTTCAGAATATATAGCATATAGGAAGGAATTAATCAGTCTAATTTCAAAAATTTTGCCGTATATTCAATCATCAGAAGAAAAAAAAAACAAGGAAAACTTAACTTTATATCAATACCTTCGCATTAAAATTATACACTGTCTTTGGGCAATAAGAAATGCATTTTTTTTTAAATGAAAAATTGTTTTTTTTTTACACCCCTGAATAGCACAGGTCCCGAATTAAATATATATTTAATTCAGTATATGTATATATATATATATATATATATATATATAAATGTTTTAACAATGTATATGTAATATATATACATTTAAAACATTTTAAATATTTTAATATTTCAAAAATAAAGTTTCCTTTGTATAAAACTTAATAATATTTGTAATATTTGTAATAATATTTGTGTTCTAAAATTTTTTTTTTCGCTAGAAGAAAAAAATTTTTTCTGTTCGTCCTTAACACATGAAATTAAACAGACAAATATTCAAAATTCTAGAGGGAAAATGTGCAAAGCGTTAACTGGATAGGAAAAAAATTTACCACTACTGTAAAATACATCATATTTACCACTACCCTAAAATACATCGTGCAGCATAATAAGTAACAATTTGAGGTTTAAACTTGCAAACTCGTGGCCGAGTGGTTAAATCGACTAGTCTAGAAACCAGCCGGTCCCGGGTTCGAATCCTGTGACGGGTAAGTTTAATAGTCTAATCTAATGTGAATTAATAAATCTTGTAAAATGTACTGGACTTTGGCAATTCCAAGTCTGTGTCGGTTTGCCCTTCTTTGAACGCTTATTAATTTTTATTTTTGAAATACAGAAATTTCCAAAAAAAATTTTAATTTTCAACGGAAGAAAATTTCCATTAAAATGCGTAAATTGTGCTGGTGTTTTGATTGGCGGTACAATTTCCATATTACAATAGATTTCTCTTAAGTGTATAATGCTAAAAAAAAAAAAAAAAAAAAAAAAAAAAGACTGCTTTTGCATGGAAATGAAAGGTGGTCAAAGATGGATGCGATTCAGACGTTTGAAATGTCTTAAATTCAGATGCATACATGCGTTTTAAAAATTAAAACACTTTAAAATGTCTGTAAATTGAACACTCCGCTTATGTGTCTGAATTTCAGACATTTCAGTTCACAGTGTATAGTGATAGTTTTCAAACAACTATGTTAACTATTATTTCAATAGTTCTTATGTTATATGATTTTTGAAACAAAGATTTTGTTTCCTACTTCGTTAATTATATAAAAGTGTACTAGTTTTACAGTGAAATGAACGAGATGCTCGATGTTAAATTTAAAATAATCTGTAAAATATTGCTCGAATGGTAATTTTCAATAGTTTTCATTATTTATGTTCAACAAGTGTTTTATTCAATAATTCAATTGTGTATACAATAGTCCTTCGTAATACGATTTTCAAAGCGAAGTTTTTGTTTCGCACTTCATTGAAGATATCAAGATGAAACTCGATTTACAATGAAAATGAACAAGACACTCGATGTAAATTTCCTTATAATCTTTGAAATATTGGTCGAATGATAATTTTACATACTTATGTCCAATAATTATTGAGTTCATAAGTTTTTATGTAATATTATTTTTAACACGAAATTTTGGTTTCGTACTAATTAGAGATATAAAGGTGGTTTTACGGTAAAATTGAAGGGGACGCTGATGAGAAATCTCTTATAATCTGAAATTTTGTTTGAATGATAATTTCCAATAATTATTGTCAATAAATTCTGCGCTCAATTGTTGCATTCTGTGTGCAATAGTTATCATGTTATATCATTTTTAACGCAAAGTTTGTGTGCCACTAAATTAAAGAGATAAAGGCGAAACTAGTATTACAGTAAAATTGAACAAAACGCTTGATGTTTATTTTCTAATAATATGTGTAACATTGCTCATAATGATAGTTTTAAATAGTTGTATTCAATCACTATTGTTTCAATAGTTTTTATGTTAATCATTTTTAACACAGTTTTTGTTTCCCACCGTGTTAAAGATATAAAGGTGAAACTAGATTTACAGTAAAATTAACGAGATGCTCAATGTTAATTTTCTAATAATCCGTAAAATATTGCTCGAATTATAATTTTCAATAGTTATGATTAATAATTATTGTATTCAATAGCTAAATTGTGTGTTGAATTGCTCTTTTGTAGTTCGATTTTAAACGGGAAGAATTTTTGTTTCGCACTAATTAAAGATAACAAGATGAAATTTAGTTTTACAGATAAAATGAACGAGACCCTCGATATTAACTTTCTTATAATCTATCAAATATTGGTCGAATGATAATTTTTAATACTTATGTTCAATAATTATTGTGTTCAATAGTTTTTATTTAATATTATTTTTAACACGAAATTTTTGTTTCCTACTTAATTAGAGATATAAAGGGTGTTACAATAAAATTGAACGAGACGCTTGATGGAAAATCTTTTATAATCTGAAAGATTTCTTGAATGATAGTTTTGAATAGTTGTATTCGGTAACTTTTGTCCTGAATAGTTCGATTATGTATGTAATTGTTCTCATATTAAGGTTAGTTGGGGCAACTGGGCCATTATTTTACAATGTGACTCTGGAACTCCTGACAATTCAGCTTCAAAAAGGTAATGCTCATTTGAATTAAAGTCTGAACTTCTGTAAATGTGTTCAGTTAGGTTCCTTCTATCCTACAGAAATGCTCAAAATTACATTTTAATATTTAAAAATATGTCTATTTCAATTTTCTTTCCTCATGGGTCCACTTGCCCCATAAAAATGGGGTAAGTGAACCAGGAGGGTCTATATTTCACACGCGTTTACTTTTTTTCATATGGGATACAGGTCCTGTTTGAAAAAGTGTAAACAACTTAAAAAAAAATTTAAACCAGGCAGATCATGTAAATTATATATCAACTAAAGAGCGCTGTAAGGGAAACCTTTGCTGTCAATGTGTCTAAAAAAAGCACTAAAAGTGAAAATATTAGATTTATTTATAATACCAAAAACATAAAAATTAAGTAAGTGCTTATATACTTTAGTATTGGTAATAAGTATAAAAGTCATATGGGTATTTTAAGGGAAAAAATAGCAAGGTAAATCTATGAACAAACGGCTACGTAAGTACTTAAGTACTTTATTTGTATCCAGGGGTCGCATTATATAAGGAAAATTTTATTGTTCCTACCAGAACCCTTAATGAGTTACCTTCATGATCATTTTATTTAACATATTCTAAAGAAAGGTGCGATGAAGATATTATTTTCAAAACAGTGGTAGGAACAATAAAAGTTTCCCTATAGAATGCGACCCCTGTGTATCGTACAGTTTCAATGTTTGGCTATCTCGCTTTCAGGGGCAAGGTACTTGCATTCGTAAAATGTTGAAATAATTTAATGACAACAGTATTTACAAGAGAATCTATTTGTAAACAAGTAAAAGTATATTTTCGCGTACTTAATAAAGGTGAAATTTTCATTATTAAATTCCGGTGCCAATGTGGTAATTAGGGATTAAAATTATGTGAAGCCATAACGGCATCACCGCCTCTCAAGGGGTCAAGAAATTTGGTTTGATAGCATCCAATATGCTTTTTTAAATTTTTATTACGTAATTTTAATAAGGAATTCTATAATTTTCTTTAATATGAGCAAAAAGCAATGCAGAAATTTATTTCCCGTAGTATGAGAAACTCAAAAAAAATATTTTTAACTATTGGGGTAATTGGATCCAGCATGGTCCAGTTATCGCGGACACATGTCCCAGTTACCCAATTCTTGAAAATTTTATGGGGTAACTGGAACACTGGGCATATTTGAAACATGAAGTAAATATGTATAGATACCTAATAATATTAATGTAGTTATATGCCTAAACTTTTTTTTAAAAAAAGATTGTTTAATAAAAGTACTTACAGTATTTTAATAAAAAGCCGAGGAAGTTCAACCATATTGACGTTGTTTTTAAAAAAAGTAACGTAAATTTTTGCCAATTCATCACGCAAAGTGAGAGTTATAATTGAGTTGACGCACGTTGTTTGAAGAAGCAGAGATTAAGATGCATTGTTCACAAAAGCTAAAGTTTAAATAACATCAACAGTTTTTTATAAAACGGCCTATGGCCCAGTTACCTCGTGGGTCCAGTTATCCCAACTAACCTTATATGATTTTAATACAAAGTTTTTGTTTCCCACTTAATTAAATATATAAAGGTGAAACTAGTTTTACGGTGAAATTGAACGAAACGCTTGATGTTAATTTTCTAATAATCAGTAAAATATTACTCTACTGATAGTTTTCAAACAGTCATGTTAACTATTATTTCAATAGTTCTTATGTTATACGATGTTTTGACACAAAGTTTTTGTTTCCTACTTCGTTAATGATATAAAGGTGAATCTAGTTTTACGGTGAAATGACCTAAATGCTCTGTGTTAATTTTCAAATAGTTTGTAAAATATTGTTCAAATGATAGTTTTTAATAGTTATGTACAATAATTATTGTGTTAAATAGATCAATTATGGGTTCAACTGTTCTTATTTTATATGATTTTAACACTAAGTTTTTCTTTCCCACTAAATGAAAGAGATAAAGGTGAAACTAGTCTTACAGTGAAACTGAACGTAACTGTTGATGTTAATTTTCTAATAATATGTAGAAAAATTGCTCATAATAATAATAATTTTCAATAGTTAAGCTCAATAATTATTGTATCAACAGTTTTTATGTTACACGATCTTTATCACCGGTTTTGCTTCCCGCTTTGTTAAAGGTAGAAAGGTGAAACTAGTTTTACAATAAAATTAACGAGATGCTCAATGCAGAGCTGCCAAGTCTCCGGCTTTTTGGATACCGGTATTTTAATACAGAGAATGTTGTTTTATTTAATTGGAACATTCTGCGGAATTAAAAGAACAGCATTTTCTCTAAGATAATACTGGTGTGCAAAAAGCCGGAGGCTTGGTAACTCTGTCAATGTTAATTTTTAATATTTTGTAAAATATTGTTCGAATTATAATTTTCATTATTTATGTTCAATAACTGTTGTATTCAGTAATTCAATTGTGTTTTCAACAGTCCTTTGTAATACGATTTTTAACGCGAAGTTTTTGTTTCGCATTTCATTGAAGATATCAAGCTGAATCTCGCTTTACAATGAAAACGAACAAGACACCCAATGTAAATTTTCTTATAATCCTTTAAATATTGGTCGAATGATAATTTTAAATACTTTTGTTCAATAATTATTGAGTTCAATACTTTTTTTGTGATATTATTTTTAAAACGAAATTTTTTTCTACTTAATTACAGAAATAAAGATGGTTTTACAGTAAAATTGAAAGGGGCGCTTTATGGGAAATCTCTTATAATCTGAAATATCGTTTAAATGATAGTTTCCATTCATTATATTCAATAACTTCAGTACTCAATTGTTCCATTATTTGTGCAATAGTTCTCATGTTACATTATTTTTAACACAAAGTTTTTGTTTGCCACTAAATTAAAGAGATAAAGGCGAAACTAATATTACAGTAAAATTGAACAAAACGCTTGATGTTGATTTTCTAATAACATGTTTAATATTGCTCATAATGATAGTTTTTAATACTTGTATTCAGTCACTATTGTTTCAATAGTTTTTATGTTAATGATTTTTAACACAATTTTTGTTTCCCACTCTGTTAAAGATATAAATGTGAAACTAGTTTCACAGTAAAATTAATGAGATGCTCAATGTTAATTTTCTAATAATCCGAAAAATATTGGTCGAAATATAATTTTCAATAGTTATGTTTAATAATTATTGTGTTCAATAGCTCAATTGCGTTTTCAATAGTTCAATTGTTTGTTGAATTGTTCTTTTGTAGTTCGAGTTTGAACGGAAAGTTTTTTTTTGTTTCGCACTTAATTAAATATAACAAGATGAAGTTTAGTTTTACAGATAAAATGAACGAGACGCTCGATGTTAATTTTCTTATAATCTATGAAATATTGATCAAATGATAATTTTCAATACTTACGTTCAACAGTTATTGTGTTCAATAGTTTTTATGTCATATTATACAGGGTGTCCAGCGAATAAGACCTGATTTCAAAATTAAATATTTCAAAAACAAAGATCAATAGAATAATGCGGTAAACGGTTTGTTTATTAGCTAAGCTGTAAAAATGTTATACAGAAGCTTCAAAAATTAGTTGAAAAAACCGCTAACAGATGGCGCTGTAATCGGAATGCCTACAAACTGTGTTTTGAAGTCCAGAGCACTCGCGTTTCATTCTTAGATGGCTTCCTATAGAAGAACGAAAATTGGGAAAGACCACTTTTTCGTTGGGGTGATGTGCAGAAGTGGAGACATCTGGTCACAGAATTATTGCATCAGCTTATATTTTAGAGAATTTCAATTAATAGAATTTTCAATAAAAAGTTTAGCAATCATCATATAAGAACTTATTAAAATGTTTTATTTCGGTAATATGCAGATGCGGAGCCATGTGTTGACAGAATTGAGATTTGTTTCAAATTTTGTTATAAGCTACTTCGGTCCGAATACCAGTATCTCTGTGGTATGTCTTTTCTCTCCTAATTGGTAGATCGTGGAATCGAATTCAAGTAGAGGAGGATTTAGAAAAAATGGAAATCTTTATTTTTTAATATTTATTTAAACTGTGAAAAAAGTTTGAATAAAAAAAATCCAAAGTTTCTGCTTTTAAAATTTAATTAAGCTAAAAGAAACTCCTTTTTAAAAAATCACTGAGCATTTATAATAATGATTCATAAATCACTTTTTTTAATTGTATAGAATAGTTTGAATGAAAAAATACAAAGTTTCTATTTTTAAAAACTTAATTAAGTTAAAAAAATAATTTTAATTTTAAAAACTCGTTTTCATTTTTTTTTTTTATCATTGCGCACAGAAATATGGCGCAGCTTAGCGATAGGATACAAAGGGTTGGAAAGGAATTCAGCATCCAAAATACTTTTGCTTTGACGTTGATTATATGCCTTATCATCAATTCCTTTTAAAAAGAAATAATTTAATGCATAATTTCTGTCTCTAATACTTTGTTTACAAAGAAAAGAAATATATGTGTTATGCTAAAACCAAAGTATTATGCCAAAGTATAGTGCATTTAAAAATAAATGAAAAGTGCAAAATTACTTTTTTATTTATAATAATAATATATAGTATAAACAATAATACCAAAATATTATGCCGTGATTTAAAAATATAAAAAATAAATAAAAAGAACAAATTATTTTTCTAAATATATGCATTTATTTAAATAATTATATGGCATTAAAAATTGAATTTAATAAAATATTTTAATAAGTTCTATATAATGATTTTTAAACGTTTTATTGAAAATGCTATTAACTGAAATTTTCTAAAATTAAAGCTGATGAAATAATTCTGCGACCACATGTCTTCACTTCTGCACATCACCCCAACGAAAAAGTGGAGTTTCCCAATATTCGTTCTTCCGTAGGGAGCCATTCAGGAATAACACGCTAGTGCTCTGGACTTCGAAGTACAGTTTACAAGTATTGCGATTACAACGCCATCTGTTAACGGTTTTTGCAACTAAATTTTGAAATTCCTGTATAACATTTTTACAGCTTAGCTAATAAACAAACTGTTTGCCCCGTAATTCTAATGATCTTTGTTTTTGAGATATTTAATTTTGAAATCAGGGTCTTATTCGCTGGACACCCTTTATTTAACACGAAATTTTTGTTTCCTACTTAATTAAAGATATAAAGGCGGTTTTACAGTAAAATTGAACGAGACTCTTGATGGGAAATTTTTTATAATCTGAAATATTTCTTGAATGATAGTTTTGAATAGTTGTATTCAGTAACTTTTATGCTGAATAGTTCGATTATGTGTGTAATTGTTCTCATGTTATATGATTTTTAACACAATGTTTTTGTTTCCCACTTAATTAAAGATATAAAGGTGAAACTAGTTATACTGTTAAATTGAAAGACATGCTCTGTATTAATTTTCTAATAATCTGTGAAATATTCCTCTAATGATAGTTTTAATAATTTAAAACTCATAAATACTTATTTTAAAAAGTATACTTATTTTAAAAGTAATCATGGTATTTAGAAAATCTCTCTTTGTTAAAATTAAAAACAGAGGTGTCATATTTTATATGAATTTTATCACAAAGTTTTTATTTTACACACTTGATTAAAGAACTGATTTTACAGGGAACTGGAATGACTCGCTTGAAGTTAACCTTCTTGTATTGTGAAATATTGCTGTAATAGTTTACGGCAGTTTAAAAGCTTTTAAATACTTCCTTAAAAAATATATCATGTTATTTATTAAATAAAGCACATTTTGTTTATTAAATCATAAACTGAATTGCTTTATGTTATACGGTTTTTAAGACGGAGTTTTATTTTACGCATGATTTAAGTTTGAAGTACCGTCAACCGGGGTGACTTTGTTTCCTTTTTTGCCTATTATTGCCTTTAAATATCCAAACATTATGGATATTTTCATTTAAACAATTTCTAATTTTTTTCCCTTGTTCCAAGATACCAGTTGTACATTTTGAGATTCACATTTGGTATTTTTAAAGAATTTTTTTCTTAGATTATTCTTTTAAAGTGGGAGAAAGTCACCTTGTCTTGGTGTGACTTTGTCTCATAACTAAAAAATCACTAAATAAGCCATAAAAACAATGTAAGTAAATGCAACCCCATTGTTATCAGAGAGTAATAGTAAAGGATAAAAAAATACACCATTTCGTCATTAAAAAAAACGCAAATTTTGTATGAAAATTAACAAAAAAAAATGTCAAGTGCGAATATTACTCGCGCTCAGAGGGCTCAATAAAAAGACGAATTATTATCTGTATTATTAAAAAAAATTGTTGCTAAAAGAATAATAAGACTATAAAAAACTGTACAACGTAGTGTTGGGTATAGCTGTATAGACTAGAAAAGTATGAATGGGTATAGGGTTAATCCATTTTTGCTCCAGAAAATCATTCATTCGTTGCTTGACCATTTTTTAAAAATCTGAAATTTTTTATACAACAACCCTAACATGATGGAAGTTCAAACTGACTATTATTTTCATTTGATTAATTTTTGTTTGTGCATGGCGGCCATCTTTGTTTCATCGTCTCCAGCAATTTTCTTACATGAAGGGTTTACGGAATTGTACATAGCTCATCGTTTATTTCTCCAATTCAAGTGCGGATTAAAGCAACTTGTACAGAATACATTGGGATAAAAATCTGGTAATAGAGTAGTTTCCGAAAATAAATCCTTATTGGTGAAATTTCAGCGTAAAGTTTCATTTTTTTTTTTTTTTTTTTTTTTTTTCAAAATTTGTCCGTTTACAAGGGGAAATTTTTCTAGCAAGGAAAACTGTCAACATAACATCATTTTTTTATAAATAGGCCGAAAGTACTTGTACTCACACGCCGAGTTCCATCAGATCTGGGACTTGCTGTCTCTTCGCTAAAAAAAATCCCAAATTTTTCAAAAATGTCAAAAATCTCACTTTTGATACTTTAATATCTCTGGCAGGGCACGAGATAAAAAATCTGAAGTTCTGGTTTCTGACAGTATTTTTTGGTAGTGTTGTGCACAAAAAAATTCAGGATGGAGATTTGAATACAAGCTGAGGTATGGCAAGGGCAACATGTCAAAACAATACCTGCCAAACTATTGTTTTGTTGTAGTCACAGGTAAGTATTTATCTCACAGTGTCATTTAAATTTATTTTTTTTATTGTACGCCAAGTTCCAGATTTGAGACTTGCTTTCTCTTCTCTTAAAGATGGAGATTTGACTGCAAGCTGAGATATAGCGAGGAAATGATATCAATAAATGCTATTAAGAGTACCTTAAGATGAATTAGATTTATCTGTTTTATCACAATATTTACACACGAAATATGGTTTGTTGAAAACAGTGTAATAACGAATATTTAATTTACTAAGAGACTATATATGTTCAACAAAGGTCTGAGAAATATCTTCACAGAGTTTAGGTGGGATGTTATGAGTTCGACCAGTTACTGTTGTCAGTTCCATAGGGGTGATGTTTCTCAAAATTTTATTTGTAGGAACCAAGTTCTGTCATCTCTTGGTAACTTGATTGAAGTTATTGGCCCTGCTGGCTCATAGAAATGAACTTTGAAATCACTATGTTCAAGTCTCACTTCATTAATAATTCCTAGCTTACTTCTTATCATGCAACAATGTCATTTATCTGCAGTATAAATTTTGAAAGGGCTTTGGATATCTTTATTTTCTGAAAATTACTTGAGGCTGATGCATGGCATAGATTAACATCCAAGATCGGACATTCCCATAGAACGTAATGGTAATGCGATTGCGATCGTAGCGCCCTTGGTGACAATGGGGAAGAAACTCCCTATCCTTGTAGTATGCTTATTATTGAGTATCTACCTTATTGTGATCTTTCTTTTTTTAATGTTGCATGTTTACGTTTTCGATAGAATCTTACACCCATACATGAACATAGAATAGACATTCTATTTTATATATCTAATATCTATTCTATGTTCATGCACGGATATATGTTTTTTTTTTTTTTTTTTTTTTTTTTTCATGATTAGTGAACGGTTTTAAGTGCAACGAATACTAGGTAAAAATTTCGTCTTGAATGCTATATATCAAAAGCAATGGTGTAATATAAAAATATACGAAATGTTGAACTCTACAAGTCCCAGAAAATTTCATAATTATTCCCCTTTGGCAGGAAAATTTTGCCCGCGTTTTATAAATTTATGAAGTTTAACGCATTAAACAATCGTTACAATAATCTTTTAAGATTTATGCATTTTCATTTCCTTACAGATAAAATAAAAATATTGTTTTTAATGTAAATAACGTATAATAAATTCAATAATGTTTATAATATTTACATATAAGAAATAATAATAATAATATTACAGATAGGGAAAAATTCCTTTCGACAAATTTTTAGAATTGTATAAATCTAAAAGTTAAAAATAAATAGAGGTACTGACATTACACTCAATAAAATTTTATTCGATATGAATAAATTGACACAATACCTGAATTTGATTTTTTACAATTTAATCTTATAAACTTACATATTTGCATTTTCTGCGGCTTTCTTTTACATTATTAGTCTATTTATCATTTTGTAAGTTAAAAATGAACAATACAAATACGGTAAAAAAAAAAAAAAAAACCAGCTAAATAAATAAAGCAAGCATGAATAGAATATCGTCTGACACCTGTTTTCGTTTTAGGAACCAATAGATATTCAAACCATAGAGGATAAACATATTTCTTCAACATAGGTAAATTTCGGTGGTTTGTTAGTTCTTCCCCCTTGCCGATAGTGACGCTAGTACTGTTGCCATTACAGATTTTGCCGTAAATGTCTCATCTTGGTCCTTAATCTATGATGCATGGTAACATCGTATAAATGTTTCATTTACAGGAACATACTTATGATAAGAACAAGTTTCAGGGAATGGCAAGCAGCATTAAAATTGTGGTTTTTAAACCAACAAGCAGGAATGTGTTTTTACGCGTTTGATCATGTCTGAACATGTTAACATTAACAGATTTTCTCTTTCCCTATTCTGTTTTTGTCTCAGGTCTTGTATATAAATATTTTTTTTCTTTATGTAAAAGTGCCGAGGTTTCTTTTAGTTACTAAAATTACTTACAATAAAAATTACTGAAACCATACAAATAGTAGGTCTTAGGCATAATTATTTTTTAAATTAATTGCTAAGCTTTTCAAAAGACTTTATTTTCTGTTACTATTATTTAAAGATAAAAAATAATAAATTTAAATGACACTCTGAGATAAATACTTACCTGTGACTACAACAAAACAATAGTTTGGCAGTATTGTTTTGACATGTTGCCCTTGTCATATATCAGCTTATAGTCAAATCTCCATCCTGAAATTTTTTGCGCATAACACTACCATAAAATACTGTCAGAAACCAGAACTTCAGATTTTTATCTCGTGTCCCACCAGAGATATCAAAGCCTCAAAAGTGCGATTTTTGACATTTTTGAAAAATTTGAGATTTTTTTTAGCAAAGAGAAAGCAAGTCCCAGACCTGGAAGATGGCGTATGAGTACAAATACTTTCGGCCTATTTGTAAAAAAAGTTATGTCATGCTGACAGTTCTCCTTGCAAGAAAAATCCGTCTAGTAAACGGAAAATTTTGGGGAAAAAAACTAAAAATTTATGCAGAAATTTCCCCAATAAGGATTTATTTTTGGAAACTACTCTTTACCAGATTTTTAGCTCAATGTATTCTGTACAAATTTCTTTAATCCGCACTTGAATTGGAGAAATAAACGTTAATTACAATTCCGTAAATTCTTCATGTGAGAAAATTGCTGAAGACGATGAAACAAAGATGACCGCCATGCACAAACAAAAATTAATAAAATTAAAATAATAGTCATTCTGAACATCCATCATGTCAGAGTTGTTGTACAAAAAAATTCACATTTTTTAAAACTGGTCAAGCAACCAGTGCTGAACTTGAACTGCCACTTGAAATGGATTGACCCTATACCATAAAAGTTCAAAGAGGTATGAAGCCTAAATTCTATCAAATATTGCTATTCTGTGTAACTCTCTTTTTAATTTTATCCTAATCTGTTTATAATGAACTGAATTCCGTACTGATAATAAAAGTAGTGTATATTTAAACTTCATTAGGCATTTCATAAAACTAAATTCAGCGTAGTAATAATCTTTCCTTTTTAGAGTGTAGTTAAAACAAAACACTTGTTCAAAGTTTAGTTTAAACTTGGCATTTTGCTAAGCGCACTTCGAAAGAAGGTCGCAAAGCTGAAACACCACCTTGGTCCGTGCCGAGTTTTTCCAGATAGGTTTTTAATTAACTTTTAAAGACGGAGGCGTATTGAGAGATCCACTCAATGCAAACTAGTCGCGAATCCCATAGTATTTATGTGATTGATTCTCATTAAATTAGTCTGTTTTTAACAATTTGGGTTTATTTCTTTTATGCTGATACTGTGCATTGCATTACACAAATATATCATTAAAAGTTGTTATCTAGGCTTTAAAAGCCGATGGTACATAGAGTACGCCGCCCCTGTCATTATGTATGTCCAAACTATCCTTGTCTTTAAGGGTTAATATCGTGGCTAATTCCCGACGATTGTTTTCGAAAATCATTATCAACAATGCTCTTATACTTCTGCTACGATAGGTACCTCCAGCGCTTCTCAACACCTTTGATGAGTGCCCGAAAATCGAAATTTATGTGTAACGGAAAAATGCGATTTTCTCAAAAGCTATGTAACATAGGGTAATCGCTATAATTTTCTTGTAAGTTTTAAATTAATGTTTACTACCTATAATTTTTATATAATTTTAGTTTCAGTAGATTCGGAAATAGAAGGGGGGGGGGCATATTTTTGCAATGCATTTTCGATAATATCTCTGAAAATATAATACGTAAAATTAAAAGAAATGTATTTTTGAGTTCGGCGTTATACGAATGCTTTCACACGATACCCCACACGATATACAAAGAAAATATTTTTTTTTTCAAGTAACTGAATTAACCTCTCTACATTTTCCTAAATATATTTGTGAATGTTTAATAATCTGTAAATATGTGGATCAGTAATCTTTATTACTTCCCCCAATTTGAGCTTTCCACGTTCCTCCATAGTTTATGAGTGAAACGGCTGTGACAGACAGACGCAGGAGTGATCTTATAATGGTTCCGTTTTTACTTTTTAAGTACGTAACCCTAAAAGTGAAATAAAAAGTTTTAATAAAAAGAGACCATTTTCCAAGACATGTAAAAAGAAAATAAAAAAATTAGACATCTTAAGATTATTTTTTTTATTTTAAGAAGGCAAAATTTTAGATTATGCCTAAATCTCTGACATTAAAAGAACATTTCTTTTGAAGACATAGGCCTTGAATGGTTAATTTTTTTTAGCTTATCCTTTAAAGTATTAGTTGGAATTAAATATTTTTCAGCAGCTTTTCTCTGGCTTAATACATACTGTAGACTTATAGTACATGTAAACATGCTTCATGGATTAATATATGTAATACATTTACCGTTTTCTACAGAGATTCATTTGTAGAACTTTTATAATTACGACTCCCTACAGCAGATTGATACGTACGTGGTATTCTTACAGCAGCACTTGTACAAAAAAAATTAATAAGTACATACTAAAGCATTTATATTTGCAGTAAGTGTTTGCTTTTATGTTTATATTTTCAGAAAAATAAATATATTAAATAAACTAAATCTGTGGTAATTTGTTCTGAGACAATCTCACCCCAAATTGGCATTCAAAGTGCCTGTTGTGAATAAAGTCGATGTAAAATCTAAAATATCAAATTAATATATATAAATCTCATTGATTTGTAAAGAAAACATATTAATACACTTTTAAAAAAAGTACTTAACACATTAAGCATTAAGTATAAATAACTTTTTCAATCAAAAGTTTTCCCCGGTAACATCACGCGCGAAAAAGTAAACAAAACAACAACGAAAATTATACAAAATTCAATTTGTAGCATGCTGAATTAAATAATTTATGTTTAAGCTTCTATTCCAATCTATCATAATTCGGCTATCATTATTATCTATTACTATTAGTTAGTTTTATTGTAACAAATTTTATTTATTACTTGTTTTTTCTATATGCGAGGTCCGAGTCAAAGTCACCTCGACAAAGTCATCCAGGTTGATGGTACGAAACTAATTTTACTGGAAAATGAAACGAGACGTTGGAGGTAATTTTCTCATACTGTAAAATATTTCTAAAATGATATTTTTCAGCATTTTAAAACTTTAAAAAACGTATTGCAAAAGGAACAGCTCAAACCAAGATATAACAAATCAAAGAATACTTTGTTTTTACACTCTTTTATTTAACTCAAATTGTTTTTTCTATGTAAAGATAAACTTTTACAATCAAGTTTTCACTAAATTTCTCATATGCTAGGATTTTAAACAAATATGTTCATATGCGTCTTTCTGATGACAATGCAACACTTTAATATTTTTAGAGCTTAATTATAAACAAGTAATATAAAAAAAATTAAGTCAATTCCTACTTAGGTCAATAAGAGAATTTTTTTTTTCTCCCATTCTTCTTTCCTCCAGAGTGGCGCTTAAAATGCCTTGATCAAGAAGAAGGCTCTCTCGGTCTTAAGATGGCTTGATCAAGAAGAGGTTTCTCTCGATTATTGAAAATTAATTAATTTAATTTAATTAACGAATTAATATTTGAAAAAAAACTGGATTAACATCAATTGTCATCCACTACAAGTTTACAAAACAAAATTTGAACTTGATTGGATGAATAATAAGCATTTTATTAACGATTGAAAATTTGAACAAGATATATAAATATATAAATATATAAATAAATAAATATATAAATAAATAAATTTAGGGAGAGTGTGAACTAATAGTAGGAATTGAATGAATACATCATTTTAAAGGCAATTTTCCTTTTTTCTTCACAGAAAAAAATATAAATGAATGATTTCTGATAAAACAGCCCTCATAGCATGCATAGTCACAGTGACGCCGTTGTAACGTCACTGTAAATTACTGTGATCACGTCACATCTGTGACCAAACTGCCACCACTCAGTGATGTCATGTTGTTACTGAGATGTGAACTTCATAGAAAACTTTTTAAAAATTACAAAAATTCTTCAAAACATGTTACTGTAAAATTTTATTTTTCTGGCAATTCAAAAAAATTTGTGACGTCACTGTTAAAAAGAGATAGATTGGCAAATATTCTTGAGATTTGAAATTACGGTGCAACAACAATGGCTTTAGTCATGCACCGAAACATGCTCTCCAAATTAAGCCAAATTGTTGTGAAACTGCTAAGATTCAATTTTATATACTAACAAGGACGAAAAATCATGCTTACAGCATAGATTATAAACACTTTGCAACACATTCTCAGTACTATAACAAAACTTCCCTGTTTACTAAGGTTAAAGATGATGTCTAAATGAACAATTTGGAAAACGCATAACCATAACGCATTTGAAAACCAAATTTCTTCTATTGTCGAGAAAATATTTTTTTTTGTGCAGCCCTGTATATGGTCTATGGATATGTATGTATACTACATAGCATGCTAAGAGTTAGTTCAATTAAACGCATAGCATAGTTGAAAATTTTCATTCGAAAATTTTCGCCAATAAACAGATCTTGTTGAGAAATTTTGTGCGGTCCTGTATATGATTTATAGAATTCATAAACATCAGGTAATATTTAAATAATAGTTAAATTTAAAATCGCATACAACAACTGAAAACGCACTTCCAAGAATTATTTATTGTTCATTTTCTTCTGTAGCCAAATTCTTTTGTGTGTCTTTGTAAATGAACGATAAATTCTATGCACGAAATATTCTATAATAAGTACCTTGTGGTACACCTCACTGATAAATAGCAATTTCAATATGTTTAAAATAGCGTAAAATCGTTAAAATACACCGTAAACGATTTCCCCATAGACCGCAATGTAACGAATTTTTTTTTTTTACTATCCCTTTAGATCAGTGGTTCCCAACCTTTTATAGGCCACGCCCCACCAAATCCCCTGTAAAGTCGCTATGTCCCCCCCCCCCTTAATCTGTAAAGTATGTCACTTGTTATTTAAAAAAGTGAACTCTAATCACACGGTGAAAGCGTAATAGAGCCGTAACAATAACTATTCATTGCACATTTTTTAACTTATCAAAGAGGTCAATCTTCTGTCAGAAATGTGTTTTTAACATAATTTTGTAAATAAAATGAGATTATACATCTTCGCCTATGGGCCAAAAAGAGTTTTGTTGTACTTTTCCAATTTACCTCAACGTTAAAAAAAAGTATTATACGGTCTGCATTTTTATCCTCACAAAATATCTTGAAGAGAGATTTACATTTAATGTTAAAATTGATAAAATTCACATAGTTTATAATTCATTTTTCTCTAAATTTTCTTTCTATGGATAGCACAATACACAAGAAGCATTTCAAGATTCTCATCTTTATTAAATTTAAGCAGCCGTCATTCTCCATCACAACTCATTTTTCTGAATTTTCTTGCCCAATATGATTATTTATCTTCAATGTATTATATAATTTTAGAATTTAAAATATATATGTCATCATGTAAATGTTTTTACTGCGCGATGCATGCACAAGAGCCATAGATATTCATATGCTATTTGAGATTTATAAGTTTTATAAAGTATGCAGTACCTTATTCAGATATTTCATACATTATTTAGGTTAAATATGTTCAAGACAGTCAAATTTATGTATACTTTTAAGAAGTTTCCCGTGTAAAGAATCTTCGTGTGACATATAGCAGAGCGAACAGAAGTAGACAGCTCATTCAATAAACAATCGAAAGCATTCGAAAAATTGTAAAATTCAGTCCCAGAAAAATAATACTGAGGTTTAATACTACAAAACGATGTCAAAATAATAAAAAAAAATTATTTGTATAATTATTCTGGTAATAAATCTATTTTAAACTTTTCATTAGGAATATTTTAAAAATTCAATAGCAAAAACTGGCTGTTAAAATTTTACTTGTATTCCATTTATTTTTTTATCTGTAACATTATATTAAAAATAGACACAAGTAACTGAAAGCGAATGAGTGAATAACAAATTTCAAATTGCCCCCCTAGAAAGGGAGATTGCCCCTCAGTGGAGCGTACGACCCAGGTTGGGAACCACTGTTTTAGATGAACCGTATATGCTAAACACTTCATTTTCAATACCGAATATGCCATAGTAAAAACTAACATATATCAATTTCATGGGAATCGGACTATATTTACGCCAATTAGAGCACGGACAGACAAACTATGTTGGACAACTATGTTTTCAACTATGTTGGAAAGTGTTAAAAAGAAGAAAATAAAATATAAATGAAAAATTAGCATGTATTAATTTAAAAAGTATGCTTTTATGAATGAATAGTTAATAAATATTTTAAATAATGTTTGCTTTTCTTTCCTGTTAGCCATATTTTATAGATTTTTTATAAATTCACAATCTCGCGCTTTCTATCAGGCGAAAATCGAAGCAGTGCATTTTCAGTTTTGGTGCTCACGTCAAATTGACGCATTTTATCGGAAATATTTTGGAAGAATCATGAATTGTAGTGAATTGAAATTAGGCGTAATTTTGAAGATAAACATTGAATGAACACTTAAAAAAAAAAAACACTTTTATAAAAATGTTTATAAAAGCAATTTTTTTAAAAATCTATTTTTATTACTCATTTTATTTAATCATATATCGTTCACCCGCAAGAAAAGTGACACATCTCGACAAAAGTAAATTTCATAGGAGAGGCAAAAGAAAATTTGCAAGATTTTACTGAAACATGTAATTATAGCACTTAGCTCTGCATGTAGGAGTAAAAACGTGCATAAAAGCTTAAAACCCTTAACAATGAAGATACAGATGTGGTTTGGAGGGTTGAGTAATTTTACCTCCCCACACAATCCACCTCCCTTCTTTGGTCCCGAATGGACGTATAGCGTAATAAATCTATTTTCAGTATAACTACACTTATGAAACGTCTTTTGTAGCAAGACGCATCTATGACAGACCTTTTTGTGGAATAAAACGCAAAATGAATTTTTGCGAGATGTGTCACTTTTCTCGCGGGTGAGCGATATATATTTTTTAAAGTCCTATGGTGTACGATTAATTATACAACCTTTTTATTTCTCCGTATAATTAAAATGTCAAACTACTTTTACGGTGAAATGGAACAAAGAAGCTTAAAGTGAACTTTCTTATGCAGTAATGCTCCAATGAACCTTTGAAGGGTGGTGGTACATTTTTATACCACTTAATTTTGATCCGCAAATGCCACCATGACAATAGTATTTTGGGATAAAATTTTTCATTTATAATATTTATAATGTAAGTGAAGAAAATATTTTCCTTATTTTCAAATAGATTTGTTTGTAAATTCTGGTGCCATTCATTCATTTCAACATTTTAAATGAGAAGAACTTAGTCCCTGAATGAGTAAACTTGTAGAAGCATACCTTTAAAATGAAAGATTAATTTATTTATGAAATAAAGCCCACTTTGTTTATTACATAATAAATTGAAATGTCATATCTTATATAATTTTTACGACGCAGTTTTATTTTTCACATAACTAAAGGTATAAGTATGAAACTAGTTTTATCGGGAAATAGAACGAGACGCATGAGGTTAATTTTCTCATACTTTGATACATTGCTCGAATGAGAGCTTTTAGTAGTTTAAAAACTTAAATATACTTAATTTTCAAAGACTACTTTAATTTATTCAATTCCTACTATTGAACAAGATATATATATATATCTTGTTCAAATTTTCAATCGTTAATAAAATACTTATTATTCATCCTATCAAGTTGAAATATTTTTTTTTAAACTTGTACTGGATGACAATTGATGTTAATACAGTTTTTTCAAATATTAATTCATTAATCAAATTTTAATTAATTAATTTTAGTTTTACATGGGAGACAAAATGGCGGCCATTGGTTATTGAAGCATTTAATGCACCTCCATATCTATAAGGGGGGGCTACCATAGGGGGACCCTGTTCTGTCGCCAACTTGGCGATACATCGCCAAATTTGGCGGCCAAAATGAGTCGTCAAAAGTGACGCCAACTTGGCGATATCTCTAATATTTCGCCAAATTCCCATAGACTTCCATTTTAAACCCACTTGCTTATAGAAAATCAACAAATTGAGATATTTTAATGCAACAAAAACTAATATTAGCTTAAGGGATTATATATATATATTTTTTTTTTTTATTTTTTTTTTTTTTTGATGACCTAAGTAGGAACTGACTTTAAAAACAAAATTTTTATATTACTTGTTTATGAAATCAAGCACACTTTACTTATTAAATCCTAAACTGAAATACCTCTTATGCGATTTTTTGGACGAAGTTCATTTCCCACATGATTAACGTTAGTTATTTGTATGAAACTAGTTTCACAGGGAAATAGAACGAAACGCTTCAGGTTCAGTTTCTCATACTGTGAGATATTGCTCAAATGATAGTTTTAGTAATTAAAGAACTTTAAAATAATTTTTTTTAAGAAAAAATCAAATCAAGATAGATTTTTATAGGAATTTTTTTTATTTTCCCTTGAAATTGCCGTATAAACGTGAAACTACTTTTACAGAGAAATAGATCAAGGCGCTTGAAATTAACTTTCTGAACTATTACTTCGCTGAAATTACTTTCGCTAATATTTATTCGCTGAAATATTACTCAATGAGCATTTTCACTTGTATAAAAGCTTTTAAATATTTAATTGTTAAAAATAGATATAAAATGAAAATCAACCATACATCGTCTACTAAATCATAAATTGAAATGTCATTTGTTATGCGATTTTTTAAGACGAAGTTTTATTTCCCGCATGATTAACCTTATATGTATAAAACTAGTTTTACAGGGAAATGGGAAGAAACGCTTTGAGATTAATTTTCTCATACTGTGAAACACTGCTCAAATAATTATTTTTAGTAATTAAAGAACTTTAAAATACTTATTTTGAAAAAAATCAAAGTCAAATCAAGAAAGACTCAATCTTTATAGGATCTTTTTATTTCCCCGTGTGATTAACGATATAAAGGTGAAACTACTTTTACAGGAAAATGGAACAAGGCGACTGAAATTAACTTTCTTATTCGGTGAAATATTGCTCAATTAGCGTTTTCACTAGTTTGAAAGCTTTTAAAAACTTAATTTAAAAAAGAAAATAGAAAATCCAAATCAAGCACACATTGTTTACTAAATGATAAGTTGAAGTGCATTTATGCGATTTATAAGTTCTTCTTTAAATCTTGAAAATATATTGGTTTCTGAGGTTTCAATGAAAAAAAAAAAAAACGCTTTTCGAAATCATGAGTAACTCGGTTATTGCACATATGGTTATAAAGAGGATATTGTACATTTTCGTTTGTGGTTATGTTATACTTTCGTAGTTTAAGAAACGACTTTATTTTTTACAGTAGATACTGTGATATGATGATACTATTTGGTAGCTCATGAATTAATCTATGAATATATATTTCTGGTGCTGAAAGAGAAGCTATTAATACATGCGATTTGTGAGCTATACGCTTCTTTTAGTTAGCCACAAACTAAACTTAATGGGATGTTTTCTTTCTCACATAATTAAAGTTACAAATGTAAAACTAGTTTTACAGGCAAAACGTTTGGTGTTAAATTACCCGTGCACAGATAAATTTGCAGTGATAATTTTGAGCGAATGCAAAAATTAATCTTAAATTTATAGTATGAAAAAATAAATCAAGTTATTATATGAAGAAAGAGTTGTTTGAATTATTTAAAACAGAACATCATATATTATTCTTTTTTTACTTTATTCTATCTTTACAAGAAGAAAGTATTGGATTCGTGAAAATTTTCGACTTTCGGTTTTCGACGGATTTACACGTTTTAGGGGTCAGTGATCAGGAAAAACATGTTTATACAAAATGTCTGTCTGTGAGTCTATCTGTCTGTGTGTGACACAAATTTTGTGAGCGCTTTATCTCAAGAACTAATGATCGGAATTTAATAAAATTTTAGATTCATTTAGTCCCTGATATAAATTGGTGCTGATTACTTTTTTGGTGTAACTCGCCTATCAGGTGGCGCTGCTATGCTGCATTATTCATGATTTTCACAATAGCTATATCTCAAGAACTAAAGCACTGGTTTTCAGAAAACCTCAGATTCAGTTAGTCCTTGATATAATTTGGTGCTGCTAACTTCTTAGTGTAAATCGCCCAATAGGACGCGCTGTTATGCTGCATTATACATGATTATCGCAAAATTCTATCCCAGAAACTAATGCACGAATTTTCATCAAACTTCAGATTCAATTAGTCCTTGATGTAATTTGGTGCTGACAACATTTTGGTGTAAATCGCCCAACAGGTGTCGCTGCTATGCTGCATCATTCATGATTATCGCAATAGCTCTTATCTTAGGAACTAAAGCACTAATTTTCGTCAAACTTCAGATTCAGTTAGTCCCTGATATAAATTAGTGCTATTTAGCTTTTGGTGTAAATCGGGCAACAGGTGATATGTCTATGCTGCATTTTTTACGATTTCCGCAATAGCTGTATCTCAAGAACTAATGCAGGAATTTTCATCAAGCTTCAGATTAAATTAGTCCCTGATAGAAATTAGTGCTGTTTAGTGTTTGGTGTAAATTGCCCAACAGGTGCAACTGCTACGCAGAGCTTTTCACTATATCCGCAATAGCTCTATCTCAAAAACTAATGCACGTATTTTCATCAAATTTCAAATGCAATTAGATGTTTACGTACGTTGTTACTTATTAGATTTTGGTATAAAACATCTAACCGGTGGCGTTGCTGTGCTATATTTATCAGGAAGTACTGACATGTATGCGATAGAAGAAAGTTTTGAATCCCCACATCCGACTAGTTTTAATCTGCGCTGTAAAGAGAAAAAAAAGTAAAGATAAAGAAAGATTTTTCTTAATGTAGGAAAAATATAATATCCACGAACGAAAACATACAATAGCTTCTTTCGAGTTATTAATGATTCTAAAAAACGTTCTTTATCTATAGAAATCTCTGAAACCAATATAGTTTAAGATTTAAAGAAGCATTTATAAAAACAAAGTTTCTTTGCTGACAGTTATTTTGAATACGTTTCCAGGTAATTTTTATGGCGCATTAATCAGTACTCTTAATCCGGAATATACATTTTTAATATGCTCTGCATTCTCAAATAAACCTTTAAGCGTTGAACAAACATGCTCTGCAGACAAACATGATAAATTAACAGAATTAACATTAACACTAAAATTAATATTATTTTGTCTCTCTTGCATGTATAAATTCCATTATACAGTTGAAAATGTTTAATTAAAAATGTATAGCATTCTAAAAATTGATATTCCTGTTCGAGACAACTTATTAATACACTCTAAAAACTACCCGGAAACATTTCCGAAAATCACTGGCAGTAAAAGAAACTTCGTTTTTATAAATGCTTCCTTAAATCTTGAAAATATACAAAATGTACTTGTTTTTAGATTTCTAATGATAAAGAATGCTTTTCGAAATCATGGGTCTTCGGAAGCTGTTTTTGTATATTTTCATTCGCGGCTATATTATTATTTTCGTAGGTTAAAAAAAAAAAAAAAATGTCTTTTTTTACAGGGTGAGGTTTACTTTCTAGGCGCATTTGATATGTGAAGATAAAATTATTTTTAGAAGAATGGATACTGGCGTAAGAAGATATACAAAGAGGATATTAGATAATTTATTCACCTATTTATTTTTATTTATTTATTGTCCTTTTTCATAATATCAACCTTATTTCTAACTTCTTTTTATACAATTTTCAAACTCCATTTGATTGGGGAAGCTAATATTACAGGAAGGCATAATTATATGAAGAAGATTGACAAAACAGGTATTAGATAATTTATTTATTTATCTTTTAAATAATATCATTCTTCTTTCCAACTTCTTTATTATAATTTATAACCCTATTTGATAAGTGAATATCAAACTAATTTTACAGGAATGGATGTTAATTATGAGAAAATAGACAAAGCGGGGTAATTTATCAGTAAATATTTTTTTATTTCCCCTTTTCAGTAATGTTAATTTTTTTTTTAGCTTCTTCTATTTTCTAACCATATTTCACAAAGTATAAAGGTGATACATGTTTTAGAGGAACTGACATTAATCATGAAAAGACAGACAAAGCGGACTTCTGACTGTTTCTCGAGGAGCCTGGGACCTTTGCCCCACATCCCCGACTATAATAAACTGGAAGCACTAATTTGGAATTCGATCCAAGGCAATAATGGGGCGAAAACTTAAAAAATTGGGACAGACAAAGTGATTATTACATAATTTATTTATTTATCTCATTTAATGATATTAATATTCATCCTAACTTTTTCATTCTAAAGGTTAGACAATATATTCTCTTACAACTTTTCAATTGAAAATATTTTTTTAATTCTAAACTGAGAGTCTATGAAAAGTTTTACATCCGAGCATTGGACAAATGTTTGAGGAGAACCGCTATTGTTATAAAAAGAGGGTACAATAGCTCACACCGCAAAAAAAGAGGCCATGAGTGGTGTGGGGTAACAATTTAACTGATTATTTACACAAAGTTGAATGATTCCCTCACTTCCCTTTTTCAAACGCCCTAGAGTTACATGTTATCTGAACTAAACAAATATATGTTCACTTATCTGACCTATTTCAAAAACGTCCTTAGGAAAATGTGGGGCCAAATACCCATGGATGCAGTGCGTGCCGTATGTAATGGGTTTGAAAAATATTAAAGCTAGTAAAATAAAATAAAATAAATATCAAAGGGGATTTACAGTATTTGCTTTAGGACCCTAAATCAATACTGTAAATATTGTTAAAAGGTTGTTGTTTATCTTCCACGCAACAATTTTTTACTTTCTTTATATTTTAGTTATTAATAAAGGTAATGTTTCATTTTACACTCTATACCAGTGGTCACCAAATGGCGGACCGCAGGCAAGTTTTGAATTGACCAAGATGAAATTGTAAATAACAGAAAATAATTACGTTTCAGTGTATAACGCGTACCATACAGGCGGTAATCGAGGACGCGGGTAACTATAGTCCTGCCTACAGTTGGAAATAATAGAGTTTAAGAAGATGTTGTTTAATGGACATTTATGCTCAGGTTCCGAAAACTCGTGGGAGTGACCAATTTTGGATTAAAAATGTGTGTGAACAAAAGTATCCAGAAATGAAGGCTCTGGTCACGAAATTGTGTAGCATATGATAATCATGCTTGGATCAACTTTTGTAAGTAAAACAGAATTCTCAAAAATGAAGTTCATGAAGAACCGGTACAGATTTCTACTCACCATTTGATGAGAATAAGCTACACCAACTTATTTCCAAATTTCAGGCTGGTTGTAAAAAAAAAAAAAAAAAAAAAAAAAAAAAAAAAAAAAAAAAATTAAAAACCTTGCCATTTTTCCCACTGACCATTAATCACTATGAACTTTAGTGAATGATCCTTTTGAGTTTATAAATAGGTTATATTAATTTTCTTGAATTCTAAAAATCATATAAAAAATATTGATTTAGTATTTATGCAGTTCGTTTTCCTGGTATCCATTGTATTTTGCACTTTAAAAAAACAACTGATTTCAAAGAAACGTTTTACTAAGCGTAGCAGGTAGTCTAGGTTAGTAGGGTTGAGTGGTAGCGTGATGGAAGGGAGTTGATGTGGAAAGGCTTAAGGGGCCTGGTCACTCAGCTACCGATTTCCCCGCACTAATGTAAAGTCTATGGGCATTTGATACATTCGTATATTTAAAATATCTCCTGGGGAAATTAATATTTTTAACTTCCATGTTTTGTGTACACTTCCTAAAAGATGTCTTTTATTTTTTTAATTCTCAAAATATTTCTAAAGTATAGACTTAATTTTATAGGAAGTGTTAAAATCTTACTCACAGTTCGCCCGCTTTTAACACATAAAATATTAAATTCAGCATAGATTTTAGAAATATTTTGAAAACTAAGAAAAAAAGAGACATCTTTTAAGAAGAGTACACAGAAAAAAGATTTTAAAAATATGAATTTCCCGAGAAGATATTTTAAATATACGAATGCATCAAAAGTCCATAGACTTAACATTACGGAGGAGAATACCGAAGCTGAACGACCAGCCCCCTTAAGTTTTCTGGATCGCGAAACTTTGACAATGTTTTCAAACGGACCTACGGGAAAAGTAATCGGTGACCACTGCTCTATACTTTCTAACCCAGTGGTTCCCAACGTGGGGCGTACGCCCCACCGGGGAGCAATTTGACATTTTAGGGGGGCAATTTCGAATTTTTAACTCACCCATTCGCTTCCATGTTTTTTTTTTTTATATATATATATATAAGTAATATTTTAGATTAAAAATAAAACTAATACATGCAAAAAAAAATAGTATTAAAAAATATATGTTTTTTTTTTTTTTGTTGAATAAAAAAAAAATCCGAATCGAAACCTTAAAATATGTACAACACCAGACTAATTATATGAGACACCTGTTTAAAATGTTAGCATCTCTTTTTTATATACATACTTTATATTTATAATTTTTCTAGTTAATGTTTTATTTAAAAAAATTTCTGAACTTTTTGGATTATTTATTAAAGGAGTTTTGTGTTTCTTTTTGCTCTGCTGTATGTAACATGAAGAAACCTTTGTACGTGAAAGTACGTAAGGACATATCTAAATTAAACCGTCTTGAACACATTTAACCTAAACAATATCGGGGAATATCTAAACTTGGAACTAACAACTTTATTAAATTTATAAATCCTAAATAGCATTATAAAAGGAAATGTGTAACTATTTATGGCTGCAGTGCAGGCCCTTCTACACAGAAAATAAATTTAAAACATATACAATGTAAATTTTAAAAACCGATAATACATAGCAGTCAGTTAATGATAACCGGGGGAAAAAAAAGTAAAATGCGTCATAGGGAATACTGACGACTTAAACTTGATAAAGGTCATAATCTTGGATTGCTTCTTGTGTTATCCATAGAAAGGAAAGTTTTCACCAACTTTTAATATTAAAATCACATATCTGACAGAATATTAATCTCTTTGATAAGTTAAAAATGTAAAATGAATAGTTATTGTTAACCCTTTCCGGGGCGCCATTTGCAGTCTGCAAACGCTTAATTTTAATGTCCAAGCTGCCTACTGGCACCAGTATTTTTTAGTACAGTTTCGATCACATAATAAATGTGAACAGGTGCTGAACAGATGAGCAGCATTGAGGGGTTTCCTAGCTGATATCAGCTTAATACCCAGTCTTGAAAATTAATTATCTTATGTTTAGATTAGAAAAGCTTTTGAACATTTTAAAATAAATTTGTTCGTAATTTGCGGTGTGAATTAATTATTTCAACATTTTTGGAGCAGAAATTCCTTGCCCCTGAAAGGGTTAAGGCTCTGCCAGGCTTCTTTGTAGTGAATAGAGTTCCCTTTTAAATAATAAGAGTTGACGTGTAAGATGTTTTAAATAATATGTTGCAGAATGTGCGTGTGGTAAGGAGGGGAGGGGAGATCGCAATTTTATAGGAGCTTCAGTGGGGCGTGGCCAATAAAAGGTTAGGAACCACTGTTCTAACCATATTCAATACGTGAAGGTGAAGCTAGTTTTACAGGAATGGGCAGAATTCGTGGAAAGAAAGATGAAGTCATGGGCAATTAGAATATTAGCAAGTTAATAATTTATATTATTTTCATAATATCAAACTTATTTCTAACTTCATCATTATACTTTCTAATCACATTTGATAAGTGAACGTGAAACTAATTTTAGAAGAATGGAAAAAAATCATGAGAAAATAGATGAAAAGGGCAATGTATTATTTATTTTCCTTTTTTAATGACATTAGTACTCTTTCAACTAAATTCGATCTGCAATTTAACCATATTTGACATATGCATAAAGGTAAAATTATTTTCACATGAAAGGACACTAGTTGTGACAAGGTAAGTGTTAGATAATTTATTTGCCTTTTTTTATTGATGTTACTTTTCTTTCTTCTTGAGTCTATTTTCTAACCGCATTTAACATGTGAAACCAGTTTTACAGCAATAGAGTAATTATGAGAATGTGCTCGAAGCAGATAGTAGTAATTCATTTATTTGTCAGCAATGTTTCAAAGCAGAAGTTTCTATTAGGTTAACAATAGGCCCTTACTATCACATGGGCAAATCGGAACTTTGCCCAGGGGTCCCCAAAGCCATATATTAATTTATAAAATATTTTTTTCCCTCCAATTCCAGATCTGAAAATTTTCAAATACAAATTTCATCTTTAAAAGATTCTACTAAACTCTCTGAAAAGCATTTCATTTTGAACACACAGAACTCAATGCTTTCACAAAGCTAACCTCAACAACTGTTAAATAAGAAATAACATTTTGATTTTAATAGATTGTATTAGCAATGAACTTGAATCATATCTAATCTTTAGTAGTTGAAAATAATCAGTTCTAACTGTCATGAGCTAAATTTTCTTCTGTATTCAAAGTTTTTTTTTTTAACTTTGAGTAAGTATGACAAAAAAAAAAAAAAAACCGAAATTAACATTTTTTTAGATTTATTGAAAAAACACTTTTTACTTGTGAAGTAGAATGTATTTGATTTGATTATTATGTTGTGTAATACAACTTTAAAAGAGGTAAAAGAAACTAACTTTATAAAGTCATATTTACATGTAATAGTATTGGACACTCTTCCATAAGTTGAAGTTAATAAATTAATCTTAAAGTAATATAACAAGTTGCTAAAGTTATATAAAAGAGTTTTGTTCTGTACTAAGAAAAAAAGTATTTTTATTAATTAAGGTACTTAATTTAGAATTGACAGAGCTAAGAATTTTCTTCTATTTAAAATCCAAGGTGCAAAAATATTGTTTGATACACATATGACTGGCCATCATTTCTAACTGAATAATGTTCCAACGATTCGAATGGGGCCCCCTAATTTATCTTTGCCCAGGGCCCCCAATTAGTCATGATCGGGGCCTGGTTAACAACGATAAAATGTAGTGGATACGGGGAAAATTTAATGAATTAAATTCAATAGTACTTTTGTATAAAAATTTGAAATTATTGAAAGACCTTGCAGCTATTTTTTCTAGAAACTGAGTAGCGTTATATTTCAGAGATGCGGCGTAGTAAAAAATAATAAAATAAATAAATAAAAATACAAGATCATTGTGATACACTGTAAAAAAATGTTTGTATATATTGGTCATTTTCTACGAAATTTCTGTCTTTTAAGGGTGTATTCCGATCCAAACTGCTTATTTTCTGATTCATTTTAAAACTCATTTTTGCTCTCAAACGCATCAAACTGGGAAAATCTGTTATTTAGAAACTATATAATGTGCCGTGCTTCTTAATTTTTTGATAAATGCAGAAAATACTGTAAAAAACGCTGTCAAAGTTGGCGTTTTGAACCGAATTTTCCGAAGCGGGCGATCTGGGGAATCAAAAAAATGGTCATACTGAGAAAATAATTGTTTAAAAATAAAATTCTAATTAATTGAGCTGAAAATGAAATCACACGGCATGTTAAACATGTCTTCAGAAATCACCCCAGCAAGTTTCATGTTTTTACTTTTAAAAATGAGTCTGAAAATGTCTCAGAAAATTTCGAGCTGTTCAGGGTGGAAAAATATTTTTTCGAATACACCCTTAACGGAAACTTCTTGTTTTGAGAAGAAATAGTACATTTTCCTGGTATAAACGGGAAATCTCCTGTTTATTCTTACACGTTGAATTTTGAAAACAAAAAAGTTCCTTCTAAGACAGACAAACGGAAATGTTCCATTTCAACTGAGAGAAAAAGGAAAATATCCAGTTAAGGGTGTATTCCGATCCAAACTGCTTATTTTCTGATTCATTTTTAAATTCATTTTTGCTCTCAAACGCATCAAACTAGGAAATTCTCTTATTTAGAAACTACCTAATGTGCCGTGCTTCTCGATTTCTTGATAAATGCAGAAAATATTGTAAAAAATGCTGTCAAAATCGGCGTTTTGAACCGAAATTTCCGGAGACGGGTGATC
Organism: Maratus speciosus; assembly: GCA_963932465.1. Taxonomy (NCBI): domain Eukaryota; kingdom Metazoa; phylum Arthropoda; class Arachnida; order Araneae; family Salticidae; genus Maratus; species Maratus speciosus. The sequence goes on along the minus strand of OZ010792.1, from coordinate 378,335,190 downwards.
TGGGGATGAAAAAAAATGGTCATACTGAGAAAATAATTGCTTAAAAATCAAATTCTAATTAATTGAGCGAAAAAGGAAATCACACGGTACTTTATACAGCTCTTCAAAAATCACCCCAGCAAGTTTCATGTTTTTACTTTTAAAAATGATTCTGAAAATGTCTCAGAAAATTTCGAGATGTTGAGGGTGGAAAAATATTTTTTCAAATACACCCTTAAGTTTTAGTAATTGATGTTTTGGCCTGTAACCAAGTCGAAACGTGGCCAGATGGAGTAGGGAACAAAGTATTCATCCTGTAATGACGAGCACCAAGGTTCGAATCCCGAGGAAAGAAAGGCGATATAAAACGAGTGCAATAATATGCAATACAAATGCATCTTCCGTATACATGCGCATTAGTATATATAAATGTATAGACTTCTTTAGTAATGCTTTATTGTTGATATTTACTACTAAAAACAGAAATTGCCTTTCTTGAAAGCAGAAAAATTCCACCTTGAAAACGGGAGAATACCAAAATGGACATTTTGTTTAAAAAAAAGGGGGGGGGGGAATAGGTGGAAACTATGCTGCTAGTACATTTTCCGTTTTCACACGATTTTTCTTTCTTTCTTTTTAACATAATATGCTACAAGCTCGAATTTCTACCCTAAAATTGAACTGCAATTGAAGACACAAGTGAAACACGATTTTATTTACAAAAATTTAATGTACAGAAAATTTAAATTAAATACTTTTTGAATTATTTTCTATTTTGTAGCACATGTTTGAAGGGACAGGTACATTGAAAAAAGCAAAAAAAAAAAAAAAAAAAAAAAAAAAAAAAAAAAAAAAAAAAAAAGAATTTTTGTTTTTGCGTTTATTGTTAAAATTTAAAAGCTGTCAGGCTAGCTCAGATTAAAATCACACAGAAATTTCACATAACTTCAAAATAACACTTTCTCGGGGTAGCTTTTTAAATATTTTTTATTTAATCTTGATAAAACGGCACATAACAAAAAGAACATCACACGTACACATAAAATAATAAAAGCGCGGATAACTTCCTACATATTTCCACAACTCAAAACAAAACAGAACTCCAACGAACTCACAGCATTTCTCATTCGGCAAAGCTCACGGAAAAACGGTCACGTGACTGCCGGTAGAGTCTATTTGTTTTAAAACGGGTGGCGCGCGTTACATCCTCCCCCTCTGTTTCCGATTTACGTCTCGGAGAGGAAACAGGATGCTTTCTGGGTCTTCCTCTTTTCCTTAAGGGTGCAACTGGAATAGTTTCAGTTTCTTGAAATGGTGACAAACTTAAACATGGTAAGACCCAATTCGCTCAGTGGGATTGTCCAGGCTAGCAATGTCATATGTCACTAGTGACTTTTGAGTCAAAACTATGTATGGCCCATCTCTCTTAGGCATAAATTTTGCTGTTTTATTTTTACTTGCTTTGCTCACAGGATGTAGGGTAACCCATACTTTATCACCAGGTGCGAAATACACTCGTCTACGATTTTTATCGTAATATTTCTTCCGCTGATCTTGTTTCATTTCAACACGCTCTTTCACACTTTTTGAAATATTTGCAAGACGTTTAAGATATGGGGTTATTTCCGGAACAAAATTGTCATTTCCCACAACTGCTCTAAAATCGTTCACCACATCATCGATTGTTCTTAATTCTCGACCAAATTGCAGATAGGCGGCAGTTTGGCCAGTTGTATCAGATTTGGCAGAGTTCATAGCAAATCTAATAAAAGGAAGTTTATCAATCCAGGAACTGTGTTCATCTCCAACAAGGATTGCTATTCGAGGTTTCAAGTCTCGATTTTTGCGTTCGACTGGATTGGCCTGAGGATGGTACAAAGGTGTCAATGATTGGTCTATTCCAAGAATGTAACAAACTTGTTGTAGCACAGCGCTCATAAACTGAGGGCCGTTATCACTTATGAGTCTTCTTGGGATACCATAACGAAGGAATATCTCTTCAATCAGAGTAGTCGCAGATTCTTGTGCAGTGGCAGTTGTTAAAGCAAATAGTTCGACCCATTTAGTGGTACAATCTTCTACTATAAAAATCCATCGGTGTCCATCTTTACTAGGAGGCAATGGTCCAAAGAGATCAATACTGAGGGTCTCAAACCGCTGAGCATAAGCAGATATTCGTAATAAACCGGCCGGTTTTTGATTTGTTGCTTTATAACGGGCGCACTCTGGGCACTGCTTCACATATTCAGAAATGTATGCTCTCATGCCTGTCCAATAATACCTTTTAGCAGTTCTCTGATAAGTTCCTGCTTCACCATAATGTCCGGCTGAGGGGTCGTCATGATGAAGTTTCAAAATATTTTGTCTTTCTTGTACTGGAACGACGAGTTGCGCTTCTTCGGCATCTGATTCGGGAGCATACCTATAAAGCACACCTTGATTCATCAGGAATTCTCTATCAGTCCAATTGGCGAAATCTTCGCTTTTCTGTTCATCTTCAAAAGAATCTATGATCTTTTTAAGGTTTTCATCTTGCAACTGTGCTTCTCTGATATCTTTTGGACTTCTTGTTGGCATGTCTATGCTGACAAAATTGCATGTTTCACAGAAAGCAGATTGGTGATTACAGACAGGGCGTGACAGCATGTCAGCCACGACATTAGATTTTCCAGGTTCATATTCTATTTTCAATAAGAACGATTGTAACTGTAGTGCCCAACGGGCTAATCTCCCCGATGGTGACTTAAGGCTCAAAAGCCATTTTAAAGGTTGGTGATCCGTTGCTACAACCACTTCTTGGACTTCCACATAGCCACGAAATTTTTCTAATACCCATACAACAGCCAAAGCCTCGCATTCTGTAGTGGAATAATTTCTCTCTGCACTTGTAAGAAGACGGCTAGCATATTCTATGGGGTGCTCAGAGGCCTTGTCAGTACTCTGTAAAAGTACAGCACCAAGAGCGTAGTTACTAGCGTCAGTTCGCAGAATAAATGGTTTGGTCCCATCAGCTTGCTTCAGCACTGGAGATGTCATGAGACACTCTTTTAGAGTTTCAAAGGCTACTTGCTCTTCTTTTCCCCATTTCCAGGTTGCTTTCTTTTTCGTAAGGTTGCTAAGGGGTCTTGAGATATCAGCAAAATTTGATAAAAATCTTCGGTACCAAGAACATGTTTGTAGGAAAGACTGGATCTCTTTAACATTTTTGGGTGGAGGTATCGCTTTAATTGCAGATACCTTGTCTGAATCTACTTCTAGACCATTTGGGGTTATCCAGTGTCCTAGGTATTTGACTTTCTCACAAGAGAAATGACATTTTTCACGTTTGGCATCTAACTTAAGTTCAATGAGTCTCTCGAATACAGCTGTAAGATCTGAGAGATGTTTCTCAAACGTTTCTGACAAAACGATGATGTCGTCTAGATACGATAAAGCAAGGACATCTTTAAGACCACTTCTAAATTTATCTATCAATCTTTGAAACGTGGCAGGAGCATTTTTGAGTCCAAAAGGCATCTTTAAAAAACGATAAGTTCCAAAAGAGCAGACAAATGCAGTTTTATCTTGGTCTGGCGGGAAGACTCGAACTTGGTGATACCCAGAACGAAGATCTAAAGTTGACATGTAAGAAGTATGCTTGGCTTCATGTAAAAGGTCGTCCATTCGAGGTAATGGATATTTATCTGCTACTGTAACTACATTTAATTTTCTATAATCTATGCATAATCTTATACTGCCATCCGGCTTTGGTACGAGAACCACCGGCGAAGCATAAGGTGATTCACATTCTTCTATGATACCTTGAGCTAGAAGATTATCTATTTCCTTCTTAAGAATTGCTTTCTTAGCAGGAGTCATCCGATAAGATGGTACAGCAACAGGAGCACTATCACCTGTGTTGATACGATGCTCTAAAAACGGGGTCGCCTCTCCCCCTGGTTGAAAACATTTTTCATACCTTTTCAGAAGATCATTAAGTTTGTCCCTTTCATCGGAATTTAGATTTTTACCTTCATCTTCACGTAAAGCGTACGGACTGACTTCGACCGCACCAGCTGTCGTACTATTTTCTTCTTCATATTCATCTACAAAATAAAACTTTTCCTGAGGTTTATCACTGAAATACCATGTTTTGTTGGCAGTATCTAACACTATGTTAGCATTATGTAAGAAATCCATACCTAAAAGAGTTCTATTACCCTTGGCATCTGGTAATACAATGAACTCAGTTTCGAAGACTTGGCCTTCAATCTCTACGGGCACAGTGGCAAACAAAGTGTCTCTAACCACCGTAATTCCGTCAGCTAACGTTACTTCATGAGTATGAGGGTTCAATGCAACACCAGTTTTTAAAAATAATTCATACATACGTTCTCCCGCAATAGAACGATTCGCTCCCGTATCTGCACAAACTAACACTTTTTTATTGCAGATCGTGATAGGCACATTTGGAGCTGAAACTGCTGAAGTATTCAAACTATATAGCTCAAGACGATGTGCTTGAACAGTTTGTTTTTTAACCGTAGGGGAACAATCTGGACATTTCTTCTTTATAAATCCCAATTTACCACAACCATAGCAAACAATATCGGATTCTATGCGTGGATTAGCAAACTTAGGGGAAGATCTGTCTTCTTTTGGAGGCTTACTCTGCTTCCAATTATTTTCTCGACGAAGAAACTCTTTTTTATCTTGGGGTACAACCGGATTTCTTTTAGGAAACGTAGATCTGATAATGTCATACGCATCTAATTTTTCAGTAAGGTCGACTGACGAATTTAAATTTTCCCAATCGTCTAACATATGTTGTTTGCATTCAACAGGCACGCGCCTTTTCATTTGATCAGCTATGATAAGATCCTGAAGAGCTTCAAAAGACGTTACAGTTAATTCTTTAAGCCAGTTTTCAAAATAAGCTCGAAGTTCGAAATAATAATCTCGCCAAGTAATTTCTTTGGCCTTGCGATGAGTAAAGAACAGATGTCTAAACTTTTCGACACTAATTTTAAACCTTTTTAGAAGTAAATCTTTAACATGTGAAAAATTTGAAGCGTTTTCTTCTGATTCACGAGCGATAAGCGTAGAGATAGAAGATAGTACAACACTGAGTAAATACGAAACCCATAGATGCTCTGGTACCTTTGAGAGCTTTAGCTGACGTTCCAGGAGCGCCAAAAACAAAGTTACATCATCAGTTTCTGGCTTGAATGTAGGCAGCAGCTTTTGAATATCTATCTTACTCTCCGCGGGAGACATTACCCCTGATACATTACCACCTACCGCTCCACTGGAAACACTTTGGCTCTGAGCCTGTAATCTGAGCTTCTCAAGCTCAAAATTCATCTCAAGCTTTTTTAACTCTAACTCTTCCGCTCTATGCTTTTCTTCTAATTCCAGTTTGCGCTGTTCTAACTCTGCTGCTTTTTGTTTTTCCTCTAAGTCCCGTCTGCGTTGTTCTTCCTCGCGAGTCGAAATTTGGTTTCTGACTAATGAATTTACAAAATCAACTTCGTACGAGGGGGAGGATTTAATTTTTTCACGCAATGTGACAACTGTCATAGAGGGTTGAACATCTAAATTCATTTCTAACGCAACCTGATATAAATCCTCTTTACGAGCTTTATTAAGTTCAGACATTTTAAACTTTAGCAAAACAACAAAATGAGTACCCCACAAATGACGAAAATTCGTTTAGATTATTCCCCAACGTGAGCTTTACCGTTACAACTCATATAAACAAGACTTTAATAAAAAAAAAAGATAGTAAGCTTTAACCTTAACAAAATTCTTACTACAAACAAAATAAACTTAAATCCCCACAGGTATAAATAAACTGGATTGTCATAACGCGACATTTAATCAGAACAATATTTTAATCAATATAAAACCATTTACTAAATAGTTAACACTTTCAAACAATATTCTAAATAATATCAAACACATAATTGAATAATTAAATTTTCAACCAATATTATTATATTACTAAGACTATTTAATATCGGTTTCATTCAATATAACTTCAAAAGAAAATAAACTTTCTTTTATAAACAAACAATAAATGCAAAAACTTACTCATATCGTTTTGAAAATCACATTCAAGGCTTTTTCATCAATAAATCAGAAACTCAAATATTAAATACTTACGTTTAACATTTAAATAATAACAAACACTTAAAATAAAAATAGCAATCAATTCTCTTACGAAACCAATAAAAAAAAAATTAAATAAATAAAGACGTATCTTTATGAGAATTGCGATAGAATTATAAATAACATTTTAACAACCTATATTTGACTGAAAACAGTTTATTTTTCCTCTTTTAAAAAGAAAAGAAAAAAAAAAGATCAACGAAAACGTAAATGAATATTTCTTTCGCTTTCTCTCGCACTCACTCTTTTTTTTTTTTTTTTTTTTTTTTTTTTTTTTTTTTTTTTTTTTTTTATGAATCAAAATATTTTACTTAAAGCAAAGTAAAAATTAAACATACATGAACAGAATCAAAGTAAAATTTTCAGAATAATGGGTAAGGGAGGGGGGAAGGGGAAATATGCAATACAAACATGACAGGAAAATAATAGAATGAATTAAAATTTAATAATGTCAAAAATATTTAGAATTTTTAGAATATCAATAATGTTACGAAGTCAAGAATGCATTCTTTTTATTAAACAAACTATGGATTAGAGATGCAACGAATATTCGGCCGAAGCCGAATATTCGGCCCATTCGGCCTGTCTGCCGAATATTCGGCTTCGGCCGAATATCAAGTCCATTATTCGGCCTTGGCCGAATAATTAATTTGACAATTTATATTCATCATGTATAATGAAAATTTTATTTGAAATTAACTAACACTTTTTTTTCCATTAACTTTCATACCTCGAATGGGTTTTATCTACCCATTTTTATATAAGAGGTTAAATTAGGAATCATGTTAAAAAAATTTTATGCTGTATCAGTAAGTACAAAAAATATCTGCTTGTAATGAGCTAACATAATCTGTTAAATTTAAAATTAATCTATTCAAAATTGTTTTAATACAGCTGAACAAGCAAATTCAAATTTTATTTTTATCATAATGGGAAGTTTAACATTTATCCCTTGTTACACAAAAAAAAATATTTCTTTCAATAATATTTTGAGTTATACCTATAAAGAACACTAGTGCTATCTGCTGACAGCAAAGAAAAAAAAAATAATGATAATAATAAATGATAAAAATGTTTTTGTTAATTGTGAGCTTTATAAAGTCTACAATGATTTCTTTCCACCATTTTAGAGGATATTTCTTTCATCCTTTCTCTCAGTGGTTTTTCTTAAGATATTAAGATTTCTTATTTTTTATTTTATTTCATCTGAAAGTTGAAACTTATGTTTCCTAGTACTTTTCAAATTTTGTCATTATTTTAAAGTGTAACAACAACACACATAATATCTATTAAAATGTAACTAGACGGTACCTGATGAGGAACTTTTGCTAAGAATTATTTTGGGGGGCTGAATTATATTATTGAGGCAATTTTTAGGCCGAACATAGCCGAATATTTTTTCAGAGTAAAATAATGCTTTAAAAAATTAAAAATTTGTATATAAATAATTTTTTAAAAGAAAACAATACATTTTAATTGTGAAATATACAAGAATTGTGCATATAGTGCATACTATGTTTTGTTTTTATGCAAAAAATAAGTTCATTATTCGGCGGCCGAATAGGCCGAATATTCGGCTGTAATTTGGCCGAATATTCGGTATTCGGTTATTCGGCCAAACCACTATTCGTTGCATCACTACTATGGATCCATTCAATTTAAAATGCTTACTTGTTGAAAACATCTTGCAGAATAAATCTTGTAGAATAAACACACATATCCTAGAATTTTCTTAGGACATTAACGAAGTAATTTGTAGAACTTTACAACTTGAAAAAAATAAGAACACATATCACATGGTGTAAAGGCGATGTATGAAAATAGCAAAGGTAACGAAACATTGCAGAACATACTTTAGACGCAGACGACGAATTATTCTGTAGAATTATAGGAACATATTTCACAACGACCGGATCTGTAGAATATTAGGAGCATATTTCACTCACTGACAACGACGATCGAATCTGTAGAATATTAAGAACATATTTCACTTGCACACGACCGGTCGTGCCATTTTTTTTTCCAGTATGCTAGTTGAAACAACACTTCTTGAATAAAAATATATCATTGTTTTGCAGAATTAGGATGAGAACATTTTCCTTCGAATTCGGGCCGACGGTAGCCAGTTGCCCGGCTAGCTCAGTCGGTAGAGCACGAGACTCTTAATCTCGGGATCGTGGGTTCGAGCCCCACGTTGGGCGCCAATTGCCAGGCTAGCTCAGATTAAAATCACACAGAAATTTCACATAACTTCAAAATAACACTTTCTCGGGGTAGCTTTTTAAATATTTTTTATTTAATCTTGATAAGACGGCACATAACAAAAAGAACATCACACGTACACATAAAATAATAAAAGCGCGAATAACTTCCTACGTATTTCTACAACTCAAAACAAAACAGAACTCCAACGAACTCACAGCATTTCTCATTCGGCAAAGCTCACGGAAAAACGGTCACGTGACTGCCGGTAGAGTCTATTTGTTTTAAAACGGGTGGCGCGCGTTACAATGCATATATTTTCATATATTTGGCAGAAAGTACGTTACGTAAAGTACGTACATTTCACTGGCCCCGCCCCATACTCATTTTGAAAATTCAACAGCACCATTCGTTTGTGCTACGTTTGTGCTGGTTTGTGCCGCAAAAATTTTCGTTTGTGCCACTTCCGTTCTCTCGTTATAACGAACACAATGGGGCGGGGCCAGTGAAACGACAGCCCCGCCCCATCAATGAAATCAAAATTTTATTACTGTATTTGTTTGTGCTACGTTTGTGCTGGTTTGTGCCGCAAAAAGTTTCGTTTGTGCCACTTCCGTTCTCTCGTTATAACGAATTTTTATAATTCAAAGTCAAATAAAGAAAATCACTTATAAAAATCGTAAATAACTACATGTCACGAAATGAAATACGTAAATCTTTAGTCACATGTAAATGTCGGTTTGTGCCGCAAAAAGTTTCGTTTGTGCCATTCTGGTTTCCTCGATATAACGAATTTTCCACTATTTCAACACAGAACGACCATTTCAGTGGTCCCGCCCCATCAACGAAATCTAAATTGTATTACGGCATTCGTTTGTGCTACGTTTGTGCTGGTTTGTGCCGCAAAAAGTTTCGTTTGTGCCACTTCCGTTCTCTCGTTATAACGAATTTTTTAATTCAAGATCAAATAAAGAAAATCACTTATAAAAATCGTAAATAACTACATGTCACGAAATGAAATACGTAAATCTTTAGTCCCATGTAAATGTCGGTTTGTGCCGCAAAAAGTTTCGTTTGTGCCATTCTGGTTTCCTCGATATAACGAATTTTCCACTATTTCAACACAGAACGACCATTTCAGTATCCCCGCCCCATCAACGAAATCTAAATTGTATTACGGCATTCGTTTGTGCTACGTTTGTGCTGGTTTGTGCCGCAAAAAGTTTCGTTTGTGCCACTTCCGTTCTCTCGTTATAACGAATTTTTTAATTCAAGGTCAAATAAAGAAAATCACTTATAAAAATCGTAAATAACTACATGCCGCGAAATGAAATACGTAAATCTTTAGTCCCATGTAAATGTCGGTTTGTGCCGCAAAAAGTTTCGTTTGTGCCATTCTGGTACCCTCGTTATAACGAATTTTCCATTATTTCAACACAGAACGACCATTTCAGTGGCCCCGCCCCATCAACGAAATCTAAATTGTATTATGGCATTCTTTTGTCCTACGTTTGTTCTGGTTTGTGCCCCCAAAAGTTTCGTTTGTGCCATTTTCATTCTTTCGTTATAACGAATTTTTATAATTCAATGGCACATATTGAAAATCGCCCATGAATAAATACATGTCAAGAAATTAAATACGTAAATCTTCAGTCGCAGGTAAATGTCGGTTTGTGCCACAAAAAGTTTCGTTTATGCCATTCTGGTTCCCTCGATGTAACGAATTTTCCACTATTTCAACACAGAACGACCATTTCACTGGCCCTGCCCCATCAACTAAATCTAAATTGTATTACGGTATTCGTTTGTGCTGTTTTGTACCGAAAAAAGTTTCGTTTGTGCCACTTCCATTCTCTCGTTATGACGAATTTTTTTTTAATTCAACTGCACATATAGAAAATCGCATATGAATAAATAAATGTCAGGAAATTAAATACAGAAATCTTTAGCGCTCATCAAATGTCGGTTTGTGCCGCAAAAAGTTTCGTTTGTACCAATGTGCTTCCCTCCATATAACGAATTTTCCACTTTTTCAACACAGAACGACCATTTCAGTGGCCCCCTCCCATCAACAAAATCTAAATTTTATTACGGTATTCGTTTGTGCTATGTTTGTGCAGGTTTGTGCCGCAAAAAGTTTCGTTTGTGCCACTTCCATTCTATCATTATAACGAATTTTTTTCATCCAAGGGCACATATAGAAAATCGCCTATGAAAAAAGGCATGGCACGAAATGAAATACTTAAATCTTTAGTCCCATGCAAATGTCGGTTTGTTCCGCAAAAAGGTTTAGTTTGGGCCATTCTGGTTCCCTCGATATAACAAATTTTCTACTATTTCAACACTGGGCCACCATTTCAGTGGCCCCACCACATCAACGAAGTCTGAATTATATTACGGCATTCGTTTGTGCTACGTTTGTGCTGGTTTGTACCTCTTCCTTTCTCTCGTTATAACGAATTTTTATAATTCAAGGTCACGTAAAGAAAATCACTTCTCAAAATCGTAAATAAATTTGTGTCACGAAATAAAATACGTAATTCTTTAGCGCTATCTAAATGTGCATAAACTTTTTTAAAACACGGCAACTGTAAATATTCGAAAAAAAATCGAAAAAGTAACCAAATTAAAAAAAATGATTGAACTCTGCACTTTGCAATCTAACCAAGTATATGTGCATGCAAAAGCTGCTTAAATTTCTCTTTTTGATTAAATTACACGTGTTGATCATATAAAGCTTATAGACTTATGAGAACATATTTATGAAAAATATGACTTCTTGGTAGCTCTTGAGAAATAAAGCTTCATTATGACACTTTTAAAACGCAACCTACAATGGCTGGATGCGCACAGAAATTGCATCACATCAAAACAGAAATGTTACCATAGAAAAAAAATGTGAGAGTGTTGAAAAATATTTTAAATAATTAAGTGAAAAGATTTTTTAAAGAGTTAATGAATTTTAATAATTAAACAACCTTAATGAATTTTAATAATTAAACAAATAACAAAGGAAAATGTTGATTTTTTAATGAAACAAGAAAGAAAAATCATGCGTTAGGCATAGATTATGAAACACTTTCAATACTTCCTGAAGGCTTTAACAAAACTTCGTTATTTAGGGAAATAAGGTATATAAAATAACTAAGTAAACATTTTAGAAAACGTATAAAACATTTTAAAAACTGATTTCAGCAGTTACCGTCCATAGTCAAATATGTATTTCAATTCTTTTGAACAGCCCTGTATTTGATCTGTAGGTTGATATATATTCTATATAATGAGGAAATTTAGTTTAGCAAGAAAACGCATAACAGGTTGAAATTTCAATTTCAGCAATTTGTACTAATAGATGGAAACATATTTGAATACTTTTGTACAACACTGTAGTTAATGTAGTATCTTTATTACACGCCACAATTTAGTTAAAATTTAATTAAAACTAGAATACTCGCAAGTACTAATAGATGGAAACATACTTGAATACTTTTGTACAACCCTGTAGTTAACGTTGTATCTTTATTACACGCCACAATTTTGTTAAAATTTAATTAAAACTAGAATACTCGCAAGTACTAATAGATGGAAACATACTTGAATACTTTTGTACAACCCTGTAGTTAACGTTGTATCTTTATTACACGCACAATTTAGTTAAAATTTAATTAAAACTAGAATACTCGCAAAACTATTGAAACACATTTCCAGAAATTATCATTTGTAGAGGGTCATGTATCCATTTCTTTGCGTGAGCCTGTATATCATTTTATCTATATTCTACAAACATTTCTTTGTAAACTAAATACCTTTCATCGTAAAAATGCATAACTCATATAAAAACCATCTTTAAGCAATTTGTGCTCATAGCCAGTAACCATTACGAATTTTTATGTGTGGACCTGTATATGAATTATAGCATTTATATACATCATATAGTATGTATAAATATAGTGAAACATAAAAGGGCATATCATAATTAAAAATGCATTTCTAGCAATCATCGCTAATGTACAGTACTTCGGATACAATATAGTATCTGAAATCTTTTGTGTGTCCCTGTATATGCTATGCACTCCGTATTATACATGAAATAACTTATAGTAAACCTCAGCGACATATAACAGTTTCATTATACATGAAATAATTTAACATAATTAAAATACGCCGCAAACAATTCCCTCCACTCCTATATCATTATGTAACGGAATTTTTTTGTATGTCCCTGTAAATGAATAATAACTATTCTTTACACCGCATATTCTGCAGAATGCATACTTTAGAGCACTTCATTAATGCATATCAATTTTATTATGTTTGAAAGATTGTAACACCATTAAAAATAATTTTTAACAATTTTTCCCCATAGGCCGTTGTAAATGAACTAAACATGCAACAGACTTCATTTAAAATAGGAAACGTGCTATGGTAAACGTCAATAACATTCATGAATTTCAGGGCAATCCGAGTATATTTACGGGAGTTAGAGCGCGGATAGACGGCCAGACAAACCGAAGTCATATACACTTTTCAACTTTGTTGGAAAGTATTAAAAAGACTAATTCAAACGAATTTGATTAATTTTTATGCTAGTTTGACATTATTTCATACTTTTAGATACTAGCTATCTAGAATTTTAACCCTTGAACGAGGTACACTTTAAGAAATACTCATTTCTAAACAAAATAAATTAATTTTTAATCTAATCAGTAACTGAAAATTCATATTTTAAAAATATTTTCATGAATGTAGATATAAAAATAAGAGTTTACAAACTAATTTTCTTAATTTTATCACATTAGAAAAGAACTTTCCACATTCTAACTCAATTTTTTATACATAAAGCATTACTTAATCAAATTCTATGCTTTCTGATTCAACGAAATTCAGTGATTTCTTCTTTTTTTAAACCAATTCTTAAATTTTATAATTATTAAAATTTCCCAACCTCTATTACAAAACGTTTGAAGAAAAACGGATCACTTCATTAATGAGTATTTCTTGAAGAGTACTTCATTCAAGGGTTAAAATTCTACATAGCTAGTATCTAAAAGTAGGATAAAATCTCAAACTAGTGTAAAAGTTAATCAAATTCGTTTAAATTAGACTCTTTTTATTAAAAAATCAATATTTTCCTTTGTTACTTGTTAAATTATTTAAATTCATATAGGTAATGGTTGTTCAAAAACTAAAATATATGTTTCAATTTCCCTTTTAAGTTGAAATCCTCATAACTTTTCTCTTTTAAGTTGAAAAAAATCTAAAGGAATCAGTCTTTTGCCTTAAAAATTTATATTTTCATTGTTTTGCTTAATTATTGATGTTCATTATCGTGTTGTTCATTCAAAATTCAAATATATGTTTAATTTTCATCATTTAAGTAGATATCCTTATCTTATAGCTGAAAAAATCTAAAGAAATCAACTTTTTTCCTTAAAAACTGATATTGATATTTTCCATTTTTTTTCCTTAATTAATAATACTCATTAAGTTAATGATTGTTCAAAAACTAAAATTTTCCTTTTTGGTTATATTATTATTACTATTTAAATATATAATTAAAAATTCATGGAAATATACCCTAATCATATGTTTAGTGAACAGTTCATAATCTGCATTCTTGAGACACGAAAATACTTCGATAAACCTGAAATTACATTCTTTTATTCGCATCTCTGCTTGAGAAGGCAAGATTCGGGGTTGGCGAAGGTGTCATTTTTCGAATATTTCACTCAAATGTTAAATGAAGTGGTGCGTGTTTCTTCAAACGTTTTGTAACAGAGGTTGGGAAATTTTAATAATAATTAAAAAATGTACGAATTGGTTTATAAAATCACTGAATTTCGTTAAATCAGGAAGTATAGAATTTGATTAAGTAATGCTTTATGTATAAAAAATTAATTTCGAATGTGGAAGCTTCTTTTCCAATGTGAGAAAATTAAGAAAATTAGTTTGTAAACTTGTATTTTTATATGTACATTCGGGAAAATATTTTTTAAATGTGAAATTTTCAGTTATTGACTAGACTAGGACTTCCCTCAGAGGGATTAGTCTGAGCGATATTGCTGAGAACATAGATTTAATAATAACATATGGAAGCAAAGAAAATGAGATGTTATCTTTAATTGTCCATATTGCTGCGATTAATTGAAATGATGACAATAAACGAATCATATAATTACAAAATCTTATATATAAATTCGTATACACTGTTTAAAAAAGTGGGAAAGCAAACCTTGGAAGACAGCCATGCATGGGTATAAAATTGAAAGAAGGCATTATATTGAATGTAAAACAGAAAATGAAACACTAAATTATCTTATATTGGAATTTTAACTGTATAAAATGATGTCAAGAGCATAATCAGACGCTCCGCATCAATTTGAGGAACTTTAAATGACATATATATGATGTTTGAAAAGAATGGACTATACTTTATATGGTGTGTGCTCCCCCGGTATAGTTAATATTGTACAATATCTGTTTTCCACGGATGCAATGAGGTTGTCGATAAGAGTTAAGGAAGTAACTCTTCATAATCTGATATAGTACCAAAGTAACGAACACGTCAACAGTGGCATGCAATAGAGTGTGTTTTGCTCGATCGGATGCTCGATCGGATTTAAGGGGGCACAGAACCTTTAAACTTTCAAAAAATCAGTTTTCAGTTTTTGCTTTATTCTGAATGTCTTAAAATTTCCCAACAATATGCAAAAAACCGCATTAAAAAATCTGCATTATTTCTTGAGTTATAATCATTTTTAGATGATGAGTATAATAGAAGGTCCGTAGATATTGAAACTTTGAAAAGCATTTTCTCAGATTAGTAAATTTGGAGTTTGCGCGCACTGTTACTTTTAAACTATGTAAGCTACAGCTTAGAAAAAATTTACCAAATATGCGTTTCTTTATAGTCTACAGGATAAAACCAAAAAATTCATATATTTTGGTTATTTATTTTTTTGCACTTGACAAACTTGAAAAAAAAACTTGAGATTTTTGAACTGTTTTTTATTTTGTGCTAAAATTAAATTTTAAACAATACTTTTTGAGTATATTTTGGTTTTAAGTTATAAGTAGGTATGTTATGATTCTATTTTGTTCTAAAATTATTTTCTATATGCATAATATAGAGTCCTATCATGCGCGCAGCACATAATCACGCATTAGGGAGATGAATTTTTAAATTTTAATTTTAATTTTGTACATACAACATTTATTTTTCTGGATAATGTACTTAAGGATATATACTTTAGGCAGAAAGAGGAGAAAAAGATCTTAATTGCGTATTGTTTGTGTTTTGGTACTTTGAAGAAGGCGATGTTTTTGATTGTTTCGACAAACTCAAAGTTCCTGTGCCCCCTTAAATGATGAGTATATGCTGGTCACTACATATGCTGCATTGTTTTGTTTTTAAACATATTCTGCACAAGTTGAGCTGTATTTAGCATGTATTAAATAAAAGTAATTTTCTAACAGTGGATAGCATATCAATTATAAAAAATGAAATTTCATGCGAAGTTCGAAACTACTGTTTGGTAAAATGATCATACTCTCGTACGCAGAATCGATAAAATCAGTTAAGCTAAAAGTAAAAATCGTGTACATTAAAGTAATTCTCAATCCGTGGATAGCATATCAGTTACATAAAAAAAAATGAAATTTGATACGAAGTTCGCGAGTTCGAACTTATGGTTTGGTAAAATGACCATACTCCCGTATACAAAATCGATAAAATCAGTTAAACTAAAAGTAAAAATCGTGTACATTAACGTAATTCTCAAAGTGTAGTAGTAGTTAAAACAGATACTGTTGACTTATCTTAAGTAACCGATAAATCAACCTCTCTTTGCACATAAATGCGAGGAACATAATTTTTTGTCTTGCAGCATCTAAAATCTCGACTCACAGTATAGTTTCTTGGCTTGATCAGTTAAACCTACTTCAAATTACCAAGTCAAAATACTATTTTGTCACAGGTTCGATTCCAAGTGAAATTTTTACGAAAAAAACCTGATTGCATTACTTATAATTCCATTTCCTACCGATAGAGGGCGCCACATAGTATTTTTCAGTTACGTTTCATGTTGAAACTTTAAGTTGATTCAAAAAAAAAAAAAATAAATATAGTTCCTCACACTTTCTCCCAAAAAGACCTAAGCCCTTACGTTATAGTATAACATTACTTTATATGGTCATTCATTCAAACCTTAAGAAGATACGAAAAATTAAGCCCCGTCTAAAAATTTACTCCACTTCTACCCCATCATACTATAGTATGATCTACAAGGGCAATCGACTCCTTACGTTCTAAAACGATCTTAACCTCTATATTCGACATTCAGTTTCCATACTTTATCCTCATCTCTCTATAACATGCTCTTATCAGATTATCATTTCTTATCTCATTTCCGGCTGATAAGAACCTAACTCTCTCTAAACCTCTCCTACTATAGTAGGATTTTCACTTCCACCCACCACACTCCTCCCTCCGCCGCTTTCGAACTGTCTTTTCTATATTACTAACGTAAAACTGCCCTTTCCTCGTTTTAGATAGACATAAGCATGGAAGAATGTAATTTTATGAAATAAAAAATAATTCACAGTTTAATAATATGTACAAAATGTGTGCACATTATCTAGACATGAAAATAGAAAAGTGCATTTGCAAATTTCATTTAATAAAGTATATAGTAAAGAAAAAATTGTATAAAAAACAATAATTCAACAAATAATTATTTTTCCTGTTAAAAAAAAAAAAAAAATGTTAATGTAAGAGTGTTTGTTCTTTCCTCGTTTTAGAGACATAGCAGCATGGATGAGTGTAATTTTATGAAATAAATAAACGGTTAAGTGCGAGTATTACTCGTGCTCAGAGGGTTCCGTACAATAAATATATTAATTAGTAAGTATACTGCACAAAATATCGTTTCTAAAAGAACAATAAAGCTTTGTAAAAAAACTATACAACGTACGGTTGGGTATAGCTGCATATACTACAAAAGTATAAATGGACATACCACGAAAGTTCAGAGAGATATGAAGCCTAAGTAGTATCAAATATTTCTATCTGTATAACTCTTTTTTTTTTAAATCTTATCCTAATCTGTTTATGATGAACTTAATTTGGTGCGGACAATAAAAATAGTGCATATTTAACTTCATTTGGCATTTTATAAACACTAATTCAGCGTAATAGTAATCTTTTCTTCTTACAGTGTACCTAAAATAAAACCTGTTCAAACTTTAGACATGGCATTTTGCTAAGCGCGCTTCGGAAGGAGGTCGCAAAGATGCAACACCGCCCTGGCCCGTGGCGCGGTTTTCCAGATAGGTTTTTAATTAACCTTTAAAGACTCGGGTGGCGTATTGAGAGAGCCATTCAATGCAAACTAGCGGCGAATCTCATAGTAATTATGTGATTAACTCTTATTAAACTAATCTGTTTTTAACAGTTCGACGTTTATTGCTTTCATACGACTACTGGGCATTGAAATTACATAAACATATCATTAAAAGTTGTTATCTAGGCTATAAAGCCGATAGCGCATAGAGTACGCCGCCCGTGTCTTTATGTATGTCCAAAGTGTCCGTGTCTTTAAGGGTTAATATCTCGGCTAATTACCGACATTGTTCTTCGAAAATCATTATCAGCAATCCTTTTATACATCTGTGACGATAGGTACCTCCAGAGCTCCTCAATACTTTTGCTGAACACCCGCAAATCGAAATTACTGTATGTAGTGTGGGAATGACATTTCTATGCCCCCGACGTTCACTCAAGGTCAAAGGAAGGTCAACCGGAAGTCTTTTTTATCTCAGAGTTCTAAGCTGATAAGAGCGTTTTGGAGGGGAAACTCGTAAAGATAACAGCGGAAGTGTTGTTAGATAACAATATTTTAGCGGAATTGGATAGATAAGCATCTTATAGTAGGATGTTATTTATTTAGCGGGAGATAGAAAATTTTTATTTTGTGATTTTTTTTTCCAAGTTATAGAAAAAAAAATTGAATTTCTTTTTTCTTTTGTGAACTTAATATTTTTTTTCAGGTGATAGAAAAATTCTTTAGAATTTTTTTTTCTTTTACAAATTTATATTTTGAATTTTTTTTTTTTTTCGTATTAAAAACTTTTATTTTGGGACATTTTTTTTTTTTTCAGGTGATAGAAAAATATTGCAGGGGATTTATTTTCTTTAAAAAATACCAAAAGATAGAAATTTTTTTTCAGAAGAATTGAATTTTAAATTTTGCTTGTTCTTTACAGGAGAAATGTTTTAAATTTTGAGAACATAATTTTTTTATTTACTAGTAGTTAGAATTTTTTCAAATTTTTTTTATTGATCATTAGTAGTAGGAAAACGGGGCTTCTGGGTCAGGAGGCGGTGCTGCTGTGCCGAACCGCATCGTTCCGCCACCGTATCACACTCGCACTGCATCCCCTCCGGTCTCACCGAAACCTGATTCGAACGCCCCCTAGAGGGAAAAATGACGTTTTTAGAGTTTGTTCTACTATAACATGAGGGGTGAATGTTAGATCGACTAGATTATCATACTGTAAGATAAAGATTAAATTTACATTTGAGTTTTGAACAACATTTACCTTAATGTTTTTATTAACATTAGCAAAACAATGAAAAATAACATTTTTAAGGAAAAAAGCTGATTTTTTAGAATTTTTTTAACTATAGGATAAGGATATCCACTTAAATGAGTAAAGTTAAACATATATTTGAATTTTGAATGAACAACACCTTAATGAATATTATTAATTAAACAAAACAATGAAAAATATCAATTTCAAAGGAAAAAAGTGATTTCTTTAGATTTTTTTTCAACTATAAGATCAGAATATAAACTTAAAAGAAGAAAGTTAAACATCCATTTTAGTTTTTGAACAGTTATAACCATAATGAGTATTATTACTTAAGCAAAACAATTTAAAATATCGATTTTAAAGGAAAAAATATGATTTCTTTAAATTTTTTTTTTCAACCATAAAATGAGGATTTCAACTTAAAAGGGAAATTTAAACATATATTTCAGTTTTTGAACAACCATTACCTTAATAAATTTCAATAATTAAACAAATAACGAAGGAAAATATTAATTTTTTAATAAAAATAGAGTAATTTAAACGAATTTGATTTTTACACTAGTTTGAGATTTTATCATACTTTTAGATGCTAGCTATGTAGAATTTTAACCCTTGAATGAAGTACTCTTCAAGAAATACTCATTAATGAAGTGATCCGTTTTTCTTCAAACGTTTCGTAATAGAGGTTGAGAAATTTTAATAATTAAAAAATGTAAGAATTGGTTTAAAAACTGAAGCAATTACTGAATTTCGTTGAATCAGAAAGTATAGAATTTGATTAAGTAATGCTTTATGTATAAAAAATTGAGTTCGAATGTTGAAAATTCTTTTCCAATGTGATAAAATTAAGAAAATTAGTTTGTAAACTCTTATTTTTATATCTACATTCATGAAAATATTTTTAAAATGTGAATTTCAGTTATTGATTAGATTAAAAATTAATTTATTTTATTTAGTAAGAGTATTTCTTGAAGTGTACCTCGTTCAAGGTTTAAAATTCTAGATAGATAAATCTAAAAGATACATCTAAAAATATGACAAAATGTCAAACTAGAATAAAAATTAATCAAATTCGTTTGAATTAGTCTTTTTAACACTTTCCAACAAAGTTGAAAAGTGTATATGACTTCGGTTTGTCTGGCCGTCTGTCCGTCTGTCCGCGCTCTAACTCCCGTAAATATACTCGGATTGCCCTGAAATTTATGAATGTTATTGACGTTTACCATAGCACGTTCCCTATTTTAAATGAAGTTTGTTGCATGTTTAGTTCATTTACAACGGCCTATGGGGAAAAATCGTTAAAAATTATTTTTATTGGTGTTACAATCTTTCAAACATAATAAAATTGATATGCATTAATAAAGTGCAGTAAAGTATGCATTCTGCAGAATATGCGGTGTAAAGAATAGTTATTATTCATTTACAGGGACATACAAAAGAATCCGTTACATAATGATATAGGAGTGGAGGGAATTGTTTGCGGCGTATTTTAATTATGTTAAATTATTTCATGTATAATGAAATTGTTATATGTCGCTGAAGTTTAGTATAAGTTATTTCATGTATAATACGGAGTGCATAGCATATGCAGGGACACACAAAAGATTTCAGATACTATATTGTATCCGAAGTACTGTACATTAGCGATGATTGCTAGAAATGCATTTTTAATTATGATATGCGCTTTTATGTTTCACTATATTTATACATACTATATGATGTATATAAATGCTATAATTCATATACAGGTCCACACATAAAAATTCGTAATGGTTACTGGCTATGAGCACAAATTGCTTAAAGATGGTTTTTATATCAGTTATGCATTTTTACGATGAACTGCATTTAGTTTACTAAGAAATGTTTGTAGAATATAGATAAAATGATATACAGGGTCACGCAAAGAAATGGACCCTCAACATGACCCTCAACAAATGATAATTTCTGGAAATATGTTTTAATAGTTTTACGAGTATTCTAGTTTTAATTAAATTTTATCTAAATTGTGGCGTGCACTAAAGATACTACGTTAACTGCAGGGTTGTACAAAAGTATTCAAGTATGTATCCATCTATTAGTACTTACGAGTATTCCAGTTTTAATTAAATTTTAACTAAATTGTGGCGTGTAATAAAGATACTACGTTAACTACAGGGTTGTACAAAAGTATTCAAGTATGTTTCCATCTATTAGTACAAATTGCTGAAATTGAAATTTCAATCTCTTATGCGTTTTCTTGCTAAACTAAATTTCCTCATTATATAGAATATATATCAACCTACAGATCAAATGCAGGGCTGTTCAAAATAATTGAAATACATATTTGACTATGGACAGTAACTGCTGAAATCAGTTTGTAAAATGTTTTATACGTTTTCTAAAATGTTTACTTAGTTATTTTATATACCTTATTTCCCTAAATAACGAAGTTTTGTTAAAGCCTTCAGGAAGTGTTGGAAAGTGTTTCATAATCTATCCTTAACGCATGATTTTTCTTTCTTGTTTCATTAAAAAACCAATATTTTCCTTTGTTATTTGTTTAATTATTAAAATTCATTAAGATTGTTTAATTATTAAAATTCATTAAGATTGTTTAATTATTAAAATTCATTAACTCTTTAAAAAAAATTTCACTCAATTATTTAAAATATTTTTCAACACTCTCACATTTTTTTCAATGGTAAGATTTCTGTTTTGATGTGATGCAATTTCTGTGTGCATCCAGCCATTGTAGGTTACGTTTTAAAAGTGTCATAATGATTCTTTAGTTCTCAAGAACTACCAAGAAGTCATATTTTTCATAAATATGTTCTCATAAGTCTATAAGCTTTATATGATCAACAAGTGTAATTTAATCAAAAAGAGCAATTTAAGCATCTTTTGCATGCACATATACTTGGTTAGATTGCAAAGTGCAGAGTTCAATCATTTTTTTTTTTAATTTGGTTACTTTTTCGATTTTTTTTTCGAATATTTACAGTTGCCGTGTTTTAAAAAAGTTCATGCACATTTACATAGCGCTAAAGAATTACGTATTTTATTTCGTGACACAAATTTATTTACGATTTTGAGAAGTGATTTTCTTTAAGTGACCTTGAATTATAAAAATTCGTTATAACGAGAGAAAGGAAGTGGCACAAACGGAACTTTGCGGCACAAATCAGCAAAAACGTAGCACAAACGAATGCCGTAATATAATTTAGATTTCGTTGATGGGGCGGGGCCACTGAAATGGTTGTTCTGTGTTGAAATAGTGAAAAATTCGTTATATCGAGGGAACTAGAATGGCACAAACGAAACTTTTTGCGGCACAAACCGACATTTACATGGGACTAAAGATTTACGCATTTCATTTCGTGACATGTAGTTATTTACGATTTTTATAAGTGATTTTCTTTATTTGACCTTGAATTATAAAAAAATCGTTATAACGAGAGAACGGAAGTGGAACAAACGAAACTTTTTGCGGCACAAACCAGCACAAACGTAGCACAAACGAATGCCGTAATACAATTTAGATTTCGTTGATGGGGCGGGGCCACTGAAATGGTTGTTCTGTGTTGAAATAGTGGAAAATTCGTTATATCGAGGGAACTAGAATGGCACAAACGAAACTTTTTGCGGCACAAACCGACATTTACATGGGACTAAAGATTTACGTATTTCATTTCGTGACATGGAGTTATTTACGATTTTTATAAGTGATTTTCTTTATTTGACCTTGAATTATAAAAATTCGTTATAACAAGAGAACGGAAGTGGCACGAACGAAACTTTTTGCGGCACAAACCAGCACAAACGTAGCACAAACGAATGCAGTAATAAAATTTTGATTTCATTGATGCGGCGAGGCTGTCGTTTCACTGGCCCCGCCTCATTGTGTTCGTTATAACGAGGGAACGAAAGTGGCACAAACGAAAATTTTTGCGGCACAAACCAGCACAAATGTAGCACAAACGAGTGCAGTAATAAAATTTTGATTTCATTGATGGGGCGAGGCTGTCGTTTCACTGGCCCCGCCCCATTGTGTTCGTTATAACGAGAGAACGGAAGTGGCACAAACGAAAATTTTTGCGGCACAAACCAGCACAAAAGTAGCACAAACGAATGGTGCTGTTGAATTTTGAAAATGAGTATGGGGCGGGGCCAGTGAAATGTACGTGCAGAAAGTGTATTTTCATACTCTAAAGGTAAAAGTAATGAAAATAACATGCCGTAATGTATTTTACATTCATTTTTTCTTAAAAGAAATTTTTTACTGTCTATAAATGTTCTTTCCGTTATAATTTTTGTTAGATTCTCGATTTCGCTAATAGGCAATCTTGAGAGACATTACAAGAAATTTTATTTTATTTTATTTTCAGTTTGCAAAATACTTGAAGCTACAAGGAAGACAAAAATATCAACCAAGTTATAAATCACTTCATCTGCCCGTTTTGATGTGAGCGGCTTACGAGAAAAAACTAAAATTCCCTATCTAAATGAGGGTGGTAGTCCATGAGATTTGCCTGACATGTGCTATTAAAATGCGATTAAATAATAATCGGCCTTATGAAAATTCCTTTGTACCTCTCTCGCTTTCTTTTTTTATTTTTATTTTCTTTCTTACTTTCTTTTTTTTCTGAAATTTGTATAAATCCCAAAACATTTTTATTTGGGATTGGGTTATGTTTTTGTAAAAAAGCACTCAATTTCTTAATAAATCTGCTTCTTCCACCGTGATCAAATGAAAAAAGCGTAGGATACAATATACCAAATTTTTTAGCATGGACAAACTTTTTACATTTTCTCGAGATCATAACAACCACTGTTAAAAATTTGCAACAAACTGTCCAGTTTTTCTATATAAAACTAACAGTTTTTCTAGAAAACGGTTACATAACCGCACTTTTACGTTATTTTGACCATATTATTGCCCATATTATGGTCAAAATAGAGTTAAATTACGATTGCTCGACCGTTTTCTATAAAAACGGTCAAATGACTGGACCGTTTGCTGCAAATTTTTAACAGTGACGGCTCAAATGCATTTTTCACTATTTTTTCAATAATCACGATGTCAGGTTTCTGACATCAAGAGAGATTTTTTTTATGTAAATTACTGTTTAATTAACTTTATTATTATTTTTTTCATTTATTATATTTATCTGTATATTAATATCTGCAAACTTGCATTATAGACACATTTTTTTCTTTTTTTAAGTACGAGATTAAACTGAGTGATATGAAAGAAAATTACAGAAAAGGATTATTGGCTCCTGGAATGGTTGGGGCACGACAGGAATGTATTTAGCAGTAGAAGGGAAGTTTTTTTGAGCATAAGATAATTCGACTTGATAGAAACTCATGGGACAAGTCATGAGGTCAACGGTGACGTATTTGGCTACCCGTGAAAATAGAGAGAAAACCCCCACAAACTGGAATAGAGTGAGGTATGCAAAAAAGAAAAAGAAGCGAGAGAACTGAGTTGGATAAAAAATGTTAGTTTGCTGCGTGCAGGCTGTGAATTTCTCTGGGTGCCTTGTACGAGTAGCCTACAGGTGAGCTGATATTTAGGATAGACCGGTGCGGTCGAAGTCTTGGATAAGCCTTCCTGTGTGCGTTTAGGTATAGTGTGTCATACTGTTTTAACTTAATATGTAGATAGTATTTTAAAGTGTAGTTTAATGTAAGGCAGGATCTGTTATATCCTTGTCTGTAAACTAGAATATTCTGTTGCACGCAATTGTTGTAAATGTTGAAGTGTTCAATCAATAAATGTTTAATTTAATATTCTATTTGAAGCATCTGAGGAAAGAGATTTTCTAGCATGCATCATGGTTAACCGGAAAAAAAGTGACCGGAAAAAACGTGACAGGATAAAAGGGGACAAAATAAACAAGAGCGGAAAAAACGTGACAAGGAAAATACGTGACCGGAAAAAAGGGAACCAGGAAAAAAAACGGGACCGTTTGGTGCTGCTTGTACTTTGTCCGGTATGGAGCCGTTAACACAGCCAGGTGAATACAAATATTTTAAGTCAATGTCTACAAATGCGAATTTTGAAAAATGGCGTGAATATTCGCATACGAGAATGCTCGTTTAAAGCTCTACTTGTTTTTTGACATTCGCGAACGGGAATACGAATATTTTCCGTCGATGTTTAAGAACTCAAATATTGAGAAAAGTTCTGCATATTCACATATGAAAATGCATATTTACATCACTACTTGATTTTTGATATATGCCAATTAGGAAATAGTATATTTTAGTCGCGCCGTTTCGGTCCCTAACCATTTCCATTCCTTGCCATTTAGATCCCTAGCCATTTCAGTCCCTTGCAGTTGTTGTTGGAAGCAGCTATATTGTTAATAAAAAATCTCAAAAATTAAATTACTTTTATTAATGTATTTATAAGTAACAATTCAAAATTATTTCAATTATTAATTGCTTATATAATTAATTTATCAATTACTTGTTTAAAAAATATTACATGAACTATATAATACCTATTACAGGGTAAAGCAAATATAATTTTTTTTTTTAATTTTCGGTTACTATAATGTCATTAGATTATATAAAAATTATAATGATTCTGAGGATAAATATGTTGTTTATTTATTTATTAGTTAGTTTATAATGTTTTCTTGCTCTTTAAATATATAATTAATTAATAATATCTGGTAATTCTTTTTTGATTCCAAACTATAATTGTGCTAAAAAAAAATCTAATTCTGCATCTGGATAATAATATCACCTACCGTTAAAAAATATTACGTATTTGTACAATGTTACATTATTACTATTATTAATTAATAATAAATAATAATACCATCAGTCAAAAACATAATAATTACCTAGACTTAAATTTTTGACTGATTTTTCAATTATTTTTTTGGAGGGGGGGCGGGACGGGAGAATAATAAATCCAAAGTTTTCAATAAAAACTTTAATTGATGAATAATTGCTATTAATTAATTATTAAAATAGTTAGTACTTTTAGTATAAAAATTAAATTAATATTTTATTAACTATATTTTTTAATTCAATTTATTCTTAATTTATTAAATTATTAACATTAATATAAATTACAAATTTCTACTTTAAAATAAACTCAATACATAATATATTATATATTCAGTTTATCATTATATTTAATATTAGCTATAAGCTGAAATTTATCAATTATCTGCTTATTTATTTTATATTTAAAGTTATTGAGATTTAAAACTATTAATATAATTAATAATAAAACTAAGTTAAAAAATTATTAAACTTATTTTCTGGGAAAGATGGAGGAAAATGGTAATTTAAAAAAAACAAATAAAAGACAAATGCCAAAAAGCTTAGTTTTGTCAGTTAAAAAATTAAAATTAATTAAAATATTAGTAATATTATTACATGAAATTAAAAATAATCATTTTATTAAAAAGAAATAAGTCCACTTTCAATAAAATTTACTCACAAAAATCTGCTTGCTTCAAGCGGTGGGAAAACTTTAAAAAAAAATTGCAAGCAACAATTATAAAAAGAAAAAGTAGAGAGGAGGGAGGGGGGAAATCTTTTTTTTTTTTTTTTTTTTTTTTTTTTTTTTTTTTTTTTTTTTAACAAAATATTTATTTTAGCACGTCCTAGTAAGCAAATCTCTGTTGATTTTCAATGCTTAAGATGGTAAAGTAACTTACGAAAACAAATTTATAAGATGCAACATTGCATTGAAAATATCAGACATTTGTTACCTTGTTAAAATCACTGTATTTAAAATAAAATACACTTTGCTAAATGGTACACACATTAAAAATATACAATAAAAACAACGTTTCGTTCCGCTTCTGCGGACGTCTTCAGGCTGACACACAAGTCTAAAATCTTTCAAGAATCGAAAGTCACTGACGACCTTGTCTAGAGGGCGCACTAATATAAAATCACTGTATTTAAAATAAAATACACTTTGCTAAATGGTACACACATTAAAAATATGCAATAAAAACAACGTTTCGTTCCGCTTCTGCGGACGTCTTAAGGCTAACACACAAGTCTAAAATCTTTCAAGAATGGAAAGTCACTGACGACCTTGTCTAGTGCGATTAGTGCGCCCTCTAGACAAGGTCGTCAGTGACTTTCCATTCGTGAAAGATTTTAGACTTGTGTGTCAGCCTGAAGACGTCTGCAGAAGCGGAACAAAACGTTGTTTTTATTGTATATTTTTAATGTTTGTACCATTTAGCAAAGTGTATTTTATTTTAAATACAATGATTTTATATAGTTCATGGTGCAATCGTCCAATTACTTAAATTGTTACCTTGTTAGTTTTTAGTAATTATTTATGAATGAGTTCAACATTTATCAATTTCGTGTCATGTTTTTCCCAGTCACTTATTTTCCTTGTCACGTTTCTTCCGGTCAAGTTTTCCTTGTCACCTTTTTTCCGCTCTCATTTTTTCTGTCACGTTTTTTCCGGTCACTTTTTTTCCACAGATTCTGCATCATGTCCAGTATCACGCATCTATACCGATGGTGGCAATATATCAATTAAGGGTATAAAAAATATACATCTTCACGTGCGGCGAATTGAATGTGGAGAAATGCATATCACACACGAGATAATTCTTTCTTTCGGAAATTTTTATTCTCTTTACACAGGGTCGTACTGGCATAACTGTTAGGGCGGTGGCAAAATGGATAAAAAGGGCGCCGATTGCCTTACAAAAAGGCCCAAATGCATATATATATAAGGTGTGTCCCAACGAAATAAAGCCACCCTAATTCTGTGCCGTAACTGGACACGAAACAAACAAATAAGAACAAGACAAATATATTAAGAAAGTCCATATACAAATGCATAATGCATAGTAACTCATTCCCTGCCCCACCTGGGCAGGAGAAAAAGATGAATGTGTAAAAAAAGAGGGGAAAAAGTGTCCCGCCTAAATAAAGCCACAGTCAATATTAGTATGTATTGGTAACTACCGACATTCGAGCTGCTGCAGGTCAACATTTTTATGATGTCAGGAAGTTGTCAAATACTTGTTCTGAGCCAGTCGGAATTTCTGCAGGCTTTAGAAGGCTGAATTTTCTATTCCTTCAGTATTGGAATGGGAATGAAAACCCACCTATCAAAGTTCGAAAAAGGACAAATAACAACTTTTAAGGAAAAAGGTCTTTCACATAGACTAATATCTAAGCAAATCAAACGATCTAAAACACTAAAACCGTAACAAACAATTTTGTAAATCAGGGAAATACGTACGGGTATAAAAAAAAAAAGTGGTGTACATGCAGAAAAATGACTTCCAGGCAGAAAAGAGAAGTTTTGCGTCGTCTTCACGAGATGGTATTTCCCTAAAACAGTTGACAAACGAAGATAACATCCCTGTGACAGAATCAACCTTGAAACGAATTGAAAAACGTATAGGCATCTTGCAACACAAGGAAAGGAAACAGCTGCCCATGTTGAAAGTTATCCACATGCAATGGAAAGTCGATTAGGCCAAATATCATCGAACCTGGAAGGACCAGTGGCATCGTGTTATAGTCTCAGATGAGAAAAACATTAATTTGGATGGGCCAGACGACCTTGCTTTCTATTGGTATGACATGAGGAAAGAAGAGAAATTTTTTCCAAAAGACAGCAAAGTGGAGGCTCATTAACGGTGTGGGGAGGCATCGGTTATGGAGATAAACATAACCTGGCTCTTCTCTCAGGCCGCATGAAGCCTACCGATTACCAAGTAATGCTAGAAAACCATTTACTGACATTTGCAAAGAGACTTTGTAGACTAAGTTGGATCTTCCAGGCGGACAAGACCTCCATTCACGTTCAAAAATCCTCCTGGGAATGGTTTTTGGATAATCGGGTACATGTCATGGAATCACCTGTACATTTTTCCTGATCTCAATCCCCAAGAAAATGTATGAGGTATCCTCAGTAGGGCTGTATATGCCAATAACAGACAGTTTCAGTCTGTGACAAAATTGAAGGTCGTCATCATTGAAGCGTGGGAGAATATTGATGCTATTTTCTTCCAAGGATTGGTAAATGGTATGCCACATCGTATATTCCACGTCATATATAACCATGGTGGATATATTGTCTATTAACAGTAGTGGCTTTATTTCGGCGGGACACTCCCCCCCCCCCCCTTCCTTATTTTACAAATACATTTTTTTTCCTGCCCAAGTAAGGCAGAGAGTGAGTTACTCCTTGTAAATGTGTATTTGTATATATATTTTCTTAATATATTTGTTTCGTTCTTATTGGTTTTTTTCGTGTCCAATTACAGCACACAATCACGGTGGCTTTATTTCGGTGGGACACACCTTATATACACTTACAGTGAAACCTCCCTGTGCGACCACCTCCCCGAACGATCATTTTTGCATAGAACAAAATTTATTCCCATAGGCTTAATACTAATTTTACCTCCCTGTCAGAGACCATCCCAGTTGAACTCCCTCCATGAGCGACCCATTTCTTTGAAGAAAACGAAACAAATTCCGTTTTTTCCTGGTCACCTGAAGAAGGTTTTATTAGAAAAATAATTCCGGAGAGCGCATTAGTCGTCAAACTTCTAAACTAAGTTTAGATTTTTTTTATTCCGGTAAATTTTAAGTGTTTAAACTCCTGTGTGCCTTTTTAGACAATGAATTTAACTCTGGTGACAAATTAAAGATGACGGTCAATACACTTCCCTGCCAAATTCTGTCAGGAAACTCTCAAGGAAATAGATAAATGAATGAAATCGTCATTATTTGTTGGCATCCAAAAAAAAAAAAAAAAAAAAAAAAAAAAAAGCATTTATTTACTGAACTTCGAAAGGATTTCGAAATAAAAGTTATAAAAGATAAAACCGTAAAATCAAAGCAAACGTCAACGTATTCATTTTTTACACTCTGCAGTAATTAACTTATAAAAGTTTAAGTATCAAAACATAAGTTAATTGCATATTTTTTTCCTAATGTGAAAAATAAATTTTAGTAACATTGTTACCTTTTTTCAACAATTAAAATCTAGATTTAAACATGACCTCCCTTAAGAGACCACCTCTTGGAGCGACCAATTTTTATTGGAACACACACACACACATACATACTATACAAATTATGTATAAAAAATACTTTAAAAATATATACGACTATTTTGTTATAGCGAAAACTTTATTCCTAAAATAATTATGACAACCAAATTAGTATTTTATACTACAGATGTAATTTACACAAAAATAGTTCCCCGCAAAACATTGCACTTCTGATGTTAGACCAGTGTTGCCAACTTAGAGGTATTTTTTTTTCCACCACACTTTTCTAAAAAAGCTATCTCTATTTTCGAAATCTGCTCACCTTATCTAATGAGTTAATTCAAACTTTACCCCGAATATCCGAATAACAATCTCCATACAATTATCTCCAAATGGAAAATAAAATATTAAAATAAAACAAACAAAAACAATTTCGTTGGGTCAAAACTCAAAAGTGCAAAACATTATTTTATACAATTGAATAACATTTTATATAATACAATCTCTAGGATACAAATACTATTTATGGTGTAAAGAATTTCAGAAAATTAATTTTGGTTTAGGGCAAGAATGACGTCTATTTTACGTGAATTGTTTTAAAAAATTGTTTTATTTCTTTATTTTTTCAGCATTAAAAAATTATCATAGAGAAGCATTTGGTTTGAATCCCGCTATTTAAACAGTTTATATATATATATATATATATATATATATATATATATATATATATAGTCTGAAATTGCATGAAAGAAAATATTCTTTAACATTATTACTACAGGTTTCGTTATTATTCACTTTAGTTCGTAGGTAGCAATAGTGATGGGCGATTCTCGAAAATTCGACAATCGAGAAAAATCGTCATCGTAAAAAATCACAATCGATACAGCCATCGATTAATTCCTAGAATATACAATCGAGATGTTTTACAATCGATTATAACGAGAGAAGTTAAAAACAATTGTTGGAAAACTTAGCTATTATTCTGGCCGAAAATTTCATAGTAGTCATAGGGCTTGATCAATAATTCTGCTATCGCAATTATTTGCTCTCGATTTAGGCTTAAGGGGTTACTTCAGTCAAGCGAAAAGACCTACTCGCTAATGCTAATCTTATGGAAGAAATTTATAAAGATATCTCATTTAAATTTCAGTATTTTAAAATGATTTTCATTGCATTGGAATAAATTCCCCTTTCTTCTTTATGAAACTGCAATGTCCAAATCGCGTAACTATGGCGCATTTGATGAATCAAATAACCTTTCTACTTTTTAGATAACTCCAAAAGGTTTGATACAGTTTAAAGTTCCCCTAAATGTCAAATAATGTGGAATTTCTCCATTGATCGAAAACAAAAGTTTCTTTCGAAAAACGTAAGGATAGTAAAGATACCTGCCAAGGGGGAACCTGTCTAGCACGGAAACTGTTTTTCAGTACCTAGTGATTCCAACATGACTCTGTAAGTCTGTATCGAAATCCAAAGTAGCTATTTTATGACTCATTTAAAAACTCATTTTTTATTTTAGACGCATTAGCTAGAATCGATTAGCATTTCCCTCTTTTCGATAAAGGCAAAAGGTTTGATACAAATTAAAGTTCCCTAAACGTCTAAAGTGTATCAAATGCTGTGGAATTTCTCCGTTTATCAAAAACAAGACAGCTTTATCGAAAAACGGAAGGATAACCAAACATACATAACTGCTGAGAGGGAACCTGCCTAACACGGAAATTGTTTTCCAGTGCCTAGCGATTCCAACATGATTCTTCAAGTCTGTATCAAAATCCAAAGTAGCTAGTTTCTGACACGTTAACTAGCTCATTTTTTATTTTAGGCGCATTAGCTAGAATCGATTAGCATTTTCTTCTTTTCGATAAAGGCAAAAGGTTTGATACAAGTTAAAGTTCCCTAAATGTCTAAAGTGTATCAAATGCTGTGGAATTTCTCCGTTTATCAAAAACAAGACAGCTTTATCGAAAAACGGAAGGATAACCAGACATATATAACTGCTAAGAGGGAGCCTGTCTCATATACGGAAATTGTTTTCCAGTGCCTTAGCGATTCCAACATGACTCTTCAAGTCTGTATCGAAATCCGAAGTAGCTAGTTTTTGACACATTTACTAGCTCATTTTTTATTTTAGGTGCATTAGCTAGAATCGATTAGCATTTTCTTCTTTTCGATAAAGGCAGAAGGTTTGATACAAGTTAAAGTTCCCTAAATGTCTAAAGTGTGTCTAATGATGTTGAATTTCTCCGTTTATAGAAGACAAAGGAGCGTTATCGAAAAATAGAAAGGTAAACAGACAAATATATCCGCTAATAGGGAATTCTATAACTAAAATAAAACTTCAATGGACTTCATTTTTGGTATTTTGGATAATTTTAATCTTCCAATCCTTACCAACGTGGTATTAGATGATGGGTCTGGAAAAGGTAGAAAAAACGCCCCCGCCCCCCTCCCCCGAAGCGGCATTAGGCCCCAAATTGACAGTAGGGCAGACCAAGGATGAAAGTTAACTTCATGTAAGAGAGGACTAGGGAAATTGAGAATGGTAAAAAAAACCAAACCACTGAATAAGAAAAAATTTGAAGAAAAAGAAAAATGGTAAAAGAACAAGTGAAGCGTGTGATTAGAGCCAGACAAATGGAGAGGGGCCCGATGGGCCACAGCTGGTCCAGAATGAGTGCCCGAGTTGTCAGAATGTGTCAAGAACTTGGAGAATAGTATCTACAATGAAGAAAAATAATGAGGCAAAATATTATGAAAAACAGATGAAAAATACCAATAGCCTGAGGCTAAAAGTAAAATGTTTCACTGGGCGGCGTCCCCTGGTGGTAGTAAAAATAAAATTGATACGAAAAGATAGGGAAGAGTGAAAAGACTTTAATTTGTGAATTTTATAATTTTTGCACAAACAGTATACTAAAGGTTTGAAGAAACAAAACTTTAAAGCGCCCTCTTGAGGCGAAGAAGGGAGTTAAAATTAAGAAACATATGTCCATATTCTTTATTCGATTTTAGACACAATTTTATGTTAGTCTTATAATTTTCCTATGAGTGGAAGATACTGTACCAGAGTACGAAAAAAAAACCGCCGCTAAGTATATTCCTTTAGAACATTTTAAGCCCAGAGGTCTAAAATTAACGGTGGATTGACAAAAGAAGGCAGATATAGAAAGGTTATGAGATTACCCTTATTTTAATACGTTACATGAGTGGGGTAAAATAATTTTGAAAAATCCTCTTCCCTGAGGCGCGACACTTAAAATCTTGAAAACACATAATTTGCAGTGCAATTTTGTTTTAACAATAGCATTCTAATATTAAGAGATATGGGACAGATTAGGAGGGCTAAAATAAGAGAAACATTGAAAATCAAAGACAAACTGGCGCCAAATTCACTAGAAAACTTCTATATCAACAACTGAAACCCGAACTGATGACTTGAGGGTCCTGTCCCTGCCGGCGAAGACACTCACGAGCTAATGCTAATCCTATGAGGAGGGATTTTTCTAATATCTTGTTTGCATTTCGACATTTTTAAATAATTTTTTTTGCATTGGATAGCCGAGGTCCATCTCTACAGCGCACCTTTTTCACTTTTTCGATTTTGGTCACTGATATTTTTAATAAAGTTACTTTCACTTTCAAAACCAGTTCTGAAAATGAAAGTGTCATTCTAATAAGGTCTTGCAAATAGCGGTTGAAGAAAAAATCATCTTAGTAAGGGTGTACTCAAATCCAAACTGCTTATTTTCTGACTCATTTTACAATTCATTTTTGCTCTCAAGGGCTTCCAATTGGTACGTTTTCTTACTCAGAAACTATATAATGTACCGTAATGGTTGATTTTTTGATAGAGGCAGAATATATTTTTAAAAAATGCTGTTAAAGTGGGCATTTTGAACCGAATTTCCCGAAGCAGATTGTGTTGGAAAAATCATTGTATTAAGGATGCACTCAAATCCAAACTGCCTATTTTCTGACTCATTTTTAAATTAATTTTTGCTCTCAAACGAATTTAATTGGTAGATTCGCTTATTCAGAAACTATATAATCTATCGTAATGATCGATTTTTTGATAGAGGCGGAATATATTTCAAAAAATGATGACAAAGTGGGCATTTTGAACGGAATTTCCCGAAGCGATTGTGTTAGAAACGAAAAATATTGTCCTTCTAAGAAAATAATTTTTTATATATCAAGTTTTAATTAATTGAACGAAAAATAAAAATACAGGTCGCTCATAAATCTCTTCAAAAATCGCGTCAGCAAGTTTCATATTTTTTTTATTAAAAATGAATCTGGAGTTATGCCAGAAAATTTCGAGTTGTTGAGCATGGAAAAGTATTTTTTTGAATACCACCCTAACATGATTCTGCTAAAACTAGCCATTATATAAAAATGAAATAAAAACTTGTCAAAAGCGGCCAGACAAAATTGTTAAAGTGGGTTTATCTCTAATCATGATTTAGTTTTTGTTTGTGAAATTAGTATACCTGACTTCGAAATCTACCTCCGCCTGTAGGCCGGACCGGCAGGGATTTTTTATTTTTTCGCAACAGTTATAAAGAGAAAATAAAGAAATACATTAGACAAATTTTGAAGATTTCACAAAAATCCAAATTAATAAACACCCGGCCCGGCCGCGGGCCGAGATCGGGCCGCGCATCTATTTTCATTCACGGCAATCGGGCCGGACCTAGCCTACTCTTTACGGGCCGGGCCTTACTTTTTCCCTGAAGTTTCGGGTCGGGCCGGCCCTAACTTATTTTGTCTGCACACACCCGGGTACTGGTTTCATTCCTAATCTTCATGGCCCAAAATTTTCATTCCTAGTTTTCACCCAGCCCGTATGAAAATCATTGTCTCGGCGTGGCCTGGTCCGTTCAAATGTCAGTAAAATTAGGCTTGGCACAAATTTTTTGTCCAAAAATGCATACATTTTTAAATCGCCATTATCCTACAATTAAACATTCAAATTCATTCTTTTTAAAGAGTAGTAGATTTCTACGCTTATTAAAACACAGTTAAATTAAAATATAGTAAAACGTGTGAAAAAGAACCTGTCTATGACGGAATCTCGTATTAAACTGAAAAACGTGTTGATCCATGCAAAATTAATATACTACTACGTAAGAAAATAATATGTAATACATTTACACTTGCTAAGAAGGGAACTTGTGTATAACGCATTTTTTTTTTCTTTTTCTATGCAATTCAGTCTTAGATTTTACTGTATAGCATTTTTCAGATATTTAACGCTTCAATACATGGAATATGGATTAACAATATTAATGATAACTGAAACATTTACATACAAGAAATAGAGATTCATTAAAAAAATAAATATCGCACCCTGCGGCACTTCTATAAAAATGAAGATTATAAACATGAAAAGAAAAGTTAAGATAAATATTTTTGGCTTGAACTCCTCGTACGAGACAAATTTTTAACCAAATCGACGTAAAAATCAATGTTTTGTAGAAATTCACTGGGGCCGAGGCGGGCTCGGGCCGAGATTTTAACTTTTATACCGGGCTGGGCCGGGCCGGGCCGGGCTCGGGCCGAACTTTTAACTTTTTTACCGAGCCGGGCCAATATTTTTTTTTGTACGGGCCGGGCCGAATTTTTTTTTCTCTGAGTCAGGCCGGGCCCGGGCCTGGAAATGTCGGCCCGTGCAGACCTCTACTACAAGTCTTTTCTTTTATGTACAGTTTGGCCGAATATTCGGTTTCATTTTTGTTTTCAGCCCAAAATCTTAGTTTCGGCGAAAGTACTGGCGAATATTCGATATTACTATAACTGCCCTTCCCTAGCCTCCCCCAAACGGCACTCCCATCTATTGAGCCGCACATAGTATGTATTCACATACAAGGGGATAAATTTAGAAGGTATTACTAATCGTTATTTTTAAATTAAATTATTTTTTAATAATTTTTTATGTTTATAGCACCTTATATTGAATTATTTTTGTTTCAATCAAATTATTTTTTAATTAATAATTATGTACTGCTGTTTCTACTCAAAACATTATTCAGATAACATGCATATATGTATGTTTATGTTAATTACTTTAAATTTATTTTTAAAACAGTTTCGCTTTCGTTTTCGGTCGAAACTAGGAAGGTAAACGAAATTCGGTTTCTGTCGAACACTATTTTTATGTTTGTAAATGAGCAGAATTTTTCGCATTATTTAACGTTAAAAAATATTTCTTTGAGAACCGCTTTAAGGATTTACCACTTAATCATAACTTATAAATTTCAGAAAATCGAGTTTTATTTTAGCGGCTTTATCCACGGAAAACTTCTTTATGTGGCCAAAATCTGGAATAGACGATTCTATGTAAGAAAAAAAAAAAAATACAATAAGCATTATATTATAATTATAACATAAAATTTAAACTAATAAAAATTTTCTCAAAATTGCATTTTTAAATTGTTGACTATGACACGATTACATAATAATAATAAATTGTTTTACTTTTGTCAGCTTTTTTTCTTATATAATTATGCAGTGCATTAAGGACGTTTTTTTTATCATCATAAATCAGTATTTTTCTACGGTAAAAGTTGAATACCCTCTTCAAATAATCAGCATTAAAAAAAAAAATAAATAAATAAAATAGAAAATAAAAAAAGCTTTTCGTAATTTCCACTCTTTGTCCCGTCTAGTCACTAAAATAAGTCATATTTAATTAAAAATTACTGTATATTTTAATTTCAGATAAGCTAAATTTAAACTACAATGTTCGCCGCAACTCACACGCACAAAAAACGCACCAGAAAAGAGGCAATAATTTCAAATATATTTACATTTTTCAAAAGTAATATGTATCAAAATTATATTTAAGCATTGTATTACAAAATAAAAAACAAAGTCAAAGAAAATAGAAATACTTGAGGGGGCTCGTCACTCAACTTCCAAATTCTCCTCCGTAATGCTAAGTCTATAAACTTTTGATGCATTCGTATACTTAAAATATCTTCTCGGAAAATTCACATTTTTAACATCTTTTTTTCTGTGAATTCTTTTTAAAATTTTAACACTTGACACACTCGTAAGATTTTAACACTTCATATAAAATTAAGTCTATACCTTAGAAATATCTTGAGAACTAAGAAAAAAAAAAGAAAATTTTAGGAAGTGTACACAAAAAATAGAAGTTAAAAATGTTAATTTCCCGAGGAGATATTTCAAATATATGAATCTATCCAATGTCCATAGACTTTACATTAGTGAGGAGAAATCGGAAGCTGGGTGACCAACCCCATTAATTGCTTAATGTGGAAAAAAAATTAAAAGAAGAAGAAGAATCTTGTGTCGTGCGTTAATTAGTATTTCATGGGAAAATACCTCCAGCAGAAAGATATTGAGCACCAGAAATCTCAGAATACAGTATAATCAATAAAAAGTGTCTGGTATTACTACAGAAACCATTGGGTGTCTATAGAACCCATTATCTAGTTAACTCGAAACCCCGCAGAAATGGTAATTTGTCTTCTTAGGAACAAGATCCCATCCCACGTTATTGACTAACAGCATTGAAAACTGAACACAAACTGCACTTCTCTTTACTTATATTCACCCATTCTTTTGTAAAACATCTTTTACAATTTTAGTGGTTTGTCTATTTATTTTCATTACATGTGTATTTTTCAATTTATAAATCGAGGTAGTGTTTGAAGTTTAAAGCGGTTAAGCAGATCCGGTTTTAAAAAAACGTTTTTAGATATTGGCATTTTCGGATGCTAAAAGTATAATCGAATTTTTAAATATATATGAAAAATTAACGTTTTCTTCTTTCGAAAGCAAAATTTATATAAGTTTCCATTGCAAAATCTTGTGAAGAATTAGTCTTGACGGTCTAACACTTATATTATCATTAGGAAACTATGGAATGCTCCACTTTAGTAGAACAAGAGTATCAATTTATGTGTCTGTTTGTGAAGAGTGAACGTGTATGTAAGTATGTGTGTGCGTGTCTGTGTGTGTGTGTGGGGGGGGGGAGGTTGCTATTACAAAAACACGATAATAGTTTTTTGAAAGTTATTTTTACAGAGGCACTTGAAAAGTCTGACCAAGTGACCAAGGGCACCATGATTACAAAAACACGATATTAGTTTTTTAAAAGTATTTTTACAGAGGCGCTTAAAAAATCTGATCAAGAATGGCGTGATGACAAAAGCACGATAGTAATTTTTTGAAAGTTATTTATACAGAGGGGTTGAAAAAAAATTTGGCCAAGGGCGCCATGACTACTAACACAAGATATTAGTTTCTAGAAATTTATTTTTGCACAGGTGCTGAAAAAAAAAACTGACCAAGGGCGTCATGATTACAAAAACACGATGTTAGTTTTTTGAAAGTTATTTTTACAGAGGTGCTGAAGAAATCTGACCAAGGGCACCACCATAATTTCAAAAACACGATTTAGTTTTTTGAAATTTATTTTTACAGAAGTGCTGAAAAAAAATCTGACCAAGGGCGCCATGATTACAAAAACACGATAATAGCTTTTTGAAACGCATCTTTAAGGAGGCGCTGAAAAATATCTGACCAAGGGCGCATGATTAGAAAAACACGATAATAGCTTTTTGAAAGGCATTTTTACAGAGGCGCTGAAAAAATCTGACCAAGGACGCCTTGATTACAAAAACACGATATAGTTTTCTGAAAAGCAGTTTTACAGAGGCGCTGAAAAAATCTGACCAAGGGCGCATGATTAGAAAAACACGATAATAGCTTTTTGAAAGGCATTTTTACAGAGGCGCTGAAAAATATCTGACCAAGGGCGCCATGATTACAAAAACACGATATAGTTTTCTGAAAAGCAGTTTTACAGAGGCGCTGAAAAAAATCTGACCAAGGGCGCATGATTAGAAAAACACGATAATAGCTTTTTGAAAGGCATTTTTACAGAGGCGCTGAAAAATATCTGACCAAGGGCGCCATGATTACAAAAACACGATATAGTTTTCTGAAAAGCAGTTTTACAGAGGCGCTGAAAAAAATCTGACCAAGGGCGCATGATTAGAAAAACACGATAATAGCTTTTTGAAAGGCATTTTTACAGAGGCGCTGAAAAATATCTGACCAAGGGCGCCATGATTAGAAAAACACGATGTTAGTTTTTTGAAAGTTATTTTTACAGAGGCGCTGAAGAAATCTGACCAAGGGCACCATAATTTCAAAAACACGATTTAGTTTTTTGAAATTTATTTTTACAGAGTTGCCGAAAAAAAAATCTGACCCAGGGCGTCATGATTACAAAAACACGATAATAGCTTTTTGAAACGCATCTTTACAGAGGCGCTGAAAAATATCTGACCAAGGGCGCCATGATTACAAAAACACGATATTAGTTATTTTTTTACCTTATTTTAACAGAGGCGCTGAAAAAATCTGACCAAGGACGCCATGATTACAAAAACACGATATAGTTTTCTGAAAAGCAGGTTTACAGAGGCGCTGAAAAAAATCTCATCAAGGGCGCATGATTAGAAAAACACGATAATAGCTTTTTGAAAGGCATTTTTACAGAGGCGCTGAAAAATATCTGACCAAGGGCGCATGATTAGAAAAACACGATAATAACTTTTTGAAAGGCATTTTTAAAGAGGCACTGAAAAATATCTGACCAAGGGCGCCATGATTACAAAAACACGATATTAGTTTTTTGAAAGTTATTTTTACAGAAACGCTTTAAAAAATCAGAACAAGGGCGTCATGATTACCAAAGCCGCCTCTGACAATAAGACCAAATGAAATAAAAATAAAAATATGCTGTCTTAAATTGTCATTCCCTTTTTATTCTTGTCTTTTGTACTTTTACAAAAAGCAGAAATATCAAACTACCGGGCAGCAACCCCGGGCGCTTAATATTTGACAGAAAATATGCTAAATACGTTACTAATACTAATATTAATTTATGTGGAAGTTACTATTCTTCGGGGTACTGAATAAAATCTAGACCAGGGCGCCATGACTATCAAATTCTCTGCCAATGAATCCATTTAAAATGAGAATATGTTTCTTATACAGTGTTTCGTCGCTTATACTTGCACAAAAGACAGAAATACAAAAATACCTGACAACACCAGGGTCGCTAAATACTTAGACGCAGAAAATATGCAAACATATTAGACGCAGACTTATTAGAAGCATTCTTAGAGCAGAACTTATTTAGGCGTATATCTAAATAAGTTAATACTTAATATTATTTTTCTTAGAATTTATCTTCAGTACAAGCTTTGAAACAAAGTCTGGTCCAGGATACCATGGGTAATAATGGCATATCTGATTGTCGATAACTTCTGTTATCTCGAAATTGGGTTATCTAATTGTCTTTGATCACACATAGTTTGCTTATGCTATACTTTAAGAAATAAAAAGCATTACTTTTTAATTTTCCAAATGAAAATTTTTGAAAATTTTATGCCTTTCAGAATACACAACTTTAAGCGTGCTTTAAAAAAAAAAAAAAAAAAAAAGACGATGGGCGCACCGGGCATTTGCCTCGTTGCCCGGTGGGCCAGTACGACCCTGTCTTTACATCTTCATACTTACGTTTTGTCATCAAAATGCTATTATATTTCGAATCTTTGTCAAACAGACTGGTGCATAATCTGCTCTACATTTTACTCACGAATTCAGCGTTCGCTTGCATTGTTGGGGTTAAAAGTTATCCACTTTCAAAAATATCGAAAAGGGAGAAATCAATTTGAAAACGGATTAAGTTCTATGTACTCGCAGCCAACGTAAGCAATGAGAAAGTGACGTGCAAATCCAAACGCTGCGCCCCTGACATATGCTCTAAAAAGCGGTAGGAAAAAGGGGAAGAGGGGAAATGAAATAAATTTACACGCTTTAAGGATCGGAATGCGTTAATGCATACATTACCTACGTAAAGTGTATAAACAACTTTTTTGTAGATGATTTTACACTGGAACAAATCAGCTAATCTACCAGGATGCAAATCAACGACTTTCGCACTTTAACGGTAACACATATCTATGTTATAAAGGTCAAAACGTGTCCTTGCTTAACGCTGATGTCATTTTGACGTTGGCAATACCAGATGATAGATGATTAAATTTCGCTTTTACTGCAATTTTTTAAACTTCTAAGCAAAGCACATTATTTTGACACCATCCAATACGAAAAAAAAAATTACTTTTAAATGCAACTTGCTTGAAAACTGGATCGCAATTAAAAAAAAAAAAAAAATTATGGTTTTTAAAATAATTTTTAAGCATGATTTTTCTTTTTTTCTTTTTTTTTTTTTTTTTTACTTTCTTCTATCTTCAATAGAAGGAAGTATTGTAATCGAAAAAAATTTTAACATCCGGTTTTCGACGAATTTACACGTTTTAGAGATTAGAAGTCCCAAAAAACATGTTTATAGAAAATGGTCTGTTTGTTCGTCTGTCCGTGTGTCTGTCGCCATTGTACCCTCAAAAAGTGTATGAAGTTATGCATAGAATGAAGCAATTTTTTTAAGAAAAGTTTTTGGCTATGGAAAGCAGGTGCTCCTTTAATTTGGAAAATATCTGCCGGAAGGGGGCGCTGTAATATCGATTTTTGTGCAGTTTTGAATATTGTACCATCGAAAAGTGTATGAAGTTATGCATAGAATTGAATCCAATATTTTGTGTATATTTTTGGCCATGGCAAGAAGGTCCTCCCTGAATTTGGAAAAATTCCGCCGGAAGGGGACGCTGTAATATCGATTTTTGTGCCATTTTCAATATTGTACCATTGAAAAGTGTATGAAGTTATGCATAGAATTGAACCAATTTTTTTATGTATGTTTTTGGCTATGGCAAGAAGGTCCTCCCTGAATTTAGAAATATTCCGCCGAAAGGGGGCACTATTATAGCGATTTTTGTGTAATCTTCTTGATTTTTCGTTGTTATATTGTACACCAATCTATCTCTATCGCATGAAGACTATGACATAGCCTTCTCAGCAAGCGTTTGACCGTGGGAAACAACAGGTATTCCCATGAAGGACAATAGTCTTTTATGTAAAGGTATGCAGGAGGATAAATAGCATGCCTATCTGCGTCCTTGGGATGTGCTCAATAGAGTATTTTGACATTCGAAGAAATAGCGGCGTGAATGAACAATGAAGCAGCAGGATCGCTCGTCCCCTAGTGAAGAAAAAAAAGTTCAAGGATGTGCTAGTGAGCAGTTCTGGACATTAGACACGGGACCTTGGTAAAGAGAGGTTGGATTTTGTCAACGTGAGAGATGTGAAGTACGAAACGTTCACTCATGTTGGGGTGTGCGGAGTATAGCCCTGGTTATAAAAAGTGAGAGTGTCTCTCTATGGATTGTAAAGTTATTATTGCATTTTTCAACTTAATTTTAATTGTTCTAATAAAGAACTGGGGAAAGAAAAATGTGTTATATTTGAACAATAATCCTACACGAGCTTAGAAAATTAAAAATCTCCGGCCCACTACACCACAGCTAGTATTATAATGGTGGCAGCTTACGGATCAATTAAGTCTAACATTAATTAGACTGGGCCCACGTGAACCTGGTGTACAGACGGAAACAGAGTGAGTAACAAGGACAGTCGGTGGTGAAATTTTGTGTTTGACGACAAGGATTTTCTGGAGTATCCGGTTTAGGAACTAAGAAATTCGGAGTGTCGAGTATGTTAGTTGTTATGTAACAAGGACTCGTATGAAGGATCCGACGATATTGAAAATTTCTTCGGTAAACGCCTAGTGCAATGGATAGAAGAATACCCATCGCTCCCCCTTAGGAGTCTATGGAGACAGCTTGGGCGGAAATTAAGTTAAATCTGGATATGCGACAGTGCCTGAGAAAAAAAAAAGGTGCAGAAAAACCTTGGAGCAGTGTAGGGTAAATGTCTACATTTGAAGGTAAGCCCTTTTATGAAAATTTTCTAGAGAGATCTGTTAGGATTTAATATTGTGTATTTCTATTCTTGGAAATTGGTATATGGTTAAAAGATAAAAATTCTAGGGTAGCTATTAATTTGGGATTGAAATTCTTAGTTAGAATTTATATGTTACACGGGTTTCCTAAGGTCTGTAAGGTAGTTCATTTGGTTTTGAAAATTAAATATTTATGTATTTTAGAATTTACTTGGGGATAGTAAATTACTGTCGATTAATAAAAGAATATTAATCGCCAAAATTTAATCATAGTTGTGGACATAACTTTTAGTTATAAAGTTGGGACATATACTGCTTTTGTTTATTACAGCAATAAAGTTATTTGAAATTTTATGGGTATGCTGTGGAAAAATCAGGATTAATTGTTTAAATATAAATTGTATTTATACAGAACTGTGAGTATCAAAATAATTTTGAGGATTTACTCAGTTTTAAAGGATATAACAAGTGCCCGAAAATTTTCGGAGGAAAATTGTATTATTGTTTTATGCATTGAGATATATCTAGTGGATAAAATTCTATTCCTTATTGTATTTTTTTTATTGTACAAATTGTATATATTTGTGTATTTTTGTGATTAGTATATTTTGGGGGGAAATAATGGAAGAATTTCTAGGGAAATATACTAAAAACATCTTGCTTTTGATAGCAGAGGAATTTGAGACCAACGTGTCGGCAACGGATAAGAAAAAAACTATAATTCAGGCTATTTTAGCAGCATCGGATTATAGTGAGAGTTTTTCTAAATCGAATTTGGAATGTATTCTTAAAGAGGATGCAGAACGCAAAGAACAATTAGTTTTGGAACAGGAAGACGAAGAGCGTGAAAAAACAAGACAATTTGAGTTAGAAAAATTAAGAATTCAAAATTCTTCGGAAGCTGTAAGTCTTTCGTCTAGTAATATGAATTTAGGTTCGCATAGGAATAAAAAAAATAATTTGAAAGAATTAGTTCCACGTTTTGATTCTAAATTAACTGACATCACTTTTTTCTTTATGACCTTTGAAAAACAGGCGGAAAAAGCTATAATTTCGCAAGAGGATATGGTTAGCCAAGTAATTCCCTTATTGCCATCAGATATCGTGGAAATTATAGTGAAGCAACCAGCAGAATTAGGGGATGATTTTCAACATGTAAAAAAAGTTTTATTAAATCGTTTTAGGTTGGGAACGGGTGCTTTAAAACAAAAGTTTGAAAATCATCAAAGAAAATCTGAAGCGCTATGGGTAGATTTAGTACATGAATTAAGTGGTTATTTGGATAATTGGTTGGAATCGTTAGAAATAAAGGATTTCGAGCCTTTAAAAGAACTCTTGCTCACTGAGCAAGTAAAAAAACGCGTTCCTTTTGAAGTAAAAGAAAAAATTATGGATGAATGGGATGAAATGAAAGAGGCTTCGAAGCTCGCTGATAAATGTGATAAATATGATAATATTAAAAGTAGTTTCAAGAAATCGGAAAAAAAGTCTTGGGAAAAAAAAAAAAACTTTATTCAGAGATGCAAAGAAGCAATTTAAATCCGAAAAGTGAGGGTGAATTAAAAGCTAAATCGGAGTTAGACAATAAAAAGGAAAATTTTAAAAATGTTAAATTTAAAAATGATCAGGCTTTTGAGAGGAAAAGGCAGATTAGGTTTTTTTTTTTGTTTGTTTGTTTTTTTTTTTTTTTGTTTTTTTTTTTTGTTATCAACCTGGTCACATAAAACCAGATTGTGCGGAATGGTTAAAAAAGAAAAATCAGTTCAATACAGTTAATCATTTAGGTAATGATATTGATTTAGGAGATTGATTTAAACCTTATCTTAAAAAAAGCCCTAATAAATAGGGTTGAAAGACACTATTTGAGGGATACGGGAGCAGAAATCTACCTTTGCGATAGAAATTGGATTAAAACAGAGGATTTTACCGGAGATATAACTTGGGTGCGTCAACCTCTTGATAATGAATGTAAATGTTTATATTTAGCATGGGTGACTATAAAAGGGGATTTCGGTTGCATCACCACTAAGGCGGCGATTAAACCATCTGAGTCGGAGCAAGGTTACTATCTCTTAGGTAATAAAACTGCGGAACTTATTAAGCAAAATAAAGAAAATGAAGTTCCGATAAATATGGTAGTTACTCGTAGTAGGACGGATTCTTC
This sequence comes from Maratus speciosus, assembly GCA_963932465.1. NCBI lineage: Eukaryota > Metazoa > Arthropoda > Arachnida > Araneae > Salticidae > Maratus > Maratus speciosus. The sequence goes on along the minus strand of OZ010792.1, from coordinate 378,290,192 downwards.
AAAAAAAAAAAAGAATGGAGCAACGGGATGCTGAAAATGAAATTTTGTTTACCGAACATGCAAAGTTAGAAGAGCAACCAGGTAGAGTAGATAAAATTGAGGATTGCGCACAGAACAAAGAAAAGCAGGTAGTTCGAATGGATGAGACTAGAGAGGATGAAACTCAAATCGAAGATCTTACGTTATTACCGAAATGGGAGGTGAAAGATAATGTAGGATTGAATAAAAATTACGGCGAAAGATTTCAGCTTAGCTCAGAAACAGAGCTTATCTTTAAAAACATTATGGGAAAAGGCGAATAATGCGGAAGAAAAAGAATTTAAAGTAATGGGGAATAAACTAGAAAGAGTTTCACATTCAAATAGTGGGGATGAGAAATTACAATTATGTTTGCCATTAGAATTTAGAGAGAAAATAATGAAAATTTGTCATGAGGAAGTTGCGGGACATTTAGGGGCAACTAAAACAAAAGATAGGGTAATTAAATGCTATTTTTGGCCAAATTGTTACAAGGAGATTGAAGAATTTGTAAGAACTTGTGATCCATGTCAAAAGGTTGGTAAAAATAGCGATAAAAAGAAAGCTCCCTTGAAGCTCGTGCCAATGATTTCAGAAGTTTTCTCCAGGATAAAGATTGATGGTGTAGGTCCTTTGAGTTTAAGAGAGAAAAATAATAGATACCTGATTACTTCAATTTGTGTTGCGTCTAAATATCCGGATGCGATAACGGTAGAAGATTTAACTTCTCCGTCAGTGATTGAGGGGCTAATACAAATATTTTCTAGGACTGGTTATCCGAAACAGGTACAATGTGATTTGGGTAGGTCATTTAGAAGTGAGTTGACATCATAATGTTTTGACAGGTTCGGTATTAAAGTTGTACATAGTTCAGTTTGCCACCCAGAATCGAATAGCGTTGAACAGATGCACGGTAGCTTTAAAAAGGTTATAAAGACGTTATGTTTGGAGGCAGGAAAAGATTGGGAAGCAGTCTTGCTAATGGCTTTATTTCCTTTGAGGACTGTAAGTCATGAAAGCACAGGATTTACCCCTGCTGAACTTGTGCACGGTAAAATTTTACGAATGCCACATACTCTTGTATATGAAAATTGGACGGAAAAGGAAATGATAAATGAGAATGTAGTGGACTATATTTTGAACTTAAGTAATAGACTGAAACATTGTCAAGAATTAGCGAGTAAAAAAATGAAAGAGTGTCAGGAAAAACGAAAACAATGGTATGATAAGAATGTGGTGTATAGAAAATTTAATATAGGAGATAAAGTGTTAGTTCTGGCTACCTCGAAACCAAATAAAATGGCGGTTAATTGAATAGGACTGGGAACTATTACTGGTGTAATATCTCAAACTAATTATACAATTGATATTCCGGAAAAGAGAAATAAGTGTACTATTTATCACGTTAATTTAATTAAACCATATTATAGTAGACCTGAATTTGTAAATTTGTTGATTGATGAGGAGTGTGAGGAAATTGCGGATCGAACGGAAATTCCTTATCCCATGCGGATCCCACTCAGTTAGACTTTTGGAAATTAGTGAAAGAAAGTGATTTAGAAAAACGCGTTTCTATAGAGCAAATAGGAGATTTCAGGACAATGATTGAGCGTCATATGAAAGTTTTTTCTACGGACCCTGGGAGTACCCCGTTAGTTAAAATGGACATAGTTTTAACGGATAATGTGCCGGTAAGGTCAAAACCATATCGTATGTCGCCGAGACAATTAGAGATTCTGCGTGAAGATATTCGGAGGCTTTTAGATTTGGGTGTGATTGAAGTCGGGCAGTCAGATTATGCTTCGCCTATGATTGTGGTTGAGAGTGTGGGTAAAGAAGCTCGCCCTTGTGTGGATTATAGGAAATTAAATGCAAAAAACAGAATTGAATTTTTCCCATTGCCAAACATTGAAGAGGTCGTTGAGAAAGTGAGTGCGGCGCCTTTTATTACTGTTATGGATCTGACGAAAGGTTATTTTCAGATTCCACTCACAGAAGAAGCTCAGAGATATGCGGCTTTTGTAACACCATTTTGGAGCGTTTTACCTAAAGTCATGATGTTTGGACTTTTAAATTCAGCATATTATTTTTGTAAATTGATTGCCATAGTTTTATGTGGGTTAGAGTTATTTGCGGTTCCATATATTGATGACATAGCTATATTTTCTTTGACGTGGGAGAAGCATTTGAAAGATGTGGAGGCGGTTCTTAAGCGGTTAAAATAAGCAAATCTAACGGTGAAACCATCCAAATGCAAATTTGCGCAAGATCACATAAAATTTCTGGGACAAGAAGTGGGGTCAGGAAAAAGGTCTCCTAGTGAAGCTAAATTGCAGGCTATTAAAGATTTTCCGATTCCGACAACTAAGACACCACTAAGAGCATATCTGGGACTAGTAGGATATTACGCGAGGTATGTAAAGAATTATGCTACAATAGCAGTACCGTTAACAGATGCACTAAAAGGGAAAAGAAAAAACATATGGGACGAGAAATGTAATAATGCACTTGAAGAATTAAAGTTAAAATTAATGAAAAGTCCTGCGTTATATGCGCCTGATTTTAATCAGAAATTCATCGTGCAAACAGATGCGAGTTTGTATGGGGCAGGAATTGTTTTATCTCAAATTATTGTGGGCGAAGAGCACCCAATTTTGTATCTTAGCAAAACATTTTCTCGTACGGAGCAAAATTATAGCACGATAGAAAGGGAATTAGCGGCTATAATATATGGATTTAAAAAGTTAAATTATTATTTGGATGGGCAAAAATTTGAGATACAAACGGATCGTAATCAATTAGTGTACTTAAAGAAAATGGTAGGTACAAACACTCGTTTGACACGTTGGGCTCTATTTTTGCAGACATTAAATTTTGAAATTACACATAAACCAGGAAAACTACATGGTAATGCAGATGGTCTAAGCAGGAAGATATAGAATCCTAGTTAGATTTTCTGTTTGGAATTCAATGTTCAAAATTTTAATAATTGTAGTTAGGGCCTTTCATTAAGATATTGTGCTGTATGTAAAAATTTTGTTAGCAAGATTGTGTTATTGTATTATTATATTTTTGTTGGAATTGGTATTATATTCAAATATTTTAAATTTAAATTAATTGTCCTAGCATCAACAATGTAAATTCTTTTTATTCTTTTGATTAACTATGATTAAGGAAAATTATGAAAAATTCATATTCTTGGCATGTTCTTTGAAACTAAGAGTGGGTATTCTTGAATTTAAGTAGTATTTTCATAATTGGGTCAAAAGTCTAAATGGTATTTTAATGCTGGTGTAATGGTGTACTTGACCTCTCTGGAAATAGATTAAAAGGTCTTATTAGGTGAATTCATGCCAAATATTTCCTGTGAAAATCTCTTTTGGGGGAGGTGTTGTGACATAGCCTTCTCAGCAAGCGTTTGAGCGTGTGGACCAACAGGTATTCCCATGGAGGACAATAGTCTTTTGTGTAAAGGTGTGCAGGAGGAGAAATAGCATGCCTATCTGTGTCCTTGGGATGTGCTCAATAGAGTATTTCGACATTCGAAGAAATAGCGGTGTGAAAGAACAATAAAGCAGCAAAATCGCTCGTCCTCTAGTGAAGAAAAAAAAAGTTCAAGGATGTGCTAGTGAGCAGTTCTGGACATTAGACACGAGACCTTGGCAAAAAGAGGTTGGATTTTGTCAACGTGAGAGATGTGAAATGCGAAACGTTCACTCATGTCAGGTGTGCGAAGTATAGACCTGGTTATAAAAAGTGAGAGTGTCTCTCTATGGATTGTAAAGTTATTATTGCATTTTTCAACTTAATTTTAATTGTTCTAATAAAGAACTGTGGAAAGAAAAATGTGTTATATTTGAACAATAATCCTACACGAGCTTAGAAAATTAAAAACCTCCGGCCCACTACACCACAAGACGATTACGAAAGGTAAATCCGTTTCACTTAAATTAATGTATAAGTAGTTCAGCATTCGTTTCCGGCTTATATCCCAGAACAAAATCAAAACTTCATCAATAAATAAAATAATAAAATGAAAATACAACACAAATTTAATGCATGTAATCGAACTAGGCGCTTAAACGATTGAAATTATCAGAATCAAAAAAGTTGCTACAAATAGCAATCTTTGGTGATTCCTTCGTCTGTAAACTTCTGGTACGAGGTTAATACGACAGTATCGCCTTTAATAACTTTCAGAACTTTATTTTAATAAATAATTGCTATTTTTCATATAAAAATTATTTGTGGTATTTTTAATAGGCAACCTAAAAAATATATTAAATGTAAAAAAATCTATTAGAGTTTTCAATTTGAAAAAAAAAAAAAAAGGAAAACGTTTTCATTTATATTCTGTAACCTGGATATAACCCGAATCCCGGATTGAATACCCTACTATATTTTAAAAAGAAAAACCTATGATGCAATGATAAATTGATGCAAGAATGGCAAGCTGTACATCCCATAAAATTAGTAATTAATATTTTAAGTGAAAGAATAATTTGAAACTTACTCCTTTAACCGATTTATTTTTATATTAACTTTTTATATTAAAATTTAAAAACTTTTTATGGAAAGGTCATTTTTAACTCATATAACTTTTTTAAAAAAATTAAAACAATAAAACATTTTCATTCAAGAGAAGTCAATTTTTTGAAAGAAAAGTCATTTAAATACGTAACACATAAATGAAATTATGAAATGTCTTCGATTAAATGCTATTTAGGAGAGTCATTCTTTCTCACATTATTAAAAGTATATTAATAAAGTAAATTTCGAGAAAATGGAAAGAATCTATTCGCCAGATCAAAAGGGGAAAAATACTCGTGAGTACATAGTATAAGAAAATAGAAAAATTCAACTCTAAAAGAATAACAAACTTTGCATCAGTCATAAGATAAAATAGCGAATTTTAAACTATTTTTGATGCCAAAATTTGTCATTTACCACACATGTTTAAAGCTATACAGATATAACTAATTTTACAAATAAAATAAATGTTTGATATTAATTTATTCATATTCAAATGCTTTTCTGGTATAAAATTTGAAAGAATAATTTGAAACTTACTCATTTAATCGATTTATTTATATATTAACTTTTTATATTAAAATTTAAAAACTTTTTATGGAAAGGTCATTTTTAACTCATATAACTTTTTTAAAAAATTAAAAAATAAAACTTTTTCATTCAAGAGAAGTCAATTTTTTGAAAGAAAAGTCATTTAAATACGTAACACATAAATGAAATTATGAAATGTCTTCGATTAAATGCTATTTAGGAGAGTCATTCTTTCTCACATTATTAAAAGTATATTCATAAAGTAAATTTTGAGAAAATGGAAAGAATCTATTCGCCAGATCAAAAGGGGAAAAATACTCGTGAGTACATAATATAAGAAAATAGAAAAATTCAACTCTAAAAGAATAACAAACTTTGCATCAGTCATAAGATAAAATAGCGAATTTTAAACTATTTTTGATGCCAAAATTTGTCATTTACCACACATGTTTAAAGCTATACAGATATAACTAATTTTACAAATAAAATAAATGTTTGATATTAATTTATTCATATTCAAATGCTTTTCTGGTATAAAATTTGAAAGAATAATTTGAAACTTACTCCTTTAACCGATTTATTTATATATTAACTTTTTATATTAAAATTTAAAAACTTTTTCTGGAAAGGTCATTTTTAACTCATATAACTTTTTTAAAAAATTAAAAAATAAAACATTTTCATTCAAGAGAAGTCAATTTTTTGAAAGGAAAGTCATTTAAATACGTAACACATAAATGAAATTATGAAATGACTTCGATTAAATGCTATTTAGGAGAGTCATTCTTTCTCACATTATTAAAAGTATATTAATAAAGAAAATTTTGAGAAAATGGAAAGAATCTATTCGCCAGATCAAAAGGAGAAAAATACTCGTGAGTACATAATATAAGAAAAAAGAAAAATTCAACTCTAAAAGAATAACAAACTTTGCATCAGTCATAAGATAAAATAGCGAATTTTAAACTATTTTTGATGCCAAAATTTGTCATTTACCACACATGTTTAAAGCTATACAGATATAACTAATTTTACAAATAAAATAAATGTTTGATATTAATTTATTCATATTCAAATGCTTTTCTGGTATAAAATTTGAAAGAAAAAAACTCTTTTTAATGCCAGTATTTATTTTTCCTTAAAAGTTTAAATGTAAAAACTAGAAAGAGTTTTACAGATAAAATATTAGGTTGGTATTCGAAGACATTTCTTGTGAAAATTTTGAAGAAAAGAAATTATTTCCGGTGTAAGTCTTAAAAAAAATAATTAAAAACTTTTAAATTGATATGAACAAAGAAATAAATCGCATTATTGGAATAGTAAAGAACTATTTGTATAATTTAAATTAAAATGTCCTTAGCAATTTTTAATGCAAAGCTTTCTTTATAGCATCATTAGAAATGTGAAGGTAAAACTAGTTTTACAGGAATAGAAACTAATTTTGAGAAGATCGGTGAAGCAAATCTACACATCCTACAAGAGGTAGTTTAAGTTTGAAATATATATATATACATGTATGAAGAAAAAAAACTTTTTTTTTAAATGCATATACATATATATATAAAGGAAAAAAACTATTTGTAATATCAAGGTTCTCTTTTCCTCACACATTTAAAGATATAGAGGTGAAACTAGTTTTACCTCTAAAATTACTGCTTAGTATTCATTTATTCACACACTTCTCCGGTGTAAGTTTTAAAAATTAAGAATAAAAAGACTTTTAAATCGACATTAACAAAGAGATAAATCGCATTATTAGAATAGTAATGAGCTATTTGTTTGATTTAAATTAAAAGGTTGTATGCAATTTTTAATGTGAAGTTTTCTTTATAGCATCATTAGAAATGTGAAGGTAAAACTAGTTTTACAGGAATAGAAACTAATTTTGAGAAGATCGGTGAAGCAAATCTACACATCCTACAAGAGGTTGTGTAAGTTTGAAATATATATACATGTATAAAGAAATAAAACTTTTTTTTAAATACACATACATATATATATATATAAAGAAAAAAACAATTTTCAACATCAAGTTTCTCTTTTCCTCACATATTTAAAGATATAGAGGTAAAACTAATTTTACCTCAAAATTACTGCTTAGTATTCATTTATTCACAAACTTCTCCGGTGTATGTTTTAAAAATTAAGAATAAAAAGACTTTTAAATCGACATTAACAAAGAGATAAATCGCATTATTAGAATAGTAAAGAACTATTTGTTTGATTTAAATTAAAATGTTGTATGCAATTTTTAATGCAAAGTTTTCTTTATAGCATCATTACAAATGTGAAGGTAAAACTAGTTTTACCAGAATAGAAACTAATTTTGAGAAGATCGGCGAAGCAAATCTACACATCCTACAAGAGGTAGTGTAAGTTTGAAATTTATATACATATACATGTATAAAGAAAAAAAACTATTTTTTAAATACATATACCTATATATATAAAGAAAAAAGAACTACAGTGAAACTTCTTTTAAAGGCCACCCCTATTCAAGGGCCACCTCTATTAAGGGCCAATATTTTTAGGAACGAAAATTTTCCTCATAGACATGATGTTAAATTTACTCTTCTTAGGGGCCGCACCTACCCCTCATAAAGGCCATTTTTTTCCCCATGTGCCTTAAATCCTAAACAGGTGTATTGAATTCCTGAACGAAAATATAAGAGTTCAGAAAACAACTGCACTTGCAACAAAGAAGGCAGGGAGAGATGGAGAGGATTTAGTAACACAATGAAGGACCACAAACTTTTCCACAAGTGAGACAAACAGGTGCTCCTAACACTTTATTTCACCTTTCAACCTGTAGTGGTTGGGTTGGAGGGGAAACTTGACCCTTTGTTGTGGGCACATAAAGGATAACAGGTTATCTAGAAAAACTGATTCCACATTTACTAAAACTGTGAATGCATATTGAAGCACAATTTTTACACCTGTCAGGAAACGCTAACAGAAATAAATAAACTAATATCTCATTCTAAGGCATTAATAAATGATGCATATTTTAAGTAATTTGTTCCATAAAAGAAAAAAATCATTAGAAACCAAAATTGTCCGCAAAAAATTATGAAAAGCGAAGAAACTTCAATAGAAAACTTTTTCAATCATGTATAGAGTTTGAAAATGTTAATAAACAGTTTATCACCTATATAGGTTTTGATTTCCGTATTTTAGTCGTTGTTTTTTTGTTTTTTTTTTGTCACCCCTATTCAAGGGCCACCCCTCATAAGGGCCAATTTTCAATGGAACGGCTGGTGGCCCTTACAGAGAGGTTTGACTGTATTTGTAACATCAAGTTTCTCTTTTCCTCACACATTTAAAGATATAGAGGTAAAACTAGTTTTACAGGTAAAATTATTGCTTAGTATTCATTTATTCACAGACTTCGCCGGTGTAACTTTTAAAAATTAAGAATAAAAAAACTTTTAAATCGACATTAACAAAGAGATAAATCGCATTATTAGAATAGTAAAGATCTATTTGTTTGATTTAAATTAAAATGTCGTATACAATTTTTAATGCAAAGTTTTCTTTATAGCATCATTAGAAATGTGAAGGTAAAACTAGTTTTACAGGAATAGAAACTAATTTTGAGAAGATCGGCAAATCTACACATCCTACAAGAGGTAGTGTAACTTTGATATATATATACATGTATAAAGAAATAAACTTTTTTTAAATACATATACATATATATATAAAAGAAAAAAAACTATTTGCAACTTCAAGGTTCTCTTTTCCTCACACATTTAAATATATAGAGGTAAAACTAGTTTTACAGGTAAAATTACTGCTTAGTATTCATTTATTCACAGACTTCTCCGGTGTAGGTTTTAAAAATTAAGACTAAAAAACTTTTAAATCAAGATTAACAAAGAGATAAATCGCATTATGAGAATAGTAAAGAACTATTTGTTTGATTAAAATTAAAATGTTGTATGCAATTTTTAATGCAAAGTTTTCTTTATAGCATCATTAGAAATGTGAAGGTAAAACTAGTTTTACAGGAATAGAAACTAATTTTGAGAAGATCGGCGAAGCAAATCTACACATTTTACAAGAGGTAGTGTAAGTTTGAAATATATATGCATATACATGTATAAAGGAAAAAAACTTTTTTTAAAAATACATATACATATATATATAAAGAAAAAAAACTATTTGCAACCTCAATTTCTCTTTTCCGCACACATTTAAAGGTATAGAGATAAAACTAGTTTTGCCTTAACAGCCTTAACAGTGTTTGCACTTTGAGGGGCTTCCACGTTGTCAGCAACTTTACGCCCAGTCTATGGATGATTGTCTTTTAATGAATGAGCCATTTGGGACATAAAAGTCTAGCTGTAGTAAAAACTACTATAAAATTTTAATAAAAATAAAGATAATAGAGATGAAAAAATTACTTTTAAAGAAAAGTGGTATTATAAAGTTAAAATAATAAGAAATCTTACTGGTTAAAAAACTAGTTTTACAGGTAAAATTACTGCTTAGTATTCATTTATTCACGGACTTTTCCGGTGTAAGTTTTAAAAATTAAGAATAAGAAAACTTTTAAATCGACATTAACAAAGAGATAAATCACATTATTAGAATAGTAAAGAGCTATTTGTTTGATTTAAATTAAAATGTCGTATGCAATTTTTAATGCACAGTTTTCTTTATAGCATCATTGGAAATGTGAAGATAAAACTAGTTTTACAGGAATAGGAACTAATTTTGAGAAGATCGGCGAAGCAAATCTACACATCCTACAAGAGATAGTGTATGTTTTGAAATATATATATATATATATATATGTTACATTATTTGATCTAATTCCGCGATTTCCTTATCTTATTCTAAATTACTACTTTATATTCACTAAATCTTTATTATTAAATAATCTCTATCGTTAACTCTGTTAAATTCCCTTTAATTTAATGTCTCACTTGTCTTAATCGCTTAAATATTACGCTTTTAGTATTCTTAAATTAAATGTTCCATTCCCGCGCTTTTTTATTTCGAGAATATTCTTCCATTTTTACTTTCCCGCGCATTTCTGATGCTATCCTTTTTTCCTTCAAATTCATCCGCTAGCTCTGTTCGCACTCTTTATATGACGTGACATTCTTAATTATTCATTGGTTGAGAGCGCGACCTACGTCATATTTCTATCCTTACACGTGAGGAATAAAAAGTTGATACTCGCTGTGTTTCAGCAGATTTTAGCAAATTTGAGTCGTATTTCTAGTTTTCATCCATCCCCTGGTCACCGTCCTGTTATTCGATTATCTGGAACTTTGTTTAAACCTAATTACTACTACTGAGAGATGGCTAATTATCTTGGTGGAAACTGCACCTTTTGCAAGCTTTTCTAATAAAGTGCTTAGCTGATATTATGAGTTGTTTCAATTTCTTCTGGGGAAACTTCACGGAACGATGCATTCCATTGTTTTCACTCGACAACTGCATTTTAACAATTTGTTCTACTAATATAACAGATTCGAATTATCTGTTCTGAACACTTCTTTACGCCATTATCGCTGAATGTGATCCACAACTACTATCGTGACAGCCAGTATGGCATTTTATTTTCAACGATAAAGCCAATCCAATGTTCCTAGAATGCAACATATATATATACAGTACATAGATAAAGAACAAACTTAAAAAAAAATATATATATACATGTATATACAGGGTGCAATATGTTATCTATCGTCGACCTTTAATTTCTCAACCGTTGGTCGTAGACATATAGTTCCAATTACAAAAATGTTTCAAATGAGGTAAATATTCATGCTGTGGCATTATTTAATGTAAAAAATCAATTTTATAAAAATTACGAAATCTAACTTTTTATACGGTCCCTCAGTCCGTGTAGTTATATTTAGTAAAAGTTTACACATATCATAACAGATTAAGCATAAACAGTTTGACAACTGTACTACAAAAATTGACACAGTTATTAAATTTCAAAGTTTGAGATTTTTGCACATGATTTTGTCTTTCTTTGAGGGATCAGTTAAAAGATGAATTAGTAATTCGAGATCAAAATCCGGGTGCAATGTCCTTTTTAAGGCGAAACCTCCTTTAGCCGGTATCGCCATATCGGGGTATCACTAAAGAGGTTTATTTCATCTAAAAATTTGAGTTGACTTTTAGGAGTCGTATACAAAGCGAAGAATGAAATATTGAAATTAAACAGAAAAATAAAAATCAATTTATTATAATATCAGAAAACGGTCCAGTATATAAAATAAATACATAAAACGACGGAATATACTAGAGATACTGCTCAAAGTGTTCTCCATTGGTGGCGATGCACAATGGAATGCATGACAGTACTGCGTCCTGGACCCGTTAGAGCATAGCTGGTGTACAAACTGTGCGACAATCAAAAGGATGATGCGCTGCTTCAGATAAACCAGAGAAGTGATCTCAGTCACATAGATTTATGCCTTGTTGTAACTCCAGAGGTAGAAGTCCATGGGAGTCAAGTCCGGTGAACGTTTTGGCCACTCTACCGGACCACCATATCCAAGGATCTGTTGACCGAATTCGGTTGCCAGATACGCCCGGACGTTTGATGTTTTATGCGGAGAGGGCACCACCATGTTGAAATCAGACCCGGCATGCATGTCGGAGAGGCAGCTCTTTATACCAATCACGTACCGTGTTTTGTAGCAGATACAGGTAACGATCGCCCATTAAGGTTCCATCGTAGAAGATCCAACAATCTGGGTTCCCCATATACCGCACCACAAGTGTCGTACTGTCCGGGCGATGTGGAGGTTTCCAGGTAGCATCATTCTTGACTGTCGTATAGTTTGCACACCTGCTATGCTTTAATGTGTCCAGGACTCAGTACTGTCAAGCATTCAAATTTTTCTGTTTCATTTCAATATTTTATTCTTTGCTTTGTATACGACCCCTACAAGAGATATGTTCTTATGGGACATACTTATAGGATCTATTGAGCAAATACTCTATTTACTCGCATAATTTACTCCCTATTTTCGAAAACAACTTTCGGCAAAAAGCAAAGATTTGCAAACATTTCTGATGAAGAACATGAGACGATATTAGTTAATGAAATGAAATTATGCCAATTTGTATGCATTTGATTTATTATTTTTATAACGTATTTTAAAATTAGATTTTTAGTTTGGTTTTATGTATCGAAAAGTTCTAATTTGCTGTTTTGTTTAACGCTATATTTTACTTATTTATTTATTTGTTCTCTACTGCATATTTTAAATTTAGAGTAGTTCGTTTTGCTCGAAAAATAGCAATAGACCTGCTAAAAGTTATGAACGAGTCTGATTATTTGAACAGCAACCAAATGATTTCGAAAAACACATTTACTTGGGAAGAGTTAATCGAGCGTTAAACAGTTATTGCGATAACTTGAAACGCGTGGAACGTATCGCACTGCGAGGGAAATATAAAGTTGCAGGGAGAATTTTTTTTTTGTTTTGTTTTCTTTCCGATGCGTGGATGGAAATGTTAACACCTGTCAGTGGCTTTTGAAATTTTCAACTCGCTTTTTTTTTGCTTTTAGGCATTTTATTTGTAAACGCAAAAACTTTGCAAGTGTTCTTTTTCAGAAATTGTGAAATCGAATAACGTTTTGCATTCTTCTATAAAGGCAAAGGGCATTTCGGAAAATCACCTCCAATTTAGGGTTTTGAACAGAATTTCCGTGTACGACAAACCGAGACGGTGCAGGCTCTTCTCAGTCAATTGTTATTTTAACACAGGAACTTTCCAGTAACGTATTAATGCGGTGTAACGGAGCCGATGTCGTAAGGTGGTGTGGTAGCGGGCTACTTCAACGGCCGAGTCTTATCAATATCGAAAAAATATTTTATTGTATCACAAACAATTAAATAAGGATTTCTAGATTAAATAAGTCGTATGTACAACATTCTTCATAGTTCAGCTGTTAATAAAGTATTTGTAGAATCAAGTCCAGTACTCGAATGGCAAATTGCTTTCAGGAAGAATGTCTCTATTTATATAAATTTCACTTCTCGAAGATGAGAGTCGGTGATACGCGACAGGAATGGCGCCCTTTTAGTGAATGTCCGATCAAGGTCTAGGGACCTCCGATGTCTTTCACCGGGGTGGATAAATTTTACCGCCACGCCTGCCTACCTCTTTACTGTGCTTCGGAATATGTTCCGAAGCCAATCCGTGAGAGATTTCTCCTCTACACGGTTAAAGACTACTCGGAGCCTCAGCTTCCAAAAAGGAACTCAAAAACAAGAACTCTCGAGAATGCTCCTGCATCCCCTTTTATCAGTTTCGTTTTTCCGTCTAGGACAAAAGCCACTTTCATTAGCCACTCACCATCCGTGACCATGAGCTCATAAACAAGCCCTTTCTCTATAGGCTGCAGTCAAGAACCTGACGTCAGGTCAATATCTGGTCTCACTATCTAGTTTCCCACGGGAAAGAGATCCTCTTGAGCATCAAAAGAATATTTATCTCGCTAAATAAAGGAGTTCCTTTCACCCTAGTGTCCTCTGCAAAGATTGATTGAAATTGATATATTTGTTTCATCTTTAGCGACATTTTCTAGGACTCTGAAGAAATTTGGAGACTCTGTGAAAATACATTAGATTCCCTATACTGGCTTCTGCTTTGTAAATTGAGAGTTTCAATGTGAGATATCGTCGAATTCTCAGAGCGGTAATAGATTCTAACACATAATAAAAATTTTATTTATCCTGATCTTGCTTTTTTTTTTGTATTCGAAAATTAGCATTTTGTGTCAGTTGCTTAACATTTGGACACCACTGTAACCAATATTGAAAACAATATGCTTATTGAAAAACTGTCAGTATTGATTTTTTTTTCACAGGAACTATTAAAATTATCATTTAGCAAGCAGTGACATAATTGTTGGAATTTGTACAGAAATTTTGAACACTTTACAACATCGTTTAAAAGTGTTTATGCATTTGGTTTGACTGTCTGTCTGACATTTAACTCGAATAAATATACTGGGATTATCATGCTATTGATATGTGTTAATGGGGGTTTACCATAGCATGTTCGGTATTGAAAATGAAATGTGTAGTATATCGCTCATTTAAAGGGACACTCAAAAGAATTCCGTTACATTGCGGTCTATGGAGAAAAATCGTTTGCGGTGTATTTTAATGATGTCATACTATTTTAAAGATATCGAAATTGGCACGAATCATTGAGGTGCACTGCAAGAGATTCGTTACATAGAATATCGTGTGCATAGCATTTATTGTTCGTTTACAGTGATATACAAAAGAATTCGGTTAGAATACTGTGTGTTAACAATAATTACTGGAAGTACGTTTTCAGTTGTGGTACACTTTTTAAATATTTGTTCATTTTTTGCATATTACTTGGTATGTATAACTTCAATAATTGATCATATACAGGGCAGAAGAAAAGATCTCGACTATATTTCCGTTTATTGACAGAAATTGCTAAAGAGGAATTTTCAACTGTGCTATGCTCCCCTAGCTGAAGTAAATTTTAGCATATTATGTGGTATATATATGCAAATCTATAGATCATATGCAAGGATTCACAAAAGAATTAGGATGTTTCACCGACTATTGATGGGAGTTCCTGAAATTGGGATTTGAAATGCGTTATGCTTTTCCCAAATGGTTTACTTAGAAACTATCTTTCGCCTTATTAAAAGGTGGAATTTTGTTACAGTATTCTGAAAGTGTTGGAAAGTGTTTCTTAATCTATGCTTGACGCATGATTTTTCGTTCTTGTTTTTAGTTTAATTTTACAAAATGCCTTTCCTTTCTAAAATTACAAGTTGTTTCGTAGAAAACTCTTTCCTGTTTGCTTATAAATGGGGGAGAAAAAAGAACCCCTCTAGAATTTAATTACGTTAGAAGGCAGAAACATATGTAACGTGATCTCTTCTACGCACTGCATTATTTAATAAATTAAAAAGACGAGAGAGTAGCGATTTGCGAAAAAGTAAAAAAAAAAAAAAAAAAGACTGCTATTTCCGGTTACGATGAATTAATGGATTATGAAGCGCGGAATGTACAATATTCGATGAGTAATATTAAAATGATATTCATTCATAATAATGAAACAAGTTATGGAGATAGGCTAACAAAACAAGCCACTACTTCCGAAACATTTTCTGTTCGACTGGATATGGGTGACACATTTCTTTTTCCAAATGGAGATTTTAAATATATAAATAATTTAAAAAAAGTATTTTTAACAGAGTTTGCAAAGTATGTGAATCATTGGCACTAGCAAAACAAAACCCAGGGAAGATAAAACATTTTGGAACAGGTGTGATTTGTAGTCTGCTGCCAAGGCTGCGTTTTTGAAACTGGGGGATAAAAACATGAAATAATCTAAACTAGAACATTTTTATCAGAAAAACCCCTGAAGGGCAGTTGTTTACCATATTTACACACACACACACACAAAGAGATAAAGAAATGTAACACTCGTGAAATATTAAGAATGTAAATGTAAACCTTTCAAAATGAAGAACGCAGTTTATTCTCTGCCAGGAAGACTCTGCCCCCCCCCCCACACACACACACATGAACCCCCGTTTAAAATAATTTTAAAAGCATGAACATTAAAAAAAAAAAAAAAAAAAAAAAAAAAAAAAAAAAAAAAAAACGCACACACACACAAATAAAAATTGCCTATTTCGGAGATTTCGGAAGGACGTGGTCTCCCTGAAAAAAATTCTTTTGTTCCTGTTTCTTTTAAAACTCATATGTGTTTTAAGTCACTTTGTAAGAAAAGAAATTCCCTCCTTTGACAGAGGACAAAAGAAGGAATTTCAAGATCGGACAGGGGAATTGTGAAATTTCCAAGGCGGAACAAAAACCGGGTTCGTCCGACCCCACCAGTGTGTATTAAAACTCCTATAATAGTCATACAACGTCACGATGGATTATAGCTAATCAGCTTCTGGGTTTTCCCCACAAGCGTTCACTAAAAGCCAATCAAATACGGCAATGCTTGTGGGAAATACTGCGAGCTCCGCCCATTGCGTGTGATCAATTAAGTTCTTGCTAAACAACCATTTTAGCAATATATATAAAAGAAAGAAAGAAAAATGCATAAAAAAGATGGGGGAGGGAGTAATTATGTTTTAAAAAAATAAAAATTTCAAAACTAAACTAATAAAATTAAAGAACATTTTGGGTAAATAGTAGTAGTGTACTTTTTTATATTTACGTACGATACACAATTAGTTTAATGAAAGAATCCCACATTCTGTCTTGTCGCGTTCACAATTTTTTTTTTCACTGCAAGTGATCACTGCAAAGGCGCCAATCAGTAATCCGGCCTTGTTAGGCGTAGTTTCGTTACAGATAATGTTGAAATATGCTATCCAAACAATGCTAAAAATTTGTATCCCTTTAATGTGCGACGATACTACCGAAATCCTGAGAGTCGATCGCAGTGACATCTGCGGCATTTTCGTATTACATTGTATACGAACCGTTAATTCCCAAATTGGCTCAACCGAGCCCAGCAATCTGATTGGCTAAAACTGATATTTATATAGTAGATAATTATATTTATTTTCTTATGAAGTAGTGTAATGTGAAATAGAATGCAATTATAATGACTTAAATTGATTTATTTTGTTAAATTTGATCAAAATCACAGTAAAGTAATCCAAAATATTAATATTAACAAAGGATCATATTGACTGTTCATTGACTGTTAACCCCTTGGGGACGAGCGTATACGTGCCGTACGAAACGCTCAAAATCCTTGTTTTTCCTCACCAGTAAAATTTTACTATAAAATTTGCCTTATTTAATCAGCGCATTTTCTCGATTCAAGTAAGCACAAAATTCTGTTTTTAAAAAACGGTAGCAAAAGATTAAAAATTTCGTAAAAGGCTCCCGTCGCGAAGGGGTTAAATGGCAGAAAATTAGCTTGGTTTTTCGACTGGGCTCCAAATCGGATGCCAATTGAGGCAGAATGCGTCAGCTCCTATTATAGGAGCCTTAGTGTGGATTGGGGAGAAAGGATGTCAGTCTCAGTTAGTGTTTCGCACAGTAAGAAGTTCGTTGTTCTTCTAGAGAGCCCAGGTCTAAAGGTTTTGAGCAAGTTCCACGTGGCAGAACATCATGCTAAATTAAAGGGCAGAAGTTTGGCTTCTTCTCGTGTACAGAATTGTTTGTAAGCGACTATACCCGTACATAATTTTCTAATTGTTATTTAATTAAAATTAATTAGTTTTTATTGAATTGAGTTTGAATTCAATTATTTTATGAGTTGTGGTGGTCGTTTCGAAAATCATCACTACAAAGTCGAGTGCCTGTATCACAAGAATATTATTTTCTGTTTCCAATGTTTTATAACACATCTCTGAAGGAATAATAATAAAAATAAAAGTAAAAATAGTTTTTTCCTCTTTTAACGCTTTCTAATAAAGTTGAAAAGTGTTTATGAATTCTGTTTGTTTGTCTGTTTGTCCATGCTCTAACTCGCGTAAATATTGTCCGATTGTTATAGATGTTATTGGGTATTACTATGGCATGCTCGGTATCGAAAATGAAGTGTGTAGCGTTTGCGGTTCATTACAGAGACACTCAAAAGAATCCCGTTATATTACGGTCTGCGAAGGAAAATCTTTTTCGGTGTGTTTTAATGATATTACACTATTTCATACTTCCTGAAATTTATATACATATATGTATCACTGAAGTGTATACACGGAGCTTACTGTAGAATAGGGTGTGCATAGAATTTATCGTTCGTTTACAGGGACACACAAAAGAATTTTGCTACCGAAGCAAGTGAACAATAATTGAACTATTGGCTATTGAAGCCTATGAACAATAACTGCTGGAAATGCTTTTTCAGTTGTGGTACGCGTTTTTAAATTGAACATTTTTCTTCAATAATACTTGGTGTGTATATATCCTATAAATCCACGGTCGGCAACTGGCGGACCGCGATCCACATCCGGACCGCGGAAGGTCGAAGCCTGGACCGCCAAGTGAAGAATTTATTCATTTTCCAACAGTTCTTGAATATAAAAAAGAATTCCGAAATGCACACTGCAGTGTTCCTGAGTTTTAAGTCAGATCTTGTGAAGGAATTTGAAGCAAGATTCTAAAACTTTGCAGAGGTAGGAAAGTTGTCTCAATTCTTTAAAACGCCTTATGAAGTTGATTCACCTGCAGAATGAAGTGATGTACCTGCGACGTTGTTCAGTCTTGAAAAACCTTTACTTCAAATGGAGATATTTGACTTGAAGAAGATATTTCCTTGCAAATGTATAAAACTGCACCTCTTGAAGAATTTTGGGGTAAACATGTCTCAGGAAAGTAGGAAAATTGCAAAAAACTAGCTATTATCCCGGTTGCTATGTTTGGCTCCACATATATATGTGAAAAAACTTTCCCCAAAAAGAATTTTATGAAGAATAAATATCGTTCGAGATTAACGGACGCCCATCTCGAAGACATTCTTCGCATTAGCTGTTCACGGCGTGAACCAAACTTAAAAAAATCCCTGCCGGCCCGGCCTACAGGCAGATGTAGATTTCGAAGTTAAGTATACTAATTTCACAAACAAAAACTAAATCATTATTAGATATAAATTCACTTTAACAGTTTTGTCTGTCTGCTTTTGATGAGTTTTTATTTCCTTTTTATATAATATCTGGTTTTATCAGAATCATGTTAAGGCGGTATTAAAAAAAAAATACTTTTCCATGCTCAACAACTCGAAATTTTCTGGCCCATTTTCAGATTCATAAAATATATATATATATATGAAAATGCTGACGTGATTTTTTAAAAGATTTATAAGCGACCTGTGTTTTATTTTTCTTTCAATTAATTAAAACTTGATCAATAAACAATTATTTTCACAGTAGGGCAATATTTTTCGTTTCTAACACAATCGCTTCGGGAAATTCTGTTCAAAATGCCCACTTTGACATCATTTTTTGAAATATATTCTGCCTCTATCAAAAAATCGATCATTACTGTACATTATATAGTTTCTGAATAAGAGAATCTAGCAATTGAATGCGTTTGAGAGCAAAAAAGAATTTAAAAATGGGTAAGAAAATAGACAGTTTGGATTTGAATGCACCCTTAATAAGATGATTTTTTTTTCAACCGCTATGTATTTTTAATTTGTTTTTGCTGTAAGAATTGGCCCTATCAAAAACTTGTCTATATAAATGTTGAAGACAATATTAAGAAGATATATGATAAATTCATGGAGATTTTATATCTTGTGAATTGATGGAGTTATGAAAATTTTTCGTCTTCAACAATTTTTTGTTTTCGTTTTTAATTTTTTTTTTTTTTTTTTTTTTTTGCGGTACGAATTGGTCCTATCAAAAACTTGTGAACACAAAACTTGTAGATAATATTAAGGAGATGTATAATAAAATTAATTGGATTTGATATCTTGAGAATTGACGAAGTAAGGAATTTTTTTCTCCCAAAAACCCTATTTTTTGCGCAACTTGAGCCTATTTTAAATTTTATCAAAAATCTGTGATGCATGAATTTTTGGCACTATTTTTAGAAGTAATAAAAACTTTAAACTGATTTGATATGTACAAAAATTAAGAAGTTATGGGGTTTTTTCGGTTTTCACAAAACCCCTCCCTATTTCCATCCCCTTTGCTCGCTTTTGCCCATTAACGAACTTGACCGAGATTTTATGTCCCTTGATTTTATGTATCAGTTTGGAAGAGATTTGTGCAGAATTGCGGAAGTTATCGTGTCCAGAAGAAAGTGATAACACAATTGCTTCGGGAAATTCCGTTGAAAATGCCCACTTTGAGATCATTTTTAGAAATATATTCTGCCTCTATCAAAAAATCGATCCTTGCGGTACATTTGATAGCTTCTGAATAAGCGAATCTACCAATTAAATGCGTTTGAGAGCAAAAATGAATTTAAAAATGAGTCAGAAAATAAGCAGTTTGGATTTGAGTGCATCCTTAATGCAATGATTTTTCCAACACAATCCGCTTCGGGAAATTCGGTTCAAAATGCCCACTTTAACTGCATTTTTAAAAATATATTCTGCCTCTATAAAAAAAAAATCGACCATTACGGTAAATTATATAGTTTCTGAGTAAGAAAACGTACCGATTGGAAGCCTTTGAGAGCAGAAATGAATTGTAAAATGAGTCAAAAAATAAGCAGTTTGGATTTGAATACACCCTTACTTAGATAATTTTTTTCGTCAACCACTGTGTATTTTTAATTTGTTTTTGCTGTAAGAATTGGTCCTATCCAAAACTTGTCTATATAGATGTTGTAGACAATATTAAGAAGATATATGATAAATTCATGGGGAATTTATATCTTTTGAATTGACGGAGTAATGGATTTTTTACTTCTTCAAACCCTCTTTTTGTTTTCGTTTTTAATTTTTTTTACGGTACGAATTGGTCCTATCAAAAACTTGTGAATATAAAAGTTGTAGATAATATTAAGGAGATTTATAATAAAATTAATTGGAATTGATATCTTGAGAATTGACGAGGTTATGAATTTTTTTCTCCCAAAAACCCTATTTTTGCGCCCCTTGAGCCCATTTTTAACTTTATCCAAAATCTGTGATACATAAAAGTTTGGCACTATTTTTAGAAGTAATAAAAACTTTAAACTGATTTGATATGTACAAAAATTAAGAAGTTATGGGGGTTTTTGGTTTTCACAAAACCCCTCCCTATTTCCATCCCCTTGGTCCGATTTCGCCCATTGACGAACTTGACCGAGATTTTATGCCCATTGAATTTATGTATCAGTTTGGAAGAGATTGGTGCAGAATTACGAAAGTTATCGTGTCCAGAAGAAAGTGATATATATATAGATAGACAGATAGATAGATAGATAGATAGATAAAGTTTTTTACTGAGGGTGGTTTTGGGTTCTAGGGGTCATGATCGGTGTAGATCTGCAAAACGTTTTCAGAAATTCCAACATAGGAACGATCCCAATAGGTAGTATTTCATACGAAATCTACCTAAAAGCTGATTCAAGACCACAAGTGTAATTTTTCGCATTTTTTTCAAAGAATATCTGCCTTTTCTATTTTATTATGCATATCTAAAATTTTAAGAACGTATATCTGTGTATGTAGCAAATTTTCAGAACGAATACCTGACTTTCGTATTTCATATTATATGTATGTGTATGTAAAAATAACAATTTAAAAGTAATAAGTACTTATATTACTTATGTGTTTTTTCTCTGGACCTCGATCATTTTTTTCAAAAGTATTTGAACCCCCACATAAAATTATTTGCTGACCCCTGCCATATATCATATACAGGGTTGCACAAAAGTTCTCAAGTATAGTCGTGGGGGGAAAAAAGTAAACACCCCTACCAACTCCTCAACAAATTATCGTAGACGTAGAAGAAAGTTACTGGTACCGAACGATTGGAAATAAAGTCTACTTTTAAATGATGTATATAAAATTTACTTAGGGGCCATCTACATAATAAAACGAAACCAAACTTCATTTTTTTTCAATAGCAATACCCGATTTCAACAAGATTCTTCGGTTCAAACAACCAAATTTCAAGTCATTTGAATGATAAGTTTTTGAATTATAAACATTCAAAATTTAGTGCTTCTAATGTTAAATTACATTTTCACATTTTCATTAATATCTCCTGAAATTATACTCCTAATGTGCTAATTTTTTGAGTAGCAATAATACTAAAATACCCAAACATAAATACGTTAAATTTGCAATTTTTATAATTTTATGATATAAATTATGAATTATGAAATTAATATCCGAAAAAATTATGAATTGCAACCTACAATTTTTTTGATATATTTAGATTTATTAAGTTCTGTTTTATGGAAATCCAAAATTTCACATTTTTCTTCCAAGTAGTTTTCAACTTATGCTTAAGAAACGGCAAAATGATGGTTTAAGGGACCATCTCTGATAGAAGTGACTAGATATTTTGAAATTTCTTATGCTATCATGTAATCTAGCAGTCTTCAATGACTTCTTGAGTGACGCTTAAGATGCCTTGATCAAAAAGCGAGCTCTCTCGGTCAACAATCGAATACCAAAATTCAATTTGGATGCAGGCCCTAAAATACGCTCGTTTTAAAATAATTAATTTCTCGGAAACTTATCGTACGAATTGCATAAAAATTTGTTTTTAGGCTAATTGAAGGGTGTAGAGTTCATTTATGCAGTCAGAATTGTGTACTGCTATTGAAAAAAACCAAAGTTATGGTATCGTTTTAATATGTAGATGGCCC
Organism: Maratus speciosus; assembly: GCA_963932465.1. Lineage (NCBI taxonomy): Eukaryota > Metazoa > Arthropoda > Arachnida > Araneae > Salticidae > Maratus > Maratus speciosus. Next base: position 378,267,849 of record OZ010792.1, on the reverse strand, counting down.
GCTATGCAAATTTTATACCCATCATTTAAAAGTAGACTTTATTACCAATCGTGTGGTAGCAATAACTTTCTTTTACGATAATTTGTTGCAGAGTTAGTAAGGGGTGTTTACTTTTTTTCCCCACGACTGTACATTTCTGTTTATTCACGGAAATTGCTAAAGGACTCAACAGTGCTATTCGTTTAACAGGACTAACATTTAGCATACTATGTTAGTATACACGAAAATCTATAGATCCTATACAGGGCTCCACAAAAAAATCGTATATTTTCCCGACTATTGATGGTAATAGCTGAAATTGGGTTTTAAAATGCGTAATGTGTTTTCCGAATTGTTTATTTAGACATCCTCTTCCACCTTAATAAAACTGTAAACTTTTGTTACAGTATTATGAATCTGATAGAAAGTTTTTCATAATCTATGCTGAGCGCATGATTTTTCGTTCTTGTTTTTAATCCGCTCTTTCATAAACAGGTAATGTTTATCTTTAAAATCACGCCTCATTTCATGACTGCAATTCGTGATTATTTTCCAAAAAAATCCATTATAATGCACTAATTTGGTGCGGGCACCAATCCCGATTATGAAAAATTTCAAAGTTTGTTTTTTTTTTACTCTTTGGTGGAAAGTGCGAGCTAGTGAATTTGTTAAAATATATAAAATATTTGTTTTTCTAAGATATGGCAAGAAGAAAGTAAAAACAAGAACGAAAAATCCTGTGTCCAGAATAGATTATGTAACACTTCCTAACACATTCAGAATACTGTAATAAAACTTCACAGTTTATTAAGGTGAAAGACGAATTAACAATTTAGAAAAAGCATAGCGCAGTTGAAAACCCAGTTACTGCAGTTACCATCAATAGTCGGGAAAATATTCGAATTTTTTATTCAGTCATGTAAATATGATCTATAGATTTGTTACTACGTGTTATGCTAAAAGTTAGTTCAATTAAACGCATAGCACAGTTGAAATTTTTTATTCAGCAATTTGCGTTAATAAATGGAAATGTAAAGGGTATCCATAATTAAACGACCCTACTTTAAAGTTGTCTAAATATGAAACTATTGGTCAAAAAGTTGGGAAATTTTGTGTCGGACATAATAAAGAAATGGGAATTTGTTTGAGCAAAAAAAAAAAAAAAAGTTCACAATTTCGCCACCAGAGGGCGTTTTAAAATAAATTACACATTTAGCCACCACCCACTGAATACTAGGCCTGAGCTCTGTGAAAAAAAATGGCGGCTGTCGTAGACGGATTATTATTATTTTTTTTTTTTTTTTCAGAGTTTGTACGGTTCGTTCCGTTCGAACCCCAATTTTAAATTTTTTACGCTTTATTTTTTTTCAGAGGCGGTCTGTATAGTTTTTTTATTTAATCTGAGAAAAATAAAGCGTAAAAATTTTTTAAAATGTGTAATTCATTAAAAAAGCCCCCTGGTGGCGAAATTTTGAGCTAAAGTTTTCTTTTTTCCCAAACAAATTCCCATTCCTTCATTATGTCCGTCATAAAATTTCACAATTTTCTGCCCAATAGTTTTGTCTGTAGACAACTTTAACCCTTAAATGCCCGAGTTTCCAAAAATCATTTAAAAAAGGTTTTTCGGCTTTCTTTTTTTACATAAATCATGGGAAAAATACTTGAAAAATCATATTTTGTTTTAAGTATGGTTTACGGCTAAAAAACTATTTGTTACTAATCGGCAATACCGGTGTTTAATTGAAAAAATAATTTTCCTTGATAAAATTCTATAATATTAAACACACAAGAATTTTGAGAACTATGATAGGAAATAAATTTTACTTGCTTACTGCAATACAAAATAGGGTATTTCGCAATCTTCCAAACAAAACAAAAAGAACATGTATGAATAATTGAAAAAATAAATCTATCTTTATTGTTAAACAGCACAAGTGTTGCCATCTAAATGTTGAAAATCGATTTAGTAATATTTTCAGAATATATTTTATTGGCAACATTAGACATTATAGCTTCAATATTATTCTAATAGTATTTATAAGCCTAAATTAGCTATGTTGCCGAAAGGCAACACCCGGAATTTAAGGGTTAAAGTAGGGTCGTTTAATTATGGACACCCTGTACTTGAGATCTTTTGTGTAGTCTTGTATATGATCGATAGAATTTATAAATACAAAGTAATAAACAAAAAAAATAGTTAAATTTAAAACTCGTGCCACAACTGAAAACGCATTTTCAGCAATTATTCTTCATAGGCAGTACTGTAGCCAAATACTTTAGAACAGGTATGGCGAACCTTTGTGAGTACGCGTGCCAAAAATTTCAAAATTATTGCGTACTAACATTCTAATGTGCCAGAAACATTTTAACTTAGATTAAATCCAATAATTATTTTTTATAGAATTTTTACATAATTATTTTTACAGTTATACTAAATTCGATTCCTAACTTATTTATTATGCTGTATTTATTAAATAATATAGCCATGTCGCATCGAATTCCGTATTAATAATCTATAAATGAGTTTTCCTTTTATTGTATATACTTCCAAATCAGATCATTTTTAGTTCTTCAGGTGGAAGTAGGTTCAATAGATACATAATTATTTACACTAACAGTTAAATTCAATTTTCAAAAGTAAAACCTAAATGTAATAAAACTGAAAATAACTTAAAACCCGAAATCTAAATAAAATAAAACCTAATCTGAAGTAGAAGCTGATCAATTAGTTATATTATAATGCAAACTATCGCAGAAAATTCAATTTTCAAAACTAAAACCTTTGAAATTTGACAGAGAAGCAAAATGATTTGGAAAACACTATATGTTGAATGGTTTGGCGAGAAAATGCCGCTACAGGGCGCTTTCATTTTAATTTATTATACCTTAATTTATTCAAGATTAACGGATTATTTTAAAATAAATTATATACCTATACCTCTTACACAAGGCTATAATTTTTGTAAAAACATAAAATGGATTGTTCTCTATAAACTGAATATAATCTATAAGTATTTTCGCGTGCCAGAGAAGTTTTCTTACGTGCCAAATTCGGCACGTATACTTACGAACGCACGTACTGTACGGCACGTACAATTACGTGCCAAATTCCGCACGTGTGCCATAGTTTTGCCATTCCTGTTTTAGAGTGTCCCTGTAAATGAACGATAAATTATATGCACATCAAATTCTACAATGAGCGTTTTGTAGTACATCTCAGTGATACATACAAATTTCAATAAGTTTAAAATAGTGTAACATCATTAAAATACACCGCAAACGATTTTTCTCCCATAGGCCATAATGTAATTCTTTTGAGTATACCTGTAAATGAACCGTTAATGCTTACACAATTCATTTTCAATACCGAGCATGCCACGGTAAACACCAATAACAAATATCAACTTCGAGGTAATCTAACTATATTTATGCGAATTAGAACACGGACAGACAGACAGATAGACAAACCGAATTCATAAACACTTTTCAACTATCATGTTGGAAAGTGTTAAAAAGCATCATTTAAACTATACGTATTCGGTATTTGTAAATTGTTTTTTTAACATATAATAATAATTTAATTGATATTAAACGGTTAAGTGATAGAAGCGCGGGGTTTTTCATTCTTATTACACTCTTTATTTTTCACTTTTTATTTAATTTTTACCGTTTAGTGTTTGAAATATTGCATTGTTTTAAAGCCAGTTGGCCTGTCTTGATAAGCGGGGTTCATTAAATACATGATGCGCACTCGTGTGCAATTGTAACAATAATAAAAAGGAAAGTGCCCAGTTAAACTGATGACATTGAGCTCACAGGCGATTCACATTAATTGTATATTATACTCTTATTTCAAATAATAAAGCCCCACAAGAAATAAATGAAGGAGGATTAGCTCCCATTTCACCCCTTTATACTTAACCAATAAACCTCCAAATCTAATCAGAGAAGCTTCTTAACATAATAAACCGGTATACCAAATTTGAAGCAAATTAGATAATTCTGCAAGAAAAAACCATATCGCTAAATTAAAGTGTGGGGGGGGGGTTAGCCTCCCCTTTAATTTTATACTTAACTAATGAACAGTCGTGAAAAAAAAGTAAACACCCCTGACTAACTCTGCAAAAAATTATCGTAGAAGAAAGTTACTGGTACCACACGATTCGTAATAAAGTCAACTTTTAAATGATGTATATAAAATTTGCTTAGGTGGCCATCTACATATTAAAACGAACCATAACTTTGTTTTTTTTTAACAGCAGTACACAATTCTGACAGCATAAATGAACTCTACATCCTTCAATTAGTCTAAAAACAAATTTTTATGCAATTCATACGACAAGTTTCCAAGAAATTAATTATTTTTAAACCAGCGTATTTTAGGGGCTGTATCCAAATTGAATTTCGGTATTCGATGGTTGACCGAGAGAGTCTCCTTCTTGATCAAGGCATCTTAAGCGACACTCAAGCTGTCATTGAAGACTGCTAGATTACAGGATAGCATAAGAAATTTCACAATATCTAGTCACTGCTATCATAAACGGCCCTTTAAACCATCATTTTGCCGTTTTTTAAGCATAATTTGAAAACTACTTGGAAGAAAAATGTGAAATTATGGATTTCCATAAAGCAGGACTTGATAAATCTAAATCCATCAAAAAAAAACTGTAGGTTGCAATTCATAATTTTTTTCGAATATTAATTTCATAATTCATATCATAAAATTATAAAAATTGCAAATTCAACGTATTTATGTTTGGGTATTTTAGTATTATTGCTACACAAAAAATTAGCTCATTAGGAGTATAATTTGAGGAGATATTAATAAAAATATGAAAATGTAATTTAACATTAGAAGCACTAAACTTTGAGTGATTATAATTCAAAAACTTATCATTCAAATAACTTGAAATTTTGTTTCTAGGCATAGTTTGAACCGACGATTTCAAATATCGTGTTAAAATTGGGTGTTGCCGTTGAAAAAAAATTAAGTTTGGGTTCGTTTTAATATGTAGATGGCCACCTAAGCAAATTTTATATACATCATTTAAAAGTGGGCTTTATTTCCAATCGTTCGGTACCAGTGCTTTTTTTCTACGATAATTTGTTGAGAAGTTAGTTAGGGGGTGTTTTTTTTTTTTTTTTTCCACGACTGAACCTCCAAATCTAATCAAGAAAGCACAAAAGCACCTTATCAGAATGAACATAAAAAAAAAAAAATAATAATAAAAAGAAAAGTGCCCAGTTAAACTGATGGCATTGAGCTCACAGGCTATTCACACTAATTGTATATTATACTCATATTTCAAAGAATAAAGGAGATTAGCCCCCGTTACGCTCTTTATACTTAACCAATGAACCTCCAAATCTAACCAGGGAAGCTCCTTAACATAATAAACCGGTATACCAAATTTGAAGCAAATCAGATAATTCAGCATGAAAAAACCATTTCGCTAAATTATGGGGGGTATTAGCTCCCCCATTTCCCCCTTTATGCTTAACCAATGAACCTTCAAATCTAATCAGGAAAGCCCCTTATCAAAATGAACCTAGAAAAAAAATTAAAGTAAATTGGATAATTCTGCATGAAAACCCATTTATATAAATTAAGGGAAGGGGACTTGCCACCCTTTCCCCCCCCCTTTTATACTTAACCAATGAACCTCCAAATCTAATGAAGGAAGCGCCATAGCGGAATAAACCGGTATATCAAATTTGAAGCAAATCGAATAATTCTGCATGAAAAACCCATTTATCTAAATTAAGAGGGGGGACTAGTCCCCGCCTCCCCCCTTTTATACTTAACCAATAAACCTCCAAATTTAATCAAGGCAGTTCCTTAACATAATAAACCGGTGCACCAAATTTGGAGCAAATCGAATAACTCTGCCTGAAAAACCCATTTATCTAAATTAAGGGGGGTAGGCCTCTTTTCCCCCCTTTATACTTAACTAATGAACCTCCAAATCTAATCAAGGCAGCTTCTTAACATAATAAACCGGTATATCAAATTTGGAGCAAATGGAATAATTCTGCATGAAAAACCCATTTATCTAAATTAAGGGGGGATAGCCCTCCTTTCCCCCCTTTATACTTAACCAATGAACTTCAGGGAAGCGCCTTATCAGAATGAACCTAGTAAAAAATGTGAAGGAAATCGGATGTTTCTATCAAGAGTTATCGCGTTACGTACATACATACATACGTACGTATGCAACATACGTACAGAATCGGCGGGCACATTAGCTCTCAGGCTTTGATAGCCTGTGAGCTAAAAAAATATTTGTCAATTTATCCTTTGTCACGGGATAACTAAAAAATATTTTAAAATTAAGTGTTCATTTGCAATTAAGTTCTAAAAATATTAAAATGCCGTATTGTCATCGGAAACACACCTTTGTGTGTAATTTTTATAATTCTAGAATTTAAAAAATTATCTAAGCAGGTAATGACAATAAAACTTTTTAATTTACTAAGGGGCTCTGCCCCTTACGAGCTACGCTCGCCAACCCCCGTTCAGGCACACCGAAATCCAAAAAGCACGCTAATTTGATCGGCTTTAAAAATATTGAATTAAAATAAAATAAAAAAAAAACAGTAGCGATCTCTCTGTAAACGAGTTTCCATTCTTTTTCCTTGGATAGGGAATTTTTAAGTCCAAATCTGCTGCTGTTAAGAGATACAATGGCTGTTTTTGTATTTAATTAAAAATTAGCTAAACATTTGAAAATAAGCTAATGTAAAATGAATTAAGTAAACAGTGTCATTGTCTCCCGGTATTTTTAAACAGCGTTATAAGATAGTTCTTTTAAATAATTCATTTTAAATGTATCGTTTTAAATCTGACGTAATTTACACCAAAGTTTTATTTCTCTTATTAATATTCAGGTGAAAATACTTTTGTTGTTAGAAGGAAATATTATTTGCGCTGTCTTCGAATTCACGATAATAGTTGAAAAGATTACTTCAAAATATCTCGCGCAAGTATATTTTTTAATTTAAATTGTTTTGCCATATTTTTTGGCCGTTTTAAATATGACGTAATTTCCTCCATTTACAAGTTTTAACGCATAATAATTATTTTATTTTAACATTTTGTTTCTCTTTTAAAATTCAAGTGTAAATAGATTTGTTATGACGTAATTTTCCTGATTTTAACATGTAATCATTTAATTCTAATTTTAAAAGGGGGGGGGGGGTTCTGTTTATAATAGTCACGTGTAAATAAATTTTTAATTTGAAGTAAATATTATTGTTTGCGCTGTTTATACAATTGGCAACAGTTTAAATTAATAACATTTTCTAAATTATATAAAAAATATCTCTCGAAATGGGGGACTCTGTGGCTGAATGGTCAAAGCACCAGTCTGCTAATCGCTTGCGAGCGTAAGAGTTTGTGGGTTCGATTCCCGCTGGTTCCATTGCACACACACATTGTGTGGAACTCCCAGGGTGTATTTCTCTTGTGTTGTAATATTTCCTTGTGCTATCTTGTCTCCGACTTATAAGCGGGCTCTCATGTCAAGCACACAAGTCGTATGTTTGTTATTCAATAAATAAATAAATCTCTCGAAATGCTGAAAATTTGAATTTAAAATAGAAATAAAACCTCAAAAAATGAGTCAAATAAGAAAAATAAATGCAATCTGCACACCGGGAACTTATAACGTATAAAATGATCTAAAAATGATTAATTCTCATGTATAGTTTTTGCTCCAATAAAACTTTTTTAATAGAACGATTCTGTCCAACTTTAGCATCGTCCCAGTCTAACCCACTCTGCCATAATTCTTGTAAAAAAATCTTAATTCTAATAAAAAATGGTGACACAGATCCAATGGGATCAAATATTTTGGCGGCAGTTTGGAGAGCATGCCTTTTGGTAAATTCCAAGCTGTCACCAAGTGACACTAAAGATGCCAAATCTATGGCCAAAAAATCCTCTTCAATATTCCAGTTTAGCCCCAATATTTTAGATTCCGTACAATTTTCATTAATTTGTATAACCGGGTTACCATTCCACGATTCCTTTATTTCTGGTGAGTTAGTAACGAACTTTCGCAATTGTATATTAGCATCTTTAAATATAGAAACTGCAGTAGTCGTTAATTTCATGGCTTCTGCAACCGCGGATGCTCCATAAATTAAATCATCCACGTATAAATATTTATTAATCATTTCATAAGCGACGGGTTCTATTTCCTTATAATTACCAATATGTTTCTTAATTGTAGAGGCTAAAACATAAGGGGAGCTGGTCACACCGAAACAGTGACGGTTAAAATGGTATAAAACGCTGCGTTGATCTATGTCGAGTCATCGAAATACAAAAAACATAAATAATTTCTATCATTTTCTGATACCTCTATTTGTAGAAAGGCCCTAGCAATATCCCCCGTGAAAGCAATTTTAAACTGTCTAAAATTTAATAGCACATCTATGAGATTAGGATTTAAATTTTCCCCCGCAAAAAGATATTGATTTAGACTTTTTTCCCCATTTTTTCGGCTGCCCGCGTCAAAAACTATCCTGGTTTTTGTGGTAGAAGAACTTGGCCTTGACACTGATTGATGGGGCATTACATAATCGATTGAGCAATTATCACTACATTTTTCAATAATTCCCTCACTTAATTGTTCTTTCATAATTTCATTATATTTCAAAAACAAAGATTTATCACTCTTTAATTTTTTTTTCCAAACCCGCAAAACGCTTTTTCGCAACCACGTAATTATTAAACAAATTTTGTTTATCTAATTCATTACACCATAACAAGGGGGTCATATATCTATCATTTTTAAAAATGATTTCTTTCTGGAATTCATTAATGACCTTATAAGTCTCTTCGTGCTTTTGATCATTAGAATCGATTAAAAAAGACTCGATGTGCCATAAATTTCTAAGATCATTTTCTGTTGGGAAACAAATTACATTTAAACAGGGAGTCGTGTGTGAATTATTACTATTAACTCTACCGACAAGGGTTTTGCCAAATATTGTTGGCTGCATAAATAATTGATGATTAATTTTTTCGACAGATCCTATTCAATATCTGAACAGGTTTCGAATGAATAAATGCGTCAGCCAATTCATGTTTATCTAATCGCAGTTTATTTATTAATTGATAATCAACAGAAGTCATTATCTTAATACCGCTAATAATTTCAGAAACCAACGCTCTTACAGTTATTTTTTCATAAGAATGATGACAACTAATAATAGTTAAAATTACCACATTAAACTCCTTTTCTATGGCGTCGCGGTTCTCAAACGTATAAACCAAAAGTGTTTCCTTAGCAACAGGTTTTAATTTTAACGCTGAGGCTAAACTTTTTGTAATAAATGTTCTAGAAGATGCAGAATCATATAAAATTCTCGTGTTTAATTTATTTCCTGTTCCCTGCACTAGTACACAGGCAGTTTGCAGCAATGTTGCATACTTTTCGGGTGAATTATTTGCTTTTACTATATATGAAAACACGGCTTCATTTTTGTCATTTTTAGACGCTTCGGCTTTCACTGAACCATCATAGGGACGCTTTTTTGCCGATTTTTTAGTGAGGCAAAATAAATAATTATGCTGATAACTTTTACACAATTCACAAGGAGGTATTTTTACCTTACACAAAGATATTAAGTGCGATTTCAAGAAGCATCGGTAACATCTCCCATCTTTTTTCAACTTATACCTTTTCTGTTCATCGGTAATCTCGTTACACTTTAAGCTTAAATGGTTCGAGTTACGAAAAATACAAACTTTTTTAACAACAGTGTTAAGCGCAACTGAAGTGGGAACATTAGGTTTTATCCTAGGAGCCCTTTTTTCCCATCGTGATACTTCTTCATTTTTTAAGGAAAGCCCTGACACTGCATTAGCTGCCTCTCGCGACTCTATTTCAAACTTTATGAAATTCATTAATTCATTCACGTCACCAGCTTTTTCAGCATTCTTTTTCCTCTGAAATTCTATAACTAAATTATGTGGTAACTGTTTTAAGATTATTGGTATCAATAAACACCCAAAATTATCTGACGCCACCCCGATAGCTTTTAAATTTCGAATACTCACCTCGCATTCGTCATATAAATCCCGTAACAATTTTATGTTCGCGGTGGATTTTACCGGTTCTAGTTCTAACAACTTATTTATAAACCCGCTTATCAAAATTTCTGGTTTACCATATCGATTCTGCAGTAAGTCTAAAGAGTGCTGATAATTAGTTTCGTTTAGGGCCAAACCGGAAATTGATCTAAGCGCTTCACCTGACAAAAATGATTTTAAGTAATAGAATTTGTCAATTTTGGTTAAATTCTCTTTCGAATCGATTGTACTTTTGAAACTATTCATGAATTCTAAAAAGGTACTTGGGTCCCCCTTAAGTACTGGTATAGTTATTTTTGGCAAATTTATTGTTGCCAGTCTAGCACTAACATAAGGAATTGTACTCGAATTAAATACAGGACTAGTATCTGGTTGATCAGAATTAATTTTAAATTTCTTCAAATTCAATTTAATTTTAAATTTGGCTTCATTTATGACATCATCGTAATCGATGATCGTTTGTATATCATTTTCAAAAACTGTTTCATCATCTATTAGCTCCTGAATCTGATTGTTTACTAACTTTAATTCATTTTGCTTTTCTATTATATTATTTAAATATTCAGTCAACTGTTCAAAATTACTTTTTACTTCAAAATCTAGACTTTCTAAGAAATTATCAATTTTAGTAATAAATTTGGTTATGGAAGTCTTCATGACTTTCCGTTTACCTTTTAACTTTTCGAGATCCATTATTTTCATGCATAGAACAAAATAGCTACAGTGCCTTTTTTTATCCGCGGCGAGACGACGGATGAGCGTTGGACGGGTAATCCAATTTTGCAATCCAAATTCGAAGACTGTGAAATCCTATGGAGCACTCATTAATTTAATACTGGCAAATTTCTAAACACTCTTTGGATATTCGGCACCATAAAACTTATTCATAGATCAAAACTGTCGAGAAATATCTTTCGTAGCAATAAAATGATTTCGAGAAAAAACATATTTCGTTGTAATCATAGGTGATTCCTTTAAAATAATTAATCTTGATGATCTTTTCATTTTTTATTTGTTACAGCACAGCACGACGACGAAAGCACATTCAACATTCCACATTTAAAATAAGATTATAAATTCCGAGAATGCTATAACATGCATCTCGGCCAAGCATAAATATATTCTGATCAAGCATCACTTCATTATTAAATCCCACTTGTTCATACAAATATTTACAATTCCGAGAAAACATTTTTTCCCGACCAAGCATTTCAAGTTTTCTTTACTTAAAAAAAAAGAATTCTAGCATCAAGCTGCGCGCGTTCTCTCTACATGTACTGAGCCACGTGATCTCGGCTATTTTTAGATTTCTCCCCACGGCAGAAGCCATTTCGTAACATACACCATACAAATTAATGCGAATAAGACCTTTATTTTTCCCATCTTAGATCTTTATTTATAATCATTAAACAATTTTTTAAAAATAATATTTTGAATAATATGATATACATTACATTTTGATTATTAATAATTTTTTTGAGTGTGATATATTTCGAAACATGCAATACAAAGTCCAACATCACAATCAGCGCCAAAAACCAAACCCAGACGCTAATATTCAAAGACTTCAAACCGAAATGCCAGTTAAATTTTTCTGGTTTCAGAAGTTTTTTCCAGCAAGAAATCTCCAGCCCGGAAATATGACGGGCACAAGAAATAACGAACGACACCTCAGCCCGTGATATTGACGGGAGAGAGAATTAAGGGGTTAAGAAGCGAAAATGCCTAATGACACTTAAGCGCAATTTGTTAAAATATTATTTCGAATTCTACGCATCTCCGAAACTTGTTGACTTAATATAATATAATATCAGTATGGCTCTTTGCTGTGGTGGCTGAGAGCAGACAAACGACTGGAACGGTAGACACATTTGGTGGCTGAGAGCATATATCCGACTGGAACGGTAGAAACCTTTGGTGGCTGAGAGCAGACATCCGACTGGAACGGTAGAAACCTTTGGTGGCTGAGAGCAGACATCCGACTGGAACGGTAGAAACCTTTGGTGGCTGAGAGCAGACGTCCGACTGGAACGGTAGAAATCTTTTGTGGCTGAGAGCAGACATCCGACTGGAACGGTAGAAATCTTTGGTGGCTGAGAGCAGACATACGACTGGAACGGTAGAAATCTTTGGTGGCTGAGAGCAGACATACGACTGGAACGGTAGAAATCTTTGGTGGCTGAGGGCAGACACACGACTGGAACGGTAGAAATCTTTGGTGGCCGAGGGCAGACATACGACTGGAACGGTAGAAATCTTTGGTGGCCGAGGGCGGACATCCGATTGGAACGGTAGAAATCTTTGGTGGCCGAGAGCAGACATACGACTGGAACGGTAGAAAACTTTGGTGGCTGAGAGTAGACATACGACCGTAAATGGTTAAGAGGCTACTTCAGTCAAGGGAAAAGACCCGCTCGTTAATGCTGAGCCTATGGAAGAAATTTTTAAAGATATCTCGTTTAAATTTCAATATTTTTAAATGTTTTTTTTTTTTTTTTTTTTTTTTTTTTTTTTTTTTTTTTTTTTTAATTGAATGCTTGAGATCGATCTGTACAAAGGCCGTTTTTTTACTTTTTGGATTTTATTAACAGGTATTTTTAATGAGGACACTTTAATTTTCGAAACCGGTTTCGAAAGTGAAAGCATCCTCATAAATAAAATCTGCAAACAAAATTGAAAAAGTGAACAATTTGAAAATTCCTCGTCAAACGTGGCAAATGAGGTGCGTTCGCACTATAACTAGTTTTATAATTTTTTTTTTTTTTTTTGCACCGCATATTGTAATGAATGTATATTTTAATGCATTTCATAACTGCATATCAATTTTATTTTGTTCGAAAGGCTGTAACATCATTGAAATGCACTTGAAATATTTTTTAGGTAGATTTCGTATGAAATACTACCTATTGGGATCGTTCCTATGTTGGAATTTCTGAAAAATTTTTGCAGATCTACACCGATCATGACCCCTAGAACCCAAAACCACCCTCAGTAAAAAACTTTATATATCTATCTATCTATCTATCTATGTATCTATGTATCTATCTATCTCTCTATATATATCACTTTCTTCTGGACACGATAACTTTGGTAATTCTGCACCAATCTCTTCCAAACTGATATAAAATCAATGGCCATAAAATCTCGGTCAAGTTCGTTAATGGGCAAAATCGGACCAAGGGGATGGAAATAGGGAGGGGTTTTGTGAAAACAGAAAAAACCCCATAACTTCTTAATTTTTGTACATATCAAATCAGTTTAAAGTTTTTATTACTTCTAAAAATAGGGTCAAAAATGTATGTATCACAGATTTTTGATAAAGTTAAAAATGGGCTCAAGGGGCGCAAAAAATAGGGTTTTTGGAAGAAAAAAAATCATAACTTCGTCAATTTTCAAAATATCAAACCCAATTAATTTTATTATAAATCTCCTTAAACATTATCTACAACTTTTATATTCACACGTTTTTGATAGGACCAATTCGTACCGCAAAAAAATTAAAAACGAAAACAAAAAGGGGGTTTGAAGAAGAAAAAAATCCCTAACTCCGTCAATTCAAAAGATATAAAATTCCCATGAATTTATCGTATATCTTCTTAATTTTGTCTACAACATCTATATAGACAAGTTTTGGATAGGACCAATTCTTACAGCAAAACAAATTAAAAATACATAGCGGTTGACGAAAAAAAATCATCTTAGTAAGGGTGTATTCAAATCCAAACTGCTTATTTTCTGACTCATTTTACAATTCATTTTTGCTCTCAAAGGCTTCCAATTGGTACGTTTTCTTACTCAGAAACTATATAAACTACCGTAATGATCGATTGTTTGATAGATGCAGAATATATTTTTTTTAAATGCTGTTAAAAAGGGCACTTTGAACCGAATCTACCGAAGTGGATTGTGTTGGAAAAATCATTGTCACTCAATTCCACACTGCTTATTTTCTGACTCATTTTTAAATTCATTTTTGCTTTCAAACGCATTTAATTGGTAGATTCGCTTATTCAGAAACTATATAATGTACTGTAATGATCGATTTTTGGATAGAGGCAGAATATATTTCAAAAAGTCAAAGTGGGCGTAAGTCAAAGTAAATGTCAAAGTGGGCATTTTGAACAGAATTTCCCGAAGCGATTGTGTTAGAAACGAAAAATATTGTTCTTCTGAGAAAATAATTGTTTATATATCAAGTTTTAACTAATTGAACAAAAAATAAAAACACAGGTCGCTTATAAATCTCTTCAAAAATCACGTCAGCAAGTTTCATATTTTTTTTATATTAAAAATGAATCTGGAATTATGCCAGAAAATGTCGAGTTGTTGAGCATGGAAAAGTATTTTTTTGAATACCGCCCTAACATGATTCTTATAAAACCAGCTATTATATAAAAATGAAATAAAAACTCGTCAAATGCGGCCAGATAAAATTGTTAAAGTGGATTTATCTCTAATCATGATTTAGTTTTTGTTTGTGAAATTAGTATATTTGACTTCGAAATCTACCTCTGCCTGTAGGCCGGGCCGGCAGGGATTTTTTCCTATTTGCCTTAATGTAACGGAAAACTTTTGACTGTCCTTGTAATTAAACTATACATCCGATTTACATAAAATTTTAAATGACTCGAAAAAAGTTTTCACCAATTATATATTTAAAATTTCAGACCATTCGGTTGGGTAGTTTTTGCTCTGTTATATGCGGACGGACAGACGGACAAGACTGAACGACGACTATAGGTGCTACGTATTTATATAATTACGAACGCACCTAAAAATGGCCTTCGTACAGATCGACCTCAGCTATCGAATGCAAAAGAAATCATTTAAAAATATTGAAATAAAAACGAGTTATCTTTACAGATTTCTTCCATAGGATTAGCATTCCCGAGAGGGTTTTTTCGCATGACTGAAGTAGCCCTTAATATAAACATTGACTGCATATAAAGCGAGGTTTTTTGTAAGCTATTTTTACATTTAAATTTATTTTTAAATATTTTTAATAGAGTTTTTTGATTGTGATAGAATTTTCGCGCGACTTTTCTCGATCTTCGTTTCACTTTGTGGAAAACCTTATGTGATAAAGGAAACTTTTAAGTACAGTATCAAAAAACAACAGAAACACCTAAAATGATGCAGAAAAAAAAATAAGTGTAATTTTTCAGATTCTGATGAAATTAACCCTTTATCTACTGACGGTACTTATAAGTACCATTAAAATAACTTGTTATAAAATTCATTTAATACATCGATTAGTTGTAATACAGTTTAGAATGAGTTATAGATACTAGACACATTACTTTATCTTGTTCGAAAAGCATTAATGGTTACTCAAAACAAAAATATTTTTAAAAAGATGATTTCTTTTGCCTTTGCATCTTTTCAGCTTTCTTGTCGTTGGGGGGTGGGGGGATGGGGGGGGGGGGGGGTGAGAAAGGATTTTTTCAATTCGGAAATATTTCTATATTTCTATTGTAAGAATATTATATTTGTACATTTCCTAATTCTACAAAATACTAACAAAAATATTTAAAATAAAAGATGTGAGTGGAATTATAAATATTGCACAAAATCCCTATAACATATGTAAATCTTCTAATGTAGTTTAAACAATTCACGAAAAAATGCTTTAGAAGATAAAATTTTAATGAATTCATAATTCAGTACATAAAGGGCTATTTCATCCTAAGAAAAATCCTAAGCTATTTCATCCTAAGAAAAATCGCACCAATAAAGTAACTATTCAAATAATGCAATGTCTAGGCTTAAATTTAAATATGATTGCAATAACTTTTATTTCTGTCAACGTTCCAGAAAAATACAGGAAAAAAACACTGTGGTGTCTACCACTGTCAACACAGCTGCTAATTATGTCAAAATATTGCGCAGTTACGCAGTTCAATGCACTGAACAAAATCACAGATGCACGTATGAAAACCAGGTTTTTCCATAAACTGTCATGAAAGAAAGTAAAGGAAGAAAAATGTAGGCAGTAATGGAAAATACAAGCATTATAACAATTTTATTTATATTTGTATGTTATGTAAAATTTAAATTATTTATCTATACACAATTATATACATTTGAATATATATTAAGATATAGGTCAATTCCATCGTAACTTCCGTAACATTTGATGACTGATTATTGTTTTCTAAACTGTGTAGAAAATTTACTAATAAAGATAGAACAAATTTTTATAATTTATAATATTCCTTATTAATGACTTAATACCCAAATACCTGCAAACTATTTCAGTCTCTATTTTAGTCCTAAAAATTGCATTTCAAAATTCTGTAACTAACATAAAATAGACAAACCTATTTTTCGCCTTTATTGAAATGTAAAAATTATCCAAGCTATCCAGTTAAACAAAAGCGATTTTATGTTTTTAACAACACTAAGCAATGACAAAGTATAATAATAGTTTTTTTTAATTAATTTTTGAACAATAAGAAGAAAAAAATGACTTTTACATATGTAACTGACGTAATTTTTATTGTGTAACTGACGTAACATATTATAACTTTACAAAGTCTATAATGGTACTTAACTTAGTTTGTGAACAGCAATTTACAATGCCTTCTTACTATGAATTTCTTATAGAAAATAAAAATATCATGTTTTCCAATCATACCCTTAAATTAACTATATTATTGATTTTACTCATCCCTCCCAAATGATAATTTTCTGTGGAATTGTCCTATATTGAATTCAATAACAATAATAATCATAAAACACACTCAATTTTTAACACTTTAAAACATATTTGAAAAGTGTTTATGAATTCAGATTGCCTGACCCTCTGTCCGTTTTTGTCTGTCCGAGCTCTAACTCGCGTAAATATACTCGAATTGCCATGTAATTGATCTATGTTATTGAGGCTTACCGTGACATCTTCGGTATTGAAAATTAGGTGCGAGCATTTATATTTCACCTACAGGGACTCGCAAAAGAATTCCATTACTTTATGGTCTATGTCGTTTGCAGTGTATTTTAATGGAGTTAAAGTATTTGAAACACAATGAAATGTATATACATTATTGAGGTACACTTCAAGACGGTAACTATAGAATTATAGAATATGTTATGTGCAAGGTTCTCGCTGCCACTCGCCATTGCGCCGAATCGCGACAAAATACTACATTTGGCAAATAAACGAGCTATTAGATTCGCATAATTGAGAATGCTCAATAATTACACTTTTTTGTGTGTGTCAGTACAGGCGACATTCTTACATCAGCGTTACTGAATGATTGTTGCCGCTTATCATGTTCAATGGCACCCTATAATAGTACAATTTTCCAACTGCGTTTGAAGTATGGCCTTCGATGAAAAGCCAAAGAATTAAAAAAAAAATAGGTTTTTTTTTTCAATGTGATATCTATTTTGTTGTTTATATTGTTAGTTATGTTGGTTTTTCAGAATTCATCGAATGTAATATCTTAAAATCCTGAATTAAATTGGGTTGTAAACTTTTATTTCATAAGATTTTAATGAGTTAAATCGGGTTTGAAAATTTTTTCTTGGTTGCACAAGACATTAAAATGCACTTATTTTTAATAGTTTCTGTAGCGGATAGTTGAATTACTTATGTGTATAAGATGTTAGAAAAAATGAGATTAGTTTAGAATATATTGAAAAGGTAGATTAATAGAATAAAGATCGATTTTTCAGGTTTTCATGACGATATATATCACATGAATTTTCTTTCTTATTTAAAATTTAATCAAACACTTTTTATGCCCTGCCCTGGGGCCCTAGATAGTCTAAGTCGGGTCCTGTTGTCTTCTTAAAACATAAAGTTCTTGGATAAACATTTTTCGGGTCCTTTGCAGATTTTCAAACGATTTACTTTATGATTTGTAGTTATGAGTGTTGAATGTTGATAAATACGTATACATGTCATAACCCAAATTCTCAGAAGAGGCTTGAGGCACAGTCATCTTCTTTGTATTATTCAGCTCAAGCGACTTGTGATCGAACAATATATCTGAAGGAACTCCATTGGATGGATATTTGAAAGGATGTTCCCATTCCCACACAACCAAAGACTTCCGTAGGGCATCCTATAAAGATACTACAGATCCTATAGTTGTCATATCCTGAATAAGACAAAAGTTGATGTCGTCTGGACGTCATACATAGGAAGAATTCGGAAGAACTGTTTTTAAAACGCAGAAAGACATCTTCTGGCCCGAATAACCTGCGCACATGCGCAGAATTTGTACCAGAAGTGAAATACTTCTCAACTTTTAGCTATCCGACCGCCATTATTTGACAGTCGCCTTTTACCGCGTCACTTCTCAAACAGACCACGTTTTTTATTTCAAATTATTTTACTTCTCCTGCACTTCGCACTTCCATTTTTATCAGGATTTAAGGAATTCTTTCCTATTAATTTTGAAATCCAAGGTAAGTAAATTTTCAAAATTTCTATACTATTTAAAGCTTAACTAACCTATCTTCTGTCAAACACATATCCTGTCAAAAAATATTTGTTTGATTACGGTAGCAGTAAATTTATATTAACGGTAGCAGTAAATTTATATTAAAAGTTTTAATGAATACCTAAATATCTTGTAAGGTATTTAACCTTGCACTACCCGCATCATTTTGCACGCACGACCAAAACGCTCACATATTGTGAAAAGTTTTAATTCTCGTTGCAATAACATTTAAAATAATAAGCGGGAATATTATATTTTTTTCTGATTCTAATAACGATGACGACCCATCCCATCCCAGAAGAGACAAGTTTCGGTACTTTTCCAAGCATAGGGACCTTGGCATTATTAAAAAAAGTTTGGCGCATTTCGGTTTTCAGAAAGTGAGATTTTTTTGTCAAATGGTATAAACAGCTAAGAAAACAAACCTAATGAACTTTTATGCTTTATATATATGTATACACTCTAAATAAAAAGGAGTGACTATTCATTCCTCTGAAGTGAATAATCACTATCGCAGAATCAAAATATGCCCAACCTCTTTGGAGTGACTATTCACTATGAACAAAAGTGAATTTTTTTACTCTCTGAAAGAGTGAATAGTCACTTCTGGGAAGTAAATATTCACTCTAAACAGGGGTTGGATAATCACTCTTTCGGAGGAGTGACTATTCATTCTTACTAAAGGAATGCGTTTTTTCACCCCTGGTAGGAGTGAATAGTCACTCTTTCATAGGAGTGGATGTTCATTTTTTATGGAGTCGATTCTTTTTTTATTTTGCTTTTATGGGCATTTTAAAAGAATCACATCTTTTACAGCATGCAATGAAAATAGATACAAGCGTGGTAAAGATTAGAATGAAATACTTTATTAGCAATATTTATTTAATTCATAGTTTGTAACACTAATATAACTTTTAACGAAAAATTCAGTTAAAGTTTCATATGAATTGAAATAGATTACTGACAGAAAAAAACTAAAATATTTTATTACAATGTTATACCTTGAGTTTGCTTTCATCGCATGCCCTATAAATGTATGATAATTTTATAATGCCTATAAGGCAAGTAATTAACCGAAATATTAATCAATTAATGTTATTTTTTTATTTTCAGATACCCATTTAGTATTTTAATAATTCCCGTGATGTACGTTAATTATGTTCCTTTTAATTTTTCATGTATAATTCAAATTTGAAATATTTAGATCTCAGAATTCATTGCTAATGAATTTAAATTTAATCAAACGTTATTGTTTACTGTATTTTAGTTACTTTTAAAGTTTTATTAATAACTGTATAATAAGTGGATGTTATATGATTAACAATGCGTGATTTCATTTTAATTTTTGTTTTAAATATAAAATCTTATATTTTTAGCGCTATTTTGCAGAACCCTATTGTTCTAAAATATTTTTAATTTTTCCACTAAAAACACAATGCTTATCAACTTTTTTACTCACATCTTTTTTAATAAGCTCTAAGCTTGATCTACATATTAAGAATGTGCAAGATTCTTTTTTATGTGTTGTAATCTTTCATTGTTTTATTAAATATGAACATGGAGTCTAGATTTTTATGTTCTGTGGAACAGGTTTATATTTTTCTTTTAAACATATTCCTTAATTTAATCATGATTTTGAATTTTCTACCGCTATTGCTGAAAAATGGATATTAATACAACGCTTATTTATTAAACGACGACATATAATAAGCCATTAAGCCATATTTAATTTAAAGTTTGTATTCCCGTATGTATTGCATTTTGGGAATATGAGCTAAATAGATTTCGTATATTTTATAGGAAAAAATTGATCTAGGAAATAGAAAAAAGAAGGACATATAAAAAGAAAAGAATTGACTGCATATGTAATGTTCTTATAGTTTGAAATACATTTTTAATGTAAAAGTAGTTATCTCTTTAAAATATATTCAATTTTATATTATATAAGTGATACTATGAACATTAAAAATTATATACTAAATCAATTTTATCTATAAACTTCATATCAGGCATAAAAAACACTTTATTTCAATGCTTAAATACCTTGTTTTGTTTTTTTAGTGCCAATAATTATATGTTTCATAGCTTTTTAACTCATAATCCTAACATACAAACTCTACCAGGAATAAAAGATTAAATTTAAATAAGACTTACTTTTACGTCCCATAAATAATAACTTTAATAATATCCATATGTTTTAAACCTAAAATGACGGACGCCTTTCTCTTATCTTAAAAAAAGCATCGTAGACTTGCTGTTCAGATTAGCTGATGAGTAATACGAATATATGCAATTAGAGATCGACAGAAAATTCTGTTTCCTTTCCGTCCCAAAATCTGAGTTGCGCCGAAAATTCGTTTTCAGCGAAAATGCTGCCAAAAATTCGGCCGAGCCGAAACTCGACCGAAACTATCTATATTCCAGAAATCTCATATCTTCCTTTGGAAATTTTCAACATTACCCGTTGATTCGAGCTGTATCGGCTCAAATGAGACACTCTTTATTTATTGCTATGAACTTCACTGGCGTATAATTATTAATCGTGACAGACTCCAGACGGGATTAAAAATAATAATGCAAGCAATGCATATATGACTCAACTTTGAAGATACATTTCGGGCGCTCGGGAAAAACTACAGATAAAAGTAATAGAAGTTTGAAACCGCAAAACTGTTTCGAATGCTCTTTGAGAATGTTCTAATTACATTTAATTTTATATGAAGATAAAAAGTTCCATAAGTAATCACTTTAATAATATCCCTGTATTTTAATTCTAAAATAGCGGACGTCTTTCTCTTATCTTAAAAAAGCGTCGTAGACAAGACTGATCTGATTGGCTGATTATTAATACCCATACAATACTCACTCCACCTTAGAGTGAATAGTCACTCTTTCAGAGAAGTGACTATTCACTCTTGAAAAGGAGTGCGTTTTAGTACGTAATTTCCAAGGTTATATTAGGAAATGGAGTTTTTGAAAATTAAGAAGTGACATATTTTGATGCTTTTCATTATTTTACTCCATATAGGCTCATTCCATGCAAAATGAGCAAATCAGCTGTGGCAGATATGTCAGAGATTTTAATGAAAATCAGTATATAAGTAGATCATACCTATTTACGAGTAAATATAAAATAATAGATTTCGGAATTGTTTATTTAAGTATTAAAATTTACATTAAAAGTGGATGAAAAATTGAGATTTTGTCTACAGGCTTAAAATTTCAATTTTGATTATCAGTCTTAGGAATCGAAATACTATATTAAAAATTATTTATAATTAGGAATGAATAATAAGTAACAGACTGGCGTAAGTTAGTAATTGTATTTTTATTCCGTAATGAAAATAAAAATTATTTTTCAAAAATTTTGAGGGGGAAATGCAATATTTCTATTGCTCCTTTAAGCATGAAGGACAGCTCTGACAAGTTAAAAAAAAATTTTGACGTTATAGCTAAAAGTATATATTTTAATTATTGAAATTTTCATTCTTGCCTTTTTATTCCTAAATGAGAAAAAAAATAAATAGTAAAAAATTTTTAGGGTAAAATGCAATATTTCTATCACTTCTTTGAAAGTGAAGGGAAGCTTTTTAAATCTTTTAAATTATTTGATATTATAGATAAAAGTGTATATTTTAAATATAGAAACTTTTATTCTTGCTTTCAGTTTATTTTTACCTCAAGAATATATTTAATTAAACTGGAAAAAATGATTCAGTTTGGACAAAAAATTACATATTAGTCCTAAATCCATTTACAAAAAATAGATGGCAGCACTCAATTTTTTCACCTTGAAATCGTTCAATATTTTAAGAAGCGACCTCGAATTCAAAGAGGAATAGCTCATGGGATGTAACAGATATTAACTTTTTGAACCCATTTTTGCTATGTTAGGAATCAAAAGGCAATCTTGAATTTTTTTAGCATATCATGGACTTATTGATCTTTATGTCTGTGCAATATTGTTAATGTCGGACCTTTCCTTTATTTATATTTTTGCTCATACATATGAGGAAAAATTATGATTTTGTAATTATTTTTTAAGTTTCTAAGTTTTTTTGAAGATGAAGGAAATAAATGGCAACTTTCAAACTTGGGGAATTTGATTTTCATATGTAATACTACATCAAACATCAATTTCACAACACATGTTTTTTGAATTCCTTTGATTTATATACCGTTTCTAATTTTCTCAAAATTCACAAATTTTCAATTTTTACAACCATTTAAAGATTAATCATGGTATTACAGATTGTTATTATTCAATAAATAGGAAGATAATTTTTCAGAGGTTACAATATTGCAAAAAAAAATTTCGTTTCTCTTAAATAGTTTTCAAGATACAGAACTTCAAACTTGCAACTTTGGACGATTGCACACATGTCATTCTTTATCACAAGTTTTTTAAATGTCCAAAACTGCTAAAATAATTCGTTTTGTGTGAAGATATTTTGCATAGCTCTATTTTAATATGAATTGAACCTGTGTATCAAATTTTATTAAAATCGGTTACTATGTGGCCACGACTTTTTTGAAATTTTTGCTCATTTTACGTGGAATGATTGATTGATTCAATATCCTATATTGATTCAAAGTTGAATGGGTTTTTTTTTAAGTGTATAATGCCAGTCTTTCACTCTCGTCAGCGGAGTGAGATATTTCACTCTCGACAACGGAGTGACATATTTCACTCTCAACAACGGAGTGACATATTTCACTCTCGACAATGGAGTGAAATATTTCACTCTCGACAATGGAGTGAAATATTTCACTCCTTTCTAGGGAGTGGAAAATGCCACTCTTTAAGGAGTATATTTTTATAAAATTCACCCCAAAAAGAGTGAAAATGCCTGTCACTCTTTCAAAGAGTTAACTTTTCACTCCTCCCAATTTTAGAGTGTATACATAAAAATTTTATTTATATATATATATTATTGTTTTACATACAATTTACTTATGTTTGCATACAAAAATAGGTAAATGGCTTCTTTATATTAAATAAATTGTATAAATATTGAAAAAATGTTGAAGGAATATTGCTTGTAAACATGAAACAATGAATAGGTTGCCATAAAATATATTGCCAAATTTCCTTTTATCTCCAAGGTCATTTTCCCTATTTCGCAAACGCCTCTATACTGGAAAAGTACCCAAGTTTCTATATGCAATTTAGTAATATACTAATTCTATGAACTATTGCTGCATTGGATGTAAAATATCGATATTCGATATGGGCAATTCCAGAGAAAATTATCATTTTTTTTTTTTTTTTTGGGGGGGGGGGATAAAATTTATAATATGTTTAATTTAAGAGTATGATTGGAAAATTTGATATTTTTATATTCTATAATAAAATCCTAATAAAAAGGCATTGTAAATTACTGTTTACAAACTAAGCTAAGTACCATTATTGTCTTTGTAAAGTCATAATGTTACGTCAGTTACACAATAAAAGTTACGTCAGTTACACGTGTAAATGCCATTTTTTTCTTTTTAATTATTCAGAAATTAATTAAACAAGTTACTGTTATAATTTGGCATTACTTAGTGTTGTTGAGAACATTAAATCACTTTTTTTAACGGGATAGTTTTGATAATTTTTACACTTCAATGAAGGCAGAAAAAATATTTGTATATTTTATGTTACGTCAGTTACAGAATTTTGTATTGCAATTTTTGGGACTAAAAGAGAGATTGAAATAATCTGCAGGTATTTGGGTATTAAGTCCTTAGTAAGAAATATTTTAAATTGTAAAATTTTCTTCTATCTTTTTAGTAAATTTCCTACATAATTTTGGAAACAACATTCGATGACCAAATGTTACGTCATTTACGATGGAATTGTTCTAATATATCGAAACACTAACATACATGTATCGAAATTTTTTAATCGCCATATCAATGCAGTTAGTATCGATGTGTTACTCCATCTCTAGATATACAGCGCGTTGTAACTAAAAGTTTTAAACAAAACTGTCAGTCAGCTGACGCACCAGCGGGTGCTGTGTGTTGTTGTCATAGCAACATCACACAAAACTCTGCAATGTGAAATGAATGGCAGTCCAATTACTGATATTACGCCGACTGGGAAGAATCATCAGTAAATAAGTTCAAACAATTAGAGTCCTGCGCGGATCGAAACTTCGGGTGCCCTACCAGTAAAGGAAAACAATATTCAAGTCAACTCGGCTCCGACACACTTAAACTCGAACTCCGATCCGAACCAGAAACACTTAAACACGAAGCCGAAGTAGGAGAAATTAACTTCATAATTTAATATGCTTATGGCAAAATAGTCCACAATCTCTAGCATCAATTTCATCTTTTACGTTGAAAAAGAAAATATATACTCATTATTGTTCAAAAATGTAGTTTTTATCATCTGAAAAAATATTCTATACATTTTTTCTGAAAATCCGGGTCAATCTGAACCCGACCCACATAAGGGTCATTCCATTAAAAGGGAAACTAACGTACTATTTTGTTTTTTATTTATAAAACAAATAATATTTAATTTATAAAGTCATGTAATACATTTTTAATAGCTTTGCGTGTGAATTTTCTGAAAACATGCAGTTTAAGTATAAAAAGTAAATTAAATAAAAGTATTAGCACTAAAAAGGTGAGAGTGATGAGACTGAGAACATTTCACTTAAATTATTGGTAAAGTTTAACAAGCTATTGTCATTTCAAAAATTATTAATAAAAGCTGTAATTAGGATAGTTTTTTTATTTGAATATTCTATTTTTTAAATTTATAAAAGAAATTAAGAAATATATTATAAATGAATTAGAATTCATAAATAAATTTTGATGTATTGAATTGTTACGTCCGTAACAGGCAAATGTTACGTCTGTAACAATTTAATTATCCCATGTATTAATTAATAATTATTTTAATGTTTTCAAAATTGCAGTTTCCAACAGCTAATACCCTAATAATGAATTATTGAAGAAAAAGTTAAATGTTCTTCCTTAAAATTCACAGGATTATGACAATAACTGCAACTATATGCAATTTTGACTGTTTTGTGAATTACGTCCGTAACACCTAGATTTTATTTTTTCAAAAATTATGGGAACATTTTTCAGATTTCAAAATTTAATATTCTGTTTACAATCCTTGGACCGACTTTAAATATAAAATAATCCATGTAATAAGTATTTTTTTTTTGTTTACATTATTTATGAAGCTTTAAAGTCTCTGTTTGTTACGTCCGTAACAAAATGACCCATAAGTGAAATCCCAACTCGAACCCGAAACAACTAAAGTCAACCCCATCCGAACCCGTCTTGCCACGTGAAAAAAAAAAAAAAAAAAAAAAAAAGTATCGTCGACTAGCGGTTCGGGTCGGGTAAAATCGGATTACCCACCCGATGCAAGCCTCTACAAATAGTTGAAATCCATGCTTTCGTAAATCAAAAAATATTATACATATTGAAGATTAGAGCTACTTAGTTGTCTCATAAATCGCACTTTAAACAGGTTACATCAGGTGGAGAAAATGGAATTTTAGTACAGTGAAAAGAAAAACATTCGAATTAGTCAACGGTGGTAAAATATATTGAATCAGCGAAGCTGTGTTAAAATGGGTGACAAGTAATGGAAAATCAGAATGGCAGCTTGGCAAGAAATTTTAGAAGTGCAAGGTCGTTTTAGAAACAACAACCTTGAAAAGAGACGCGACAATAAAGTAGCTAAGAGATAAAAACAATTGTAACAATAACTTCTTACAACTCCAAAAATGCTTAAATAAGTGACACGTTTTGATATCAAATGCTTCCTCTCGAAATAAGTCGTTTATGTGAGCATTTCTGAAATTTTAAGGATTTGCTAGAAAGGACCATGGGACGAGGTGCACGGTAAAAAAAAAAAAAAAAGACAAGTATTTCTTTTTAATCTAATAAAAATATTATATAACCGAGAACGAAAATATGCAATGATCTCTTCTGAGTTACTGACAATTCCGAAAAGAGTTCTTCATCTTTAAAAAACACAGAAACCAATATACAGGCATCTCCCGACTTACGTAAGTAATGCGTTCCGTATAAACTTTTACGTAAGTCGAATTAGTAATTCCTTAAGTAAAATTTCGTCAGAAACTGCAATATTTATTATATATGTATAATATATACATTATTTACACAGTATTATTTTATAAATAAAGTAGCATGCAGCAGTATTTACTTGGATATAAACTATAAAAGTTAGAAAAAATATAAAAACAAATTGAAAGAACACTTTTCAAATAAAAAGTATCTTGTGGAATATGAGATTTATAAATTTAGCATTGATGAATTAATTTATATCAATTTTGAATCTCCCTCAAACGAATAGCTCTGAAGCTGGAAGAGAAAATACACTCGTTCCTCTTCACCGAAACTTTAAAATTGGGTTTCGTTATAGTTTTAATTCAGCTAACAAAATTGTAACAGTGAAAAAAAAAGGGGGGGGGGGGGGGTTGGTTCATTTTAATCAGGATTTTGTTTGTTTTGTTAAAGATTTGACTGTATATCCCAATAAAAATATATAACTATATCTAATATATAAAACTATATTATCGTTGTGGTTTTTATCTGCATATTTTATTTATAAAACAATTTTCAAAAATATACAAATGCGTATCAAACGCGCTAGTATGTTCATAAATATAATTTTCGAGATTTCTTGAGCGAAATTACGTAAGTCGAGGGATGCCTGTAGTTTCAACTTTTAAAGAAGAATTTATCAAAACAAAGTTTCTTTTGCTACAACTGATTTTTAGAAGCATTTCCAAGTCGTTTTTATAGTATTGTAATCAGGTTTATCAACCCCGAGGGGGGTAAAATATGAGCTAATTTAATTTGTTTAACAGTTTTCACTTCATAATAAATTTATTGAAATCCGTTTTCGCTAGTTTTAACAATGATTCCACATGTATCTATGCATGCGTGTTGTTTTTTAGCCCGATATGCTATTTCTTTCTCCCAGCAATTAAAATGTCGTCTCTAAAAAATAACGTTCCGTTGTATAAGCCAGCCGTAAAACAAAGCAGATGTATCATTGTACGGTTAAATACTCTATACTGCAATTTTTAAACTCCTAATCATCGCACATTTTAAATTTTTATACCGTCGTACTGGGAAAAAAAAAAAGTACTTTTAAATGCAATTTGTTTGGAAAATGCATCTCAATTTATTTTTAAGATATTAATTTTTTTTTATAGTTTTTAGTGCCATTTGTTTAATTCTGGCAAGTCAAGTATTCCATTTCTGTAGAAAGTAAAGGAAAAATAGTTGGAAAATAGCAATCTTTTTGTTGCCATTTTCCCATAAAAAATCAAAAAAAAAATGTAATTAAAATACGTGCTATTTTGAAAAAATATAAGTGAATGATTTCTGATAAACATGGAGCTATTATAAACTAAATTTAATTTTAAGTATCTATATTAATATTAGAAACAAATGAAGGCATATGAATCATTAGATAGCCGATTTTTTTTTGTCGAGTTTCTTGAATGACGACATCTTTTTTGTGTGTGTGTGTGTATTATTCAGCGATAGTGATGTCCTATGCATACTTTTCTGTAGATGTTGTTTAATACTGGGAATACGAGTGGGGTATAAACGGGTATATACTGGGGGGGGGGGATAATACTGATATAAACGAGAAATTCTTCAGCGAATGCGGATGACGTCATTTTATATAAAATAAAAGGGTGTGTTTTAAATCTTAAAACTGAAATATGTTTTGTACTATCTATATTTATATACATATATATTTTTTTTTCATCGGGGGCGACATTAAATTCTGAAAAAAGCAGAATTTCTGTTTCTAGTTTTACGTTTTCTTTGTCCCTCTTAGTTTAAATTATGCTTTTTAGTTTACATACACATACAGTATAAGGAAACTATTATAATACACGATAAAAACCCGATTATGGAAATAATAGAATATATTTTTACATTTTGAGGTTCCCTGGCTTTGTTTTCGCTGTTCCATACGTGTGTAATATATGCATGCGCGTGTGTTAGAATTTCCTTACTTTTCAGATCCCCAGAGTTTTTCCTTTATACTTAACCAATGAACCTCAAAACTAGTAAAAGTACCTTATCAGAATAAACCTATTTGCAAAATTTGAGGCAAATCGGATAATTCTGCCTCAAAAAACCCATTTATATAAATTAAGGGGATTATCTCCCCGAGCCCCCCTTTATACTTAACCAATGAACCCCCATAAGTAATCAGGGAACAGCCTTATCAGAATTAACCTATTTACAAATTTTGATGCAAATCGGATAATTCTGCCTGAAAAACCCATTTATCTAAATTAAGCGGGGGGCTTAAACCCCCGTTCTCCCTTTATACTTAACCAATGAACCCCCAAAACTAATCAGGGAAGCGCCTTATCAAAATGGACCTAGAAAAAAAATTGAAGCAAATCGGATATTTCTATCAAGAGTTATCGCGTTACGTACGTACGTACATACAGAACCTGCGGGCACATTAGCTCTCAGGCTTTGATAGCCTGTGAGCTAAAAATTGAGTAAAATACAACAACTGATGGTCATTCACGAAAATTTGGAAAAACTTCGTTTTGGCACTAGAAATAAAGATCCAATGAGTTCCCAAAAAATAAAATTGTTTAACCCTGTTTTGTTTTGTTTTGTTTTTGGGGGGAGAAGGAAATAATTTTATTCCAGGGAGGGGTGAAAAATGAAATTTATTTAAATAGGTTAAGTGGGGTATCATTTATTATGTATTTTTTTTTATATATAATGAATCAAATGGTTTGATATGATCATTCGTTACAAAGTTAGGTAAGTTTTATGAACACAAAGTCATGAATGGTTTTATGAATACAAAATTATGAATACACGGATTTTGACAACTTTAATGACCTGGAAGAAGACTGGGGTGATCCTGATTTTGATTATTGCCATTTTGGGGACATTTAATAGGTTTGAGATTATTTGATATGAAATAAAGAGCGGGTTTTGAAAGTGAAATAAATGTAACAAAGCTGTTCTCAATAATAAAGTATAATTTTCGACTTTGTATTCCTAAAACCTACCATGACTTTGTAATGAATGATCGTATCGACTTGCGGATGACGACATTCGATTCAGAATTAAAAAATACATCATAAACAATACCTCACTTGATCTACTTTTAAAAAATTGAGCTCTCCCCCCCTCCGTGAGTTAATATCCCCCCCCCCCTTTCGGCCCCACCCAAAACACGATAAAACAACTTTATTTTGGGGGGACTCATCGGATCTTCATTTCTGGTGCCAAAACGATCTTCTTCCAAAATGTTCATGAATGGTCATCAGCTGTTACTGTAAAAACGTACTATATCTACATCAAGTATAACTTTCGACTTTGTATTCATAAAAAATGCCGTAACTTTCTAAAAAATAATCGTATCGACCTTGCGGATAATGTCATTCGATTCAGAATTTAAAAATACATAAGAAACGATACCCCACTTGAACTACTCAAACATTTTTTAACACCCCCCCCCTCCCTTGTTTAAAATCGCTCTCTATTTTACCCCCCCCCCCCAAAAAAAAAGTGGTAGAACAACTTTATATTTTGAGGACTCATCGGATCTTCATTCCTGGTGCCAAAACGATCTTCTTCCAAAATGTTCATGAGTGGTCATCAGCTGTTACTGTAAAAACGTACTATATCTACATCAAGTATAACTTTCGTATTTGTATTCATAAAACCTGCCGTAACTTTCTAAAAAATAATCGTATCGACCTTACGGATAATGTCATTCGATTCAGAATTTAAAAATACATAAGAAACGATACTCCACTTGACCTACTCAAACATTTTTTAATCCCCCCCCCCCCCCCCCAAAAAAAAAAAAAAAAAAAAAAAAAAAAAAAAAAAAAAAACGTGTAAAACAACTTTATTTTTTGGGAGAGGACTGATCGGATCTTCATTTCTAGTGCAAAACGAAGTTCATCCCAAATTTTGGTGAACGGTCATCAGTTGTTTAAAAAAAACCTATTTTATCTGTATTATTTGGTGAATATGTTATAGGCCTCTGCCGCAAGATCTGTATTCATTTTCGAATGAATCGATCAACGGGTTTGGTGCCTAAACCATTTTTTATGCATTTTGTGAGCAAGAAAAATCCGCTAAGTATGTTCTTTTTTAATCCAATTATTCAATTAAATATTTGCATTGTTCGCGCTTATCTTATTTTGATACAATAGTCATGTTTCACTAGAACGTGACTTAATTTTATAAAAAAAATTTCCTTCGTTAAAAATCAAAGAAAAAAATAGAGTGACTCTTATTGACAACTCTTAAATTCTTATTAATCTATCTTACACAGAAAGAATTAAGTACTACTGTATGTTGTTGAGGAAAAATGGCGAAATATCTATATTTAAAACAACTTAAAACTTCCTTTAGCATAACTATGTAAATTTAATTTCAATATTTTTTTTTAATTAACAGGTCTTAATTTCAGCACGGGTGGAAAGAAAACTTATTGAAAATTATGTCATAATTTTACAAAAAAGTTTAAGCTTTGTGAATGAAAGTGACGTTTTCTTTTGATTATGAAGTCATTTTCATGAGTTGAAACATTTCAACTTTATAAAATTAGGATCCAAGTTTTTTATTTTTATATATTTTTATTTTTATTTATTTATTTATTTTTATATTATTATTTATATGAACACATAGTACTCTGGAAAGTATTCGGAAAGTCGAGTGGAATCACACCAGATTTCTTTTTTCTTTGCTTTTTAAGGGGAAAAAAATACGAAATTAAATCACGTTCTAATGAAACGTGATTTTTGTATCAACTCAAGATGAGCATGATCAATACAAATATTTAATTGAATAGTTAAGTTTTAAAAAAAGAAAATATTTATCGGTTTTCTGAGATCAAAAAGATGTGAAAAATGGTTTAGAAACAAATTCGTTGTGCGATTATTAAGAAAATGAATACAGCTCGTTGGCCTGTAACACGTTCACTAAATGGGAGCTTAATAGACGGGCACAGTCTGGGTACCACTATCGTATTCAATCATCCACATGCCACATACCCCTAAAAACGTAACAAAATTCCAACATACTCGAATACATATGGAATTATTGCAAAAATAGCAAACACGGATTCAAGTAACTTCAAAATATAAAAATAGGGTCAGGTGGGGTAATTATGACCATGGAGTAATGTGACCGCCGTCATAGTGGTGAAAACTGTGTGTGGTAAAATCTTGTTTCAAGCTTAGATATTAACCTCATAATGTATATTTCATCTTAGATACTCTTTATCACGAGTCTGAAGCCTTTTTGAGATCGAATAGCAATTTGAAACTAAGTCTAAAAAATTTTTGATAAACGGATTTGTCACTTTGGTGTTCAAAGTGGTCTCAATTACACTAAATAAATGTGCATTGGCAAGTGTAAAGAGAAAATATAGTGGTCATAATTTCCCCACTGTGGTCTTAATTGCCCCAAACGTATGTGATTGTGAGATTTTGGTGGGGTAATTATAACCACCTTTTTAAGTTTTTTAAAAAAACAGCTATAAGAATTAAAACTTTTAAAAGGTGGTCTTAAAGGATCAAAATTACTTCCTATGTACTAAAAACATCACTTTTCGAAATAGAAATAAGCCAAAAAAAAAAAAAAATAGCAGTGTTGAAAATGTAAAAAGTGGTCATAATTACTCCTCTTGACCCTATATCAATATTTCCATAATGGGTTTTTTTTTTTATCATAATTACAATATTTTCTGTACATTATACGTGCATGTGAAGTAAAAATGTATGAAAATCAGAGGAACCCTTCAAGAGTTATGGATGGAAATAAAAAAAAGGGGGGGGGGGGTGACATACAAACGAACTGTATAACCTACCTCGTGGAAATCGGTTAACAACTGTAACATATTCAGCTCGAAATTCTACTTTGATTTCAATGATTCACCTGCGGCAAAAAATGCAAATGTTTTTATTTTCTTATAGGAGATTATTTTTTTAACTGTTTATCATTTTCGCGAGTAGAAAATATGTATTCTATTATTTGTTTAATAGATTTTAGCTTTGTTTAATGCCATCACTATGCATCATTCATTTAAATAGGCGTCGTTTGTGTGCCACAGTAAATTTATTCATCTGAAATAACAATATAAATATTCATACCTGCCGCAGTAAATGTTCTGTCTGACGCCTGACACACTAGACTTCCATTAAATAAAAATAATAAAAATTGCTTTATATGCATATATATAATCTAAATACACTTTTAAGAAATTATAAGAGCATTTATGTGATATGCTTATGCAAATAACCTTACAAATTATATATAGTAGAAATACCAAAGAAAAAATTAACATTTTTTCTTTGGTGTTTTGCTGGTTTATATTTGCTAATGTTTAATTATGGTGTGGTATTCTTGGTCTGCCAAATGCTTCAGAAATTCCTCTTCCCATAAAAATTTGCTTTAAATAAAAAAGAGAATGAAAACCAGCTCACTAACGATTAACAATATAATTTTTTCGTAGAGCATAAAAAAGCTACTTAAGGTGTCAGGAACCTTGTAAAATGTGAAGATAAATCTTTTTTTTTAATAGCTTATAATAAAATTTGATTTTCATGAACAAATTTAAAAGAAATCCCATATAAAAATCCTTTTTAGAATTGAAACTATGTCCAAAACAGTTTGACCTCTTTTTTATACCATCAAGAAGTAATTTTATTTTTAAAGTCAGTTTTCTCAAAACTGTGAGTTTGGTCATCGCGCCCAAGATGTCTAACAAGGAAAGTCTCCATACGGGCATACTCCGACAAATCTGAAAAAATTATAGAATGTTCTTCTCATGAGGATAGATATGTTTATAAAAAAAGATTCGGAGGAAACTCGATAGAGTGTCCTTAAAAAAATAATGCAAATTTCGTTATTTGGCGATTTATCACCTATTGGAGATGGAATAAAATTTCAAAAAATACTTTTTTTTATGTCAAATACGCTTTAATGTAAAAATGTTTCATGTTGAACTTGTTTAAATAAATTTAATTTAAATAACTTTAGTTTTGTAAGTTTTAGTTTGTTTTAACTATAGTTTTGTCATGTATACATTTATAATGAAAGTTAATTATGAAATTTTATGAATTAAAACAAAATTTTAATTAATTAATTTCAATCTCAAAATTGGGTCCAATTGAGCCCTATCGATTCAATTTTGTTGCTATGGAAACAAAAACTTCTCCGATATTGAAATGTATAACTGCATTCTTCATCTGGCCTTTATTTTAGAATACGCTTAAATATATGATAATATATTTTTCAATATGAAAATATTTTTTATGTATGAAGTTAATTTAACAGTGATAAAATTAAATAACTGCAGCAACAAGCAACATAAATATGTAATACAAAAAATATATGCATTAAACTCTCTCACTGTTTAAGTTTACATTCATTAAATACTATTCACACGCATTCTAAAAATCAATTAACAAGCAATTTTCAGATACATTAAAGTCGTTTGCTTTTGGCGAGGAAAAGTGCAGTTCGCCAAATCGCGTGACGCTTTCGTGTTTTAGCGCCAAATACTAGAAAGTATTTTATTTTTTTACAGACTCTCTACTGTAATTCCGCCACTAAATTTGACTGATCCTTTATTACATACATAAATAGTTTAAGTAGAATTTTTTTTTTTTCAAAATCCTCTCAGTATGCCCAGTAAGGAGACCTTCCTTGTAAAAAATGGCCTGATAGAATTTCGTGAAATTTCGACTGTAGGTGACCCACTATTGTGTTCATCAAGTAAAAAATTTAGAAATTATGACTATTTTTTATTTTTAAAAAATTCAAAATTTAGAAAGGATTTTATTATTAAACTAATCATTATATTTTTTCAGTGTAGATCATTTTAAACACATTTTATATCTCTAACTCAATGAAAGCAGTTTGGCTTACAATGAAAGTTCAATTATGAAAAATCGTTCGCGCAATGCATATAAGGTGAATTCCTTTATTAAAAAGTATTAAATTTCAAATTAAATTTAAAAAAAAAAATTTATATGCATCTAGACTCTTTTAGAGAACGTTAACTGTTAGTTTATAACTTTTAATTTGTAAAATTTTATATTCAAAAGTTAATTAGGTGTGGAGATATTGCAATCCATATTATGGTCACTTTTACATGTGATTTGTCAATTTCAAAGGTATTAACACTAGAACCGCCGGAAATTTTACTCAAGTGTTACAAAACTATTTTACACCAGAATTTTTATTTAAAACTATTTAGCATATTTATTTAACTTATTTCTCCGTGTACATATTTAATTCATTTTAGAAAAAAATTTTCTGGTTCGAATCGAAATATTTTCAATTTTTACCGGTCAAAATGACCGCTATGGGGGTTCTAGTGTTAAACGCACTAGGATACAAAACCAAGGTTTTTTTCTACATGCTTGAAATTTCAATTTTGATAGCCTTAGGAATGGAAAGACTAGAACAAAAATTATTTATAATTAAGAATGAACAATAAGTAACATCTTGGCGTAATTTAGTAATTGTCTTTTAATTCCTTAATGAGAAAGAAAAGTAAATAATGAAAAATTTTAAGGGGGGGGATGCAGTATTTCTATTACTTGTTTGAACATGAAGGAATATCCTTGAAATTTTAAAATTAATAGACGTAATGGATAAAAGTATTATTTTAAATATAGAAATCTTCATTCTTGCCTTCTTATTCCTTAATGAGAAAAAAAATAAATAACGACTAGAAAACAGGAATTCTGCTTCTTCAGAATTTAGTGTCGCCCACGATGACAAAAAAATATATGCATATAAATATAGATACAGTGATTTTCTTGAAAAAAAAAATCATGGCCATTTTTTTTCCCATTCTGACCAGAAAATCAGAGTTCTAACTTTTTACGTCTGCTCTTTCATCTTCACCTAACACTTCATTTATAATGACTGTTTCATAATAATGGAACCCATCAGTCCATCAGAAGAAAATAACTCGGTGAAAGCGGAAACTCCAATAATCGGGACTCTACTATAGTTCAGTTTTAAGAATTATAACACGCGATTTTATTTTACATAAAGTGACTTAAAGTAAATCCGCTTAAGAATTCATGATTTGCGATCCAGTGTCAAACAACATCTACAGTAAAGTACGCTTAGGACGTCACTATCGCTAAATAACACACTAATCAAAAAAAAAAAAAAAAAAAAAAGAGAGAGAGAGAGATTTTGTCATTCAAAAAACTTGACAAAACAATTGGCTATCTAAAGATTCACAGGCCTTCATTTTTTTTTTGTATTATTAATATAGATATTTAAAATTAAATTTAGTTTCTAATAGCTCCATGTTTTATCAGAAATCCTTCATTTATATTTTTTTCAAAATACCATGTATTTTAATTACATTTTTTTTTTCAGTTTTTATGGGAAAATGGCAACAAAAAGACATGATTGCTATTTTTCTTCCATTTTCTACAGAAATTGAGTTCTTCCGTTGCCAATATTAAGCAAATAGCTGTAAAAACTACAAAAAAAATAATATCTCAAAAATAAATGAAGATGCAGTTTTCAAACAAATTGCATTAAAAAGTACATTTTTTCCCAATACGACGGTATAAAAATTGAAAATGTGCGATGCTTAGAAGTTTAAAAAATTGCTATAGAGTATTTAATCGTACTGCTTTGTTTTACGGCTGACTTCTGTAAGGTAACGTTATTATTTGGAGACTACACAAAATTAGCTGGGAGAAAGAAATAGCATACCGTACCGGGGGCTAAAAAATTTTGAGGAGAAAATGCAATATTTCTATTAGTTATTTGAACACGAAGGAAAGCCCTTAAAATTTTGAAATTATTTGACATTATAGATAAAAGTGTATATTTTAAATATACGGTGTGATTCATAAACATTGAAACAATAGCCTATTTTCTTAAATATTGCACTTAGTTGCAACCCCATGGGGGTCTATTTGAGAAAATACAAAAATAAATTTTTATGCAGGGTGGTATAGGGTAAAATTTCCAATTAGGAAAAATTTCGTTATCCATTCCTGAAATAAACGCAAAAAAATCATCTCGGTATCTGCAAAACTTAGAGAGATACTAAAATCCAAAATTCGTGACTTACACCACTTAACCATGCTCTGAGCGACGTGATATTGACGCATTTGGATTGCAAGATCATCCACAAATTATACGTTATTAAAAGTCGATTTAAATCAGTGCCTCTCCTTTGGACATAAAAATAGCAGCGTATAGATTTAACATTAAACTTGCTTTCAAAACATGCTGGAGGTCTGCACAGGCCGGAATTCCCAGGCCCTGGCCCGGCCCCGCTTGGAAAAAAGTTAAAATCTCGGCCCGACTGAATTTCTACAAAACATAGTTTTTTTCGTCGATATGGTTAACTAGTTGGGTATGGCAATCCCAAAACTTTCTTCTATCTCATACTGTTAATACTTCAAAATTTCCTATCACAGTGCCAAAATTAATTGGCAATCTATGCCCATCATTAGTATTCTAAAGATATGAAATTCCGTGCATTAGTTCTTGAGATATGACTATCGCTTAAATCGTGTAAATCCTACAAAATACAGCTTAGCAGCGCCACTTATTGGGCAATTAACACCAAAACCTAATCAGCAGCAACTTGTGCCAACATCTAACTGAATCCTAAGTTAGATGAAAATTCGTGCATTAGTTCTTGAGATAGAGGTATTGCGGAAATCGTGATAAAGGCGGCATAGCAGCGCCATTTGTTGGGCGATTTACACTAAAACATAATCAGCACCAATATTTATCAAGGTATACCTGAATCTGAAGTTTGATGAAAATTGGTGAATTAGTTCTTGAGATAAAGCTATTGCGGCGATCACGAAAAATACAGCACAGCAGCGCCACCTGTAGGTCGATTTACACCAAAACGTCAACAGCAATAAATCATATCAAGGACTAACTGAATCTGAAATTTGATAAAATTCCATGCATTAATTCTTGAGATAGACTAATTGTGAAAATCGTGAAAAATGCAGCATAGCAGCGCCACCTGTCTGCGATTTACACCAAAACGTAAACGACACCAATTTATATGAAGGTATAATCGAATCTGAAGTTTGATAAAAATCCGTTATTAGTTCTTAAGATAGAGCGATTGCGGATATCGTGAAAAATGCAGCATAGCAGCTCCACCTGTTGAGAGATTTGCACCAACAAGTAATCAGCACCAATTTATATCATGGACTAACTGAATATAACTTTTTATTAAATTCTGTGCATTAGTTCTTGAGATAGAGCGCCCGCAAAATTTGTGTCACATACAGACACACAGACGGACAGACAGACAAACTTACAGACAGGCATTTTGTAAAAACATGTTTTTCGGGATCTCTGCCCCCTAAATCGTGTAAATCTATCGAAAACTGGAATTCGAAAATTTTCACGAATCCAATACTTTCTTGTAAAGATAGAAGACAGTAAAAATTATTTCGTACGAAGAGTTCTGACCAAAAATACTAATTTTAACTTTTTTTTCATGTTCAATCTTCATTTTTAAAGAAGCGCGCCCTAGGCCGTGATACTTATTACTTTCTTCTATCTTTACAAGAAAAAAGTATTGGATTCATGAAAATTTTCGAACTCCGGTTTTCGACGGATTTACACGTTTTAGGGGTCAGAGAACCCGAAAAGCGTCTTTTTACAAAATGTCTGTCTGTGAGTCTGTCTGTATGTGACACAAATGTTGTGGGCGCTGTATCTCAAGAACTAATGCATGGATTTTTATAAAACTTCAGATTCCGTTAGTCCTTGATACAATTTGATGCTGATTACTTTTTAGTGTAAATCTCACAACAGGTG
The DNA here is from genome assembly GCA_963932465.1 of Maratus speciosus. NCBI lineage: Eukaryota > Metazoa > Arthropoda > Arachnida > Araneae > Salticidae > Maratus > Maratus speciosus. The sequence continues at coordinate 378,229,470 of OZ010792.1, read as the reverse complement.
GCGCTGCTATGCGGCATTATTCATGATTATCGCAATAATTCTATCTCAAGAACTAATGCACGAATTTTCACCAAACTTCAGATTCGGTTAGTCATGATATAAATTAGTGCTGTTTAGTTTTTAGTGTAAATCGCCCAACAGATGGGGCTGCTAGGCTGAATTTAACACGATTTTAGCAATGACTGTATCTCAAGGACTAATGCATGAATTTTCATCAAACTTCAGATTCAGTTAGCCTTTGATAGAAATTGGTCCTGATTAGTTTTTGGAGTAAATCGACCAACAGGTGGCGTTGCTATGTAGATTTTTTTACGATTTCCGAATAGTTCGACCCAGTGGCGGATTTAAGGAGTCGCGATGGTCGCAATCGCGAGGGGCCCCGCATCTTAGTGTTCTTTTTTTAATATTTCAATTAATATTACACTATCATTTTCATGTAATAAATATAAGAATGTTTTAGTTCTCCCTTTTCTTTTTTTCCGTTATGAATTATCAAGACTATGATCATTTGTGGACGGATAGGGTGAGATTCAAAGGAAACTTGGGCCTGAGCCGAAAGGAATACTGTTAGAGACATTCTATAACGATTTAATTATACAGATTGAGGGACTAATTAAATCACCGGATTTTGGGGGCCCCACACTTGGTATGCAGTTTTCATAAAGCTGATATAGTGAATTTTTACTTTGTAACTGATTATCTATACTAATAAAAGAAAGTTTCGCTCTGTGTGTCTGTCTGTGTGTGTGTTTGTGTGCGAAGGCTAGCAAATTCTACCGCACGTAGAAGTCTGAACATTTGGGTGAAGATAGTCTAAGCCAATTTCTGATGCACCTGAGAGTCAGATTTTTAATATTTTAAGATTAGCCCTTCAAGTTTTTATGCCTTAAATTTTTAATAACTTGCCTCCTTTGTTTCCGATTATCTGCATTTCGGGGAGGGCCTTTCGCCATTTAGTTGTACCCCTTTCTACGTTTCAGTTAAGATCATGGCTTCCTGGGGACCGATACAGGGTCCTGGAAGTTTTTGTGCCTTAAATTGTTAATAACTTGCCCTTTTTAATCCAATATTAGTTTTTGGTGCCCTTTTTCAATTTAGTTATTCCACAGATTCTACATTCCAGTTAAGACCCTGGCCCCCTAGGACCCGGTCCAGAAGCCCTTAAACTTTTTGTCTGCCATGCATTTTTCACTCCCTAATTGTATCACTCTCTCAATGCATAACTTTAAAGTAGATTCTTGGATTCCTGTCCCCGGACCAACACTCTCATATTTTATTGGGGCCCTAAAGCCCTTTTTAATGCATCTCCCCCCTTTTTTGCGTATTTCTTTAAAATTTTATTCTAATAATTCATACCGTATGCTTAATTTCGTCTAATTGAAAATCTAAAGCGCAAAGTAGCCTTTTAACATGTTTTCATTCAACAGCCCTGTTCTGAACTATCAGTTGGCCTCTTTTGCATCTCCTATTATAGCTTCCCTAAAAATGGTCCTATTCAATAGCTTTTTTTTCTAACAACTTCTTCGGTCCTCCAACTACTGCATGAACTAGAAAAAAATTTCTCAGACTTCAGCTACCACCAATTTTGAACATTAATGGCTTTCTTGGGGCCCTTGCTGCACCTTCTTTTAAAATAATCCAATTCTCTTGCAATTTTCTTTTACATAGTTCTTGGGTCCTCCGGCTACTTTATAAACTACTAAAAAATTTCCTTATACCCAACTACACTCGAGTTAAGATTGTGGTCCCCTGGGACGTGGTACAGGACCCCTTGAAGTTTTAGTGCCCTTAATTGTTAATAAATTGCCGCCTTTTAATCCGATCATTGTTTTAAGGGAACTTTTTTATTTAGTTATTCCCCCATTTCTACATTCCAGTTAAGGCCTTGGCTCCCTGGGGCTCGGTCCGGAGTCCCTTGAACTTTTCATCACACGCATTTATCCCCCCTAATTCTGTCACTCTCTCAATGCATAAATTTAAAATTGAGTCTTGTACTCCTGTCCCCTGGTCAACAGTCGCGTGTTTTTATTGGAGCACTAGGACAGAGCCCTTCTTAAGCACCCCCCACCCCCATTTTTTGCGCATTTCTTTGAAATTTTATTCAAATGATTAATTTATACCCTATGCGTAATTTCGACTAATTAAAGATCTAGAGTGCTAGGTACTTGAACCTTTAACATGTTTTTTCTCAGGGCCCCTGCTATCAACTATCAGTTGGCCCCTTTTGGGCCTCATACACTATGACGCAAAAGTTTAGACAATGACGTCATTCAGCTTTAAAATGTAGAATTATGACGTCAGAATTACAAAAACCTGTAAATATATTCAAAAACTGATTTAAAATGCTATGTACAAAAGACAGTCGTTTTATTTGCTATAATACTAATTTTTTTCATAAAAATTCAAATGTGCTTGTCGCAAAAGTTTAGACACTATTCTAAATTTCTTTGAATATTCGCTGGCATATGCAAATTTAGAATCGATGATGTCACAAATTTGGAGTACTTAAGTTCTGCAAACGATTGCGCTTCATAGTCGACATGCCGAGAGCTAAAGAAATTCAAGTGAATGAGGTTTCAAGGATTTGGCAGTTGAAAGGTGAAGGGAAGAGCGTTTCTGAAATTTCTGCTATTATTAATAGGTCAAAAAAATCTATCTATCGAGTTTTATCGAGTGGTTCCGAATATAAAGCAAAATGTCGGTCTGGGAGGCCACGTGTGACAAATGTACGAGAGGATCGCCTGATACAAAGACTAGCGAGTACTCAACAAATGAGCGTACGTGGAGTTCAAAGCTCATCGGGACTCTCTGTATCAAAGGATACGATTCGTAGACGAATTTTGGAAAAAGGAACAATCGTTTATAGCAAAATGCAGAAGAAACCAGCTCTGAAACCACATCATAAGTTACAAAGACTTATGTGGGCTCGAAAGCATATGTTATATGGAGAGAAATGGCAGTCAGTCATATTTAGCGATGAAAAAAAGTGGAATCTGGATGGTCCAGATGGTTGTTTATCGTATTGGCATGACTTGCGGAAGGAACCTCGACGTTTTTTTAGTCGCAGACAAGGAGGGGGCTCGGTGATGGTTTGGGCAGCCTTTTGCTATAATGGACAAGTATCTCTGACCTTCACCAGTGGTCGTCAAACTTCACAGCATTATACACAGACATTAGAAGAAAACCTACTGCCATTTGCTGAGCTTCTAGGGGGTCCTCAGTGGGAATTTCAGCAAGACAATGCTTCAATTCACACTGCAAAACATTCAAAATCTTGGTTTAATTCCCATAATATAAGAGTTCTCGACTGGCCAGCATGTAGCCCAGATCTTAACCCTATAGAAAACCTTTGGAGCATCATGTGTCGCAAAGTTTATAGCAACGCTAGACAATACTCTTCTGAAAAGGAACTTAAGACATCTATTGAGAATGCATGGTACGATATCGATCCACAAACTATGCAAGATTTAGTTTCTTCCATGCAATCTCGTGTATATGACGTAATACATAAGCATGGATGCGCAACCAGGTTTTAAAAATTGTTTATTTCGATTTTATTTAATTTGTGTCTAAACTTTTGAGACAGCAGTTTATTTTTGTTACCATTTAATTTATTGCAATATGCACAATTCCACTTTTCTTTGTTATAAATATTGTTTATATGTACAGCACATTAATTTCAAGCAGTGATTTGAAAATTGAATAAATATTTTTCAAAGTATGTAAGAATTTCTTCATTGTCTAAACTTTTGCGTCATAGTGTATTATCGCGCCCTTAAAAATGCCTACTCACTGATTCACTAGCTTTTTTTCTAACAACTTTTTAGGATTTCCAGTTACCCTTCATATTTTTATTGGGGCCTTAGGGCCCTTTTTAAGTATTTCCCTAATTTTTTGCACATTTATTTAAAATTTTATTCTAATGATTAATTTGTACATTATGCTTAATTTTGACTAATTGGAGGTCTAAAGAGCTAAATAGAAGGATCTTTTAATATGTTTTCATCTTAGGACCCTGCTCTCAACTATCACCTTGACACCTTTTGATCCCCCTATTATAAAACCCTAAAAAATAGTCAGATTCACTAGCTTTTTCTTTTCTAACAACTTGTTAGGCCCTTCAGCTACTCCATGAACGACAAAAAATTTTCTCAAGCCAGCTACCGCCTATTTTGAATATTAATCGCCTTCTTGAGGCCCTTAGTGCAGCTTCTTTAAAAATGATCCGATTCTCTTGCAATTTTCTTTAACTAGGGTCCTCCTGCTACTTTATAAACTAGTAAAAAAACTTCCTTATACCCTTGCTACCAACTTTTTCAAACATAAATCTTCTTTTCAGCGACGACTTACGTTTACTCACTACAGTCGTAAATTAAAAATAACGCTACTGTTAAAGGTAGGTGGAGTGGGGGTATTTCATCCGTAGATTAAATATTGGGTTAATGTTAAAGGAAATTTGACAAATTTATAGATGGAGGGGCACCTTCCACCGCTTGGGGCTCATTCTTTCCTCGGGTTTTATCGGCCCGATTTCACAGGCAATTGGTTCATCCAACTGAAGTTATAATTAAGCTACTTTCTGCATTAGGAAAGTTTATGGTGTTACCACCATTTTTGAACGTTAACGGCGCATTCTTTTCTCGGTTTCTATGGCTCTTTTTCATCGAAAATTGGTTCATTCAATTTAGCTTAGGGTTGTTACATAGATTTTAGTTCCATCTTCTACCACTAGGGGGTAGAATTCTAATCTCGGGTTCTATGAGCCCGATAAATACGAAGTTTGGGTCATTCAACTTGGTTTTCGATTGTATTCAGCGCGTGCGGAGCACTTCGGGTATACGCTGCCTCAAACAATGGAAACCCAGGTCACAAGTTCGGTCAGAAAGAGGCAGTGGAGTAGGCAGGGAGCGGTTCCAAATTCTCTGGATACCAGTAATATTATAATGTTTTCCTCGTCTTGATTAATAGCAGAGAATTCTCCGATTAGATAAGGCGAACTGAACTTTACAAAATCGCTGATATCCAGAGCATTTGAATCCCCACCCTGACTACGCCACTGGAGGTTTGTTGGGAACACATTCGACGCTGCCGAAGGCATTGGGGCCCCGGAAAAACTAAGTTTATTTGAAACACTCTATGATGCCGTAGGTACTGGGGCACCGATTTTCCGAAGATATAAAATCATACAAACTTGAATTTTGTTTAAGGTTATTATAATGGGCCCGGGCAACGCCGGACGTGTCAGAGCTAATAATTCATATTTTATTATTGCACAAGTTTTATTATTGCATCGTAAGTGTTCATACTTTTTCCCTCTCATAAAATTCTCCACAACCAGATTAAAAATGACACACGACAATCAAATACATATATCATGACTGTGAAAGACACTGTCCCCCATAGTTTTCCCCAATATGAATTTTTTCCATTTTAGCAGATGTTTTGCTAATCGCAGTTGTGAAAGTGCCCCTTTTACATTTTTGGAACAATTTTTTATGGCATTCGCTATTAAGACACACGGAATTACAAACCTATATGCAGATTAGTTAATTAAATTTATGTTTAAAAAATATCTACCATATATATCTATAAAATCCTAATGAAACGAATTTATGAAACGATTGATTTTATTTCACAGATATTATTCCTAAAATATGGAACCTTTGGTGGTGAAATTAGCACCAATTGTCCGTATTGATCCGCGTATGTCAAAAATGGATTAGAATTTTTAAATTTGATTTAGTTTTCGAGATATTAATTTTTTTTCTAATTGTAACAAAATTTTTGTAATGATGGCACCTAAATTACTTCATTTTTGTGGGAAAAAGGGAGGAAAGCGAAAAATATAAGGATTATTAGATTTATTTTCTCTTTTGTCATTTTCAAATTGAAATTGCAATTATCTTTTATTTCAGTCGAAAGTGAAGACAATACTGTGATTAAATTATATTTTTCAGGAAAATTTGAAAAAATAATTCATTAAATAATAATAATAATACGATTAAAAAAAATAATATTTTTTTATTTATTATAATCAAATTTTCCTCATTTCAAGATATAATTTTTCATATTTTAGAAAAGGTTATCACTTTATATTGTTGCCAATTTTTAAATCAGCGCAGAGAATAATAATTCATTTCAATTAAAAATATATTTGCACGTGACTATTATACGTTAAAATAAACTAAAATGCATTCTAATCTAGAATTTATTTAAAAATGTAGTGCAGATGGTTATAAAACAACTCGTGGAGCTTAGAATTCTTTTTATATCCATAAAGTATTTGCCATTCTTTGTGCCCAGTTGTGTAACGAAAAGGAGAAAATCATAATTTAATTTGGTTATAATTGATGAATTTATTTGATTTCTGAAATTGTTTTATTAAAACATGAAATTAAAACTGAAAGCAAGATAATAATATGCAGTGCGGACCGCTGCTGCCCCACGCATTAAAACCCCATACATTTATACCTTATTTCATGAAATAAATGAGCCAAAAACGAAAAGTAGCGAAAAGAGGTTTTGAGTTATAGCTCAGCAAATGCTAAAATATAATCTCCCTAGTTTCTGATTAATTTTGGTTTGAATTATCATTTTATGTTCTTAAAAAATTGAAAGGAAAATAAGATACATAATTTTAGCACATTTATCCGTCATAGTATCTAAGTTCGTGCAAAATAATCTGATGTAATTTGAATATGAAAGGAATTTCGTGTAATTAATCCTTAACTATTTCAATACATTTTAATTTATTTATTAGTAATTGTTGTAATTAAGTTTTGAATAGCTATTATTTTAAAACTAGCTGACTCGCCCGGCATTGCCCGGGCCCGTGATGAATGACTATTAAATGAACCTCGAATTTGTATGATTTTATATCTTTAACTCCATTTTGTCTGAATTTATATTTTTAAATGAAAAAAATATTGAATTAAAATACATGATATTTGGTATTTTATTTTCTGCGTAATTTGATTTTTTGAGTCAATGCTTAACAAAAGCGAGCGAAATCACGACGAAACACTCAGGTTTTTTACAGATTTCGTCGAACTTTTCACACATTTTATTTTTACCGATTACATTACCAATTAGAAGAAGGTTTCAGCTTTAAGAATATATTTTTGCTTCGTCGGTACCTCTGAAATTGCGTCCTTTAGGGGCGAAACGGCGACGAAACACTAAAGTTTCTACAGATTTCGCCGAAATTTTCACACTATTTTATTTTGTAAAAAATATTTCTACCTGTCCAAACGTTTCATAATTTTTGTAGGTGATCTAAATCTAGTCTATTGAGATTCTCTAAAAAGACTCTATTAAAATACATACTGATGTTTTGTTACTTATAGCGTACAAAAAATATCGTCTCCGTGACGCGCGAAGTGACCCGAGTTCACCTGTTATTTGAAAGGGTTAAAATTCATATTTTTAAAAACCGATTGCACCATCGATTAGAAGAAGATTTTATCTTTAAGAACATAATTTTGGTTTGTCATACCTCTAAAATTGCACCCTGGAGGGGCGTTGCCACAAGGGAGAAAAACATTTTTTGGAAAAGCGACCCTCTTTTCAAAGGGTTAACTGCAACATTTAAAAAATATATACATTACAGGTTTTGAGACGTAAGGGTACGATCTTTTAGAATATGCCTTCTGTTTTTAACTTTAGTAAGTGGTTTGGCCAATGTAACATGATATGACAAAATACCCCCTCCCCCCCCGAAATTCCTTCTTTTCAATGTTCATTTATTCATGATGCGTAAATAAGGATTGAATAATCTTACTTAATATGTATACAGTGAAGAGGCAACTTGATGAAATAAATAAAATTCTTTATTTTCAGCTGTTAGTAACAGAAGGTTAGGAAATTCTTGCTTCTGGTCACCATTTCGAAATTAAAGATCGGAATCTCTTACAAAGAGAAAAATAACAAAATGTAGACATATTCCATAGGATTCCTTTTTGATGAGAGCAGCACATCTATAAAAATTAAATTATGGCATGACAAAAAGTATCCACGAACATACGCCGTTTTCTTTCGGCAAACTTACGGCATTCGAACGGCAGGCGAAGCCCGCGCCGCAATAAAACACTACATTGAAAACTACATCTTTTTAGCACAACATCAAACCAAATTCTGATTTAAAAATTAACGAGTTTTAGTATTCAAATTATGAATACGGGGTTGACAAAAGTAATTAAAAGGCAGAATTTAAATTGATTAGCTAGATTGAAATTTACGGAAAATTAATGAAAATCGAATTACAAGCTGCAGAATTCAAAATGTTTCCACTGATTGGAAAAAGAAACCAAAATATCCTCCTGTTATCAATCGCGCAACGAATACGTCAAAAGAGGGCGACGCTAATCACTTCAATGTCGTCATCGTAATGCAAGTTGACTCCGATGATACGAGAGCTCCAGAGATGTGCTCCGAAAAAAGTGGCGTGTGCGCATGCGCAAGACTGCCGACTCGCTCCCAAAGCAGAGATGAATATCGGCGGCGAAAAACAAACTTGCTTTACGGACAGAGAATAAAATGTCAACATTGCGGTGCACTGACTGAATTCAAATAGACATCGATGCAAAAAATAGCTGAAAGGAATAAAAATAAACCAAATTTAAATACTGTGAGAAGTATTTTCACGATAAATATACCCAATTTTTGAAGACGGAAGTGCCCCAAAAATATCCATTGAGAGGGGGCCCTCACTTCATAAATCCGCCCCTGGTTCTACCTCAAAAACTAATGCACGGATTTTCATCAAACTTCACATTCAGCTACAACTTGAAATAAGTTGTTGCTGATTAGATTTTGTTGTAAATCATCTAACCGGTGGAACTGGTATGCTTTATTTTTCAGGAAATATTAACATGTATGAGATAGAAGAAAGTTTTAGGATTGCCACATCTGACTAGTTTTTTTTTTTTTTATGATTCTCTATTTGTATGTAAATATTTCAGTTATCATTAATATCGTTAATCCATATTCCATTTATTGGAGACTTTGAAAAATGTTGTACAGTGAAATCGTCTAAGACGGAATCACATAAGGGAAGAAAACAAAATACGTTATAGACTAGACAAATTCCCTTCTTAGCCATTGTAAATGTATTCTATTCTTTTCTCACGTATTATTATATTTATTTTGCACGGATCAATAGATTTTTCTTTTTAAGACAGGATTCCGTCATAGGCAGGTTCTTTTTCACGGATTTTATTGTATTTGAATTTTATTGCCTAGAAATCTACTATTCTTTAAAAAGAATAAATTTTAACGTTTAATTGTAAAGTAATGGTGATTTAAAACAGTATGCATTTTGGGGGAAACATTTTTGGACCGAGCCAAATTTTAGATTTTTTCACGAACCAGGTCAATCAGATAATGATTTTAATACGGGTTGGGTCGAGACCAGGACTGAAAATTTCGACTCGTGCAAACCTATGAAGAACGAAGCCAGTCCCAGCTTGGTATGGGGGAAAATACGTTAGGCCCGGCCCAGCCGAGCCTTCAGTGAGAAGTAAAGTCCAGGCCCGAAAAGAGTGAAGACCAGACTCGACCAGCGAACTGGGCCAGCAAAATGAAGCAAAACTTTCAAACGGTCCAAGCCGGCAGAATAAAGACTTTTTTTAACGGCCTCGCCTCGGGCGGGCCGATAAAATATCTGAAGTTGTGAGGGGTAAAATTATGAAAAATTCGAAATCGGCATGTTAGAAAAAGCCTTGTTTTAAATCAACTGACGGACATTTAAATACTACAGAAAGAAAGGGGAAAGGGCAAAAAATTTAAACTGAATCGAAGTTTAATCTACAGAAAGGAGTTACTTACTCAGGTGCATTCTTTTAAAAGGCATTTAAACATTTTATTACGAGCCAACCTCTGTTTAAAACTTTAAATGCGTTTTTCTGCATGATGGGTTTTTTCACAATTTCTCGTCTTTAAATTGTTATAAGTCAAGAATTGGTAAAGATAAATATTGCAAACTTAGGACACGTCTTTTCCGATTATTTTAGATTGATTTTGTTTCGACAAATTTGAAAAATTATTTACTTTTGAAAATACGATTAAAAAAAAAATAAGTTACATCATTTTTTTTAATTTATATTTTAAATATTTTTTATTTTTTTAAATTAATATATAAAAAATCCTAAAACAAAATTAATAATTTAAATTTATTTAAATTGACTTTTTAAATTTAAAAAGTCAAAAACTTTTTGAGAAATTTTAAGATGTGATTTTGTTTGCAAATTATATGGATAACCATCACAAAAAAAATAATAATTCAAAATTCTAACTCAATAAAAATATATTTTTTAAATGTTTCTCGAACCCCTTAAAGTAACATTGTTTCTTGAATTACAGGCATTTCAATCTGTGTCTAATCCCTTAAAACCTATCGAATTATTTAAACGGATATATCTCAGGGAGTTTTTCAGATATCAAGAGGAAATTTTTTGTGTTTAATTCAGGAATGGATAAAGAAAATTTTCCTAATTGTAAATTTTACCCTACGCGGGACGTATAAAAATTTAGTTTTTGTATTTTCTGAAATAAACTCCCCATGGAATTGCAACTTATCTCATCAAATTTTGCACCTTTTTTATGAAACTTTGCAATTTAATTTTCATGAGTAACATAATACTACATCAGGTATCAATTTCACAGATGTTTTTTTTTTTTAAATCCTTCTATTTTTATAACGTTTTTACTTTTCTCAAAATTGACAAATTTTCGGTTTTTAGAACCAATTTAAGATTAACCATGGTATTACCAAATTATTATTACTAAATAAATATGAAGATAATTTTCCAGAAATTACAATATTATAAATATTTTTAATTTATGTTAAATAGTTTTTAAGATACGGCGCTTCAAACTTGCAACTTTGAACGATTACACACGTGCGATTCTATAGTCATAAGTTTTTTTAAATGGCCAGAATTGCCAAAATATTGTGTTTTTATTTATTTTTTTTTTTAATTATTATTATTATTATTTTTTTTTTTTTTGTCAAGATATTTTGCATAGCTCTTATTTAAATATTAATTGAACCTGTATATCAAATTTTACTAAAATCTGTTACTATATGTGGCCACGACTTTTTTTTTTTTCCCCCATTTTGTGTGGAATGACCTAGATACTAGAGAGATTGGAAGGGGACACAGACAAAATGTTACTGTTTTCTAAAAAAAAATAATTTAAAAGCACATTTTTTTCTATTCGACCAGGTATAGATGTGTATACAGGTTATTTTACTTATTTATTTATTTATTGAGGTACTTTCAATTTCATTATGGAACATTAACTGGAAACAAATACTGAAAATTATTTGCGTTATTTTAACTGCAAAGGAATAATCTTCCGTAATCGGGCTGCACTTGATAGAGATAGCATTTTTTTTTAATCATGCTTGCAAGCATGATTCAAAAAAAGAAATGAACAAATTGCATTTCAAAATGCATTTTATTGTCTATTCGACGCTGCAAAAGTTGAAATCGTGCAATATTCAGAAATTAATAAATATAAAAAAAAAAAAAAAAAAAAAAAAACTAAATTTATTACTCATTTGTTTACTTATATGATCGTTGCCAGCATCGATATGACGCCAGCGTTACTTACGGACACGTTTTTGCTTTATAATTAAAATAAAACATAAGACAATCTTTAAGTGTAATCATTGAAATGTGCTATTGTTTCGTATTCGGCACGTGCAGCATAAATTCTCCTCATCCTTTTTATATTTTCTAATAATAAAAAAAAAAGGAAAAAGAAAGAAAATTTAACTTTTTGCCTGGGTAAAAGTACCATTCCGTATAATAGGCATCTTTTCTCCTTAGATAATAAAAAATATTTTCCGATTCCTTTTATTACAATCATTGGTAGAAACTTATAGGCATCAGTTATTCCCACAACAAAACATGTACGTACTCTTTGAGCCATTCTTTTGTTTGCTTCTATAGAAATGACAGTGACGAGAAAGGAGAAATGAAGATTTCGATATAGGTATTTTTTAGAGCAATTATTCGTATCCTATTTGTCATTCATTTCGGCCAATCAAAAAAATGTATCGCTTTTTCGGAAGCAAGTAGCATTCGAAGATGAAAAACAACGTTTCAAGTTGCTTTTTATTCATAATGTATTAAAAGATATGCCATAGTCATGCGTCCATTTTTCATTTAAGTAATTGTAGACAGAAATATTCAAGCTTGGAAATGCGCTGTTCTCCGTATGCAAAATTCCCTGAAACAGAAGAGCGACATCGCATCAAAAATTTTTGTAGATCAGTACCCCGACGTGAAATGCGATATTGAAAAAAAGTTATTATTTGAATGAAAGAGCTGTTTCGAAATTTCGTATGAAAATCATTATGAAATGGGACTTGTTTTTACATGCTTTTTTAATAAGTAAAAAAATTTCCAGACTGGTTCTCCTTTTTTCAATACACACTAACGTAGCAATTCAAAACTAATGAGAGGAGCTCAAGTAGACTTTTTCAAATAAATTGAACAATTAAAATCATTCTTAATTGATACAATATTTATGAAAATAATGAGTCGACCAAACTAATTACTAATGTCACTGTCACAAAATTAATTTCTTAATTAGTTTAGATAGAAGATTTTAAATGCTGAATTCTAGAGAATTGCTATTATTAAATTACTGAGACAAAAGCGAATTCAGGAGGGAAAATAGGGTAAGGTTGGGGCAGAAACCCTCTTAAATAAAAAGTATTTCATATACTAAAAAATATATCATAAAATACTTGAAATAACGGCACATGGAAGGGTATTCCCATTAAAATTCATAAAAAAAGCTGTTAAATCTCATGAAATTACTTTAAATCTTATTTGAAATAATAATTTTAATTTTCTAGAGAAAGATAAAACTTTTTCCGGGGAAGAAATCAGTTGCTTTGAAAAATTTGCAATGTTTAACTTATTCTTCAGTTTAACCCTTTTTTTTTTTTTTTTTTTTTTTTGGTTTTCAATGGTCCTCAGTTTTCGTGGCATGCCCAGACTAGAATTCAAAATGTTGTTCTCCCCATAGTTTACTGGCATGCCGGCTATCAAGAATGGCTTTTTTTTTTTCTTTGTATAGTTTACATGAAGACGTGAGTTTCAAAAATCGCCTTATCCAAAATTTAAACAAGTAAGAAAAAATCATGAGTCTAGCATAGTTTATGAAACACTTTCCAACGCATTCAGAATAATGTAACAAACCTGCACTGTTTAAAAAATTAAAATATTACGCCTAATTCAACCATATGGAAACGCATAATACATTTCAAAACCCAATTTCAGCTGTTCCCATCCACAATCGGAAAATTATGTGAATTTTTCAATAGCCCTGTATATGATATATAGATTTGAATCTATTAACTACAGGCATGCCAAAATTTATTTCACTTAAGAGATACAAATACTTCAGTTCAAAATTTACCTTCAGCAATTTCCTCTAATAAGGAGAATGGTACGTGTGCAGCCCTGTATTTGAGGTATAGAATTTATAAATAACGATTAAGATTCAAAAAAATTAATTAAATTAAAAAGCGCATACTGAATTTAAAACCGTACACTCCAGCAATTATTACTCAAAGACAGTACTGCACTGTAACTGATTTCTTTTACGTGTCCCTGTAAACGAATAAAAAATGCTATGAATGTCCTGTTCTAACGTGATAATAGTGAAATTCAGTGATTTATATCAGTTTCAATACATTTGAAATAGCATAATGTCATTAAAATACTCTGCAAACGATTTTTCCTCATATACAATAATGTAATGTAATATTTTTGAGTGCCCCTGTAAATGAACGATTAATCCTCCATACTTCATATACAATACCAAACATTCTTTGGTGACCCTAAATAACTTTTACCAATTTCATGAAAATCCGAGTATATTTATGGGAATTAGAACGTGGACAGACGGCTAGACGGACAGACAAACCGAATGCATAAACACTTTTCAACTTTGTTGGAAAGTAGGGTGTAAAAAAATCATCATTTTTTTTAAAAAAAAGAAAGAAAATCGGATTTTTTTTATTATTATTTAAATCAGATTTTTTTTATTTAAATCGGATTTTTACAATTTTTACCCCAGCGTTCAAATACTGAATAGCTACAAAGAGTTTTAGGTTTCCAAAATAACTAAACCACTAAGTATTTTTGTCTGTTTTATAACTTCATCCAGATCCCAGGGATTACGGTTTTAAGGGGTCTTAGGACTTTTAAAGCTTCAAAATTTTCGAAATTTTAATTTTTTAGACGTTAGACTCCTACATTTTCTGAACATTTTTATATAATTGTTTCCTTGAAATTCCCATTATAACAGAAGTTATTGCTTTTATAATTTTACCCGCTCAAGAGCTGAAGCGGCATTTCCGAAACTTTAAAGTCATATTTCTCCAAATGATGTTTTTGAACATAACGCGCAGGATATCTCAAAAACTTCTGAATATTTTTTCATGAAATTTTCAAAACACAAATTTCATGTTAGTTTGTATAAACTGAACCTAAAATTTCCGTTTTATTGTTAAAGAAAATGTATTTTTTAGGTGATTATACTGTTGAAATTTTTAAAATTTTGTATTAGTTAAATAGAACTTAAAAACATTAAAAATATAAAACATTAACTTAACATTAAAAATGTAAAAATGTTTTAAATACAAATGTATTTAGGTTCAGGGTAATTACTATAGTTTGTAATATAATTAGGCATGAAAAATATCTTTCTAGTTGTAAAATTTAATTTGATACCCTGCGCCTAATCTATCATGCCAATTTTCTGCTCGACAAATGTTTGACAGTTTGGAGCGCCCTATAAATACTAATTCTGTATCTTGCAATTTTTTAAATACTACGTGAAATGAAGAACATACTTATATCTTTCATTCCATTAAAAAATTTGTTTTTAAATTATATACATTTACATTTTAAGATAATATTGAAAATGGTCTTTTTTTTCGTTTTTCCAATTTTAAGAGTCCTGAAACCCTTAAAAACTAATTGCTAACATAATCTATGTTTTTACACTTTAATTAATAAAATTATAATTATTAGTTAGCAATTACACAAATTATAAAAACTGCAAATTAGAAGTTTCAATAGGTAGTATATCATACAATAATGTTATATACATTAACATTGTAATAATTATGTAAAACTTTATAAATTCAAGTGATATTTGACATTTATTAAAATTATTAACTGCATTTTATATCAAATAGTTAACACTACTTCAACTTAATAATTATTAAACAATTAACTCTCTAATTATGAACATATTATACATTTTTAAGCCTTAATTATTAAAATGATAATAATATAGTATTCATTTTAGAAAGAAAAAGGGACAGTATGCTAGTTCCAAAAAGGGCACTATTTCATGAAGAAATATATTAGTAATGATATAAGAAAAGAAAAAAAAAGAAGAATTTTTAGTATGATAAATAAAATGTCCTGAATTTTTAATAATTTTATGAATAACAAATTGAAAAATACAATTAAATAGCATATTTTAATAATATCCTGTTTTTTCTAAAGAAATAAAGTTCTATATTTTTGCAAGATCTTGTTCACATGAATTTAGAAATACTGTTGAATGGGGAAGTTTTTTACAAAAAATCTCTGGCTACAACTACAAGTGAATTTCAACTATTTTTTTTTTAAAGGCAGGGTGCATTTTGCCAATTTCAAAAGGGGCATGGTGCGGCACCATTAAAAAAATGGCCTAGAAGAAACAGTATAAGTAATTACAAACTACTAATAAACTTACAAATAAAAACTGCAAGTAAGTAATTTCATTAGTTAGTAACACAAATAACAAATATTATTTGCAGCTCGTTTTGCATTTGTATTTAGGAAAATTACTGTAAACCACCAAAATCTAAACTTACATACATGTATGTGTATGTATGCTAACCAAAAAAATTATAAAAATGAGTTAAACCCATTCATATAAAATAAATATAAGTTAGCCACTTATATCTGAATCCTCAAAATATTTAAGTAACAGCATTATTACCTCTCAGTGTGGATTATTAGCTTTCAGTGGTTCATTTTTTTTTCTTTTTAAGAAAAGTTTTGCTGCCTTTTCAATCCCCAATTATTATTATTATTTATTTTTTTTTTTTTTAGTATATATGAGTTATAAAGTTAAAACATTTATTCAACCTATACCGAAGAAGCTCTTGCTGTGCTTAGCATTTTAATACCAATTATTTCTTTTTCTCTTATGCATTCATTTACAATTTAGCTGTTGAGCAGATGTCATTCTTTCATTCTTCTTTAACTTGAAATTGCTATTAATTACTATTTATTCTTTTACTTGTAGAAATATATTACACTTGCTATGTGTATTTTATATAAAACTAGCAGACTACGCCCGCTACGCTGGTCGATTTTTCCGAACGAACCTTGAGTCAAACAAAATGTGAATTTGACCTTGTATTTTAAAACAATGTGGACCTTCACCTGGGATATCCTTCCACAATGCTGAAAACGATGCGAACGTCATTGCGATATCATATTACCGCTGAATTGCAGAAATTTTGAGCTATTAAGAAGCAGTACTTTCAGTTGATCCTTTACAGTGCATTTTAGTAGCGAAATGAGGCCATTATGACAACAGGAATTAAAATGTTCTCTAATCTGACACTATTAAATTAGACAGCATTACAATGATTACAGATATTGACCATTGAATACGAATAATGTTAGAATAGTTAACTTTTGGGTGCTTGTTCTTGAACTCCTGGTCTCTCAGCTTGAGCATATGTGGTTTTGGTAGCTTAAATACAATCTCACTGAATTATACGTTATACTTCCTAATAAATGTCCTCTCTTTACAGTTCTATTACTACTTTTTCCCTCTTTGAAATTCCAGTAGAGTAAATACCGTCAAAAATGTATTAAGATGATTGCATGTACTTTATTAAATGATTTGCAGACAAAAAGGAGTGTTTAACTTTCATTTTTAACAGAAAAGTGATGCATAAAAATGTGTGTTTTTAATCGTTTGAATAAAAGTAAAATAACATCATTTTCATTGCCTTTTCATTTTATAGACCAGTTGAAATCATGTAACCGTTAACCCGGGAAGAAACTCTACGACTTAGAAAAATAAGCTTCATGCATTTATAATAAAATATTTCTAATCATCCATGATCGACCTTATTGTGAGGGTTGGGACAAACATTAAAAGTGATGCATCAGTATTGTTACACATGCACCAGAGGTAACTACAAAACAAAATTACCCGCCAAATTCCGTTCCAATAAATAATGCAGTTTTTATTGACTCAATTATAGATATTTTACCAACAAATCTCCATACCTTAAATAGGACTGACAACGATAAATAAAGTTAGTTATACAAAATTTTAGCAATATGCATTTTGGTCAATACGGATTGAAGATTTATTTTGCATTATTCTAAAGAGCCTATTAACACGGAGAAATAAATAGGCTTGATATTTATATTATCAAGTGTAAATTATTTTTCCGTCTATTTACACATCTATTTTGTCCGTTTATTTACATTTATCCGTCGTTATTTACACAAGTAAATAACCCAGATTATGAAAATAACTCTTAATTTATTGCTACGATTAGCTGCTAGGGTGTGCGTCAGGACAATATGCTTTATGATGATTGAATTTGAGATAGTTTTATCCTATGTAGGCTAAAATGTTAAGTCGACAGATATTATTTTGCCACCATTGGAATAATAAAGTTTTTCCCCTCCATTGAAAGTATTGTTTTTTTATGAGGAAAAATAATTTGAGATCAAGAATAAATGATAACAAAGCCTCTTTTGTTCGTTTGCTTCATGATGAAACACAATAATTTCAGTAATAATGAAAAATCATGAATTTACTAATCGCTAAGTACAAATTTCATGTAATCTGCAATCGGGCTCACTGTCCAGAGTCTCTTTCAAATATAAAAAGAAACATCCAACGGTACAATAAATACGCTAATTAGGGGGTAACCTGATTACGGAAAATTAATCCAATATCTTTAAAAAAAAAACTTCAAAAAAGAAGAAAAGATATGCCAAAAAAAAAAAAAAAAGAAAAGAAAAAAGAAAAAAAAATGAAAAGAGAATGACGAATTAAAAAGATTATCGAAAATTTATTCAGTAAGCCATTTTTATTGTAAAATGTTTTCTTTGTGGTATTAAAAACGCATAATTGCATAAATTTTCTTAAGAATTATCTTTAGTACTTAACATTTGAAGCAGTAGACATTTATAAAAGGAAAAATTGGCCGTATATGTTTAAAAAAAAAAAAGAGTGGATTATATTCGCTGATCTACGTTCGATGTTATTAAAAGTGTGGGGGGGGAGGGGGTGTAGACTTTTGAACTAAAATGTAAGTATTAACTCCACTTTTATAATTTTAACTGTTATTTATATAGTTTAAATTTGAATATAAAAAATTGCTCAAAAACGCTGTTTTACGCTTTAAAAATCACCTATAATATGAACATCCCTGGGCTGATGTCAGGTTTACGCCTTTTTGGATTAAAATCAAATTGTTTGGCGACAAAAGTAAAATCTGCTAGTTTTTTCTGTAAGGGTTAGATAATAAAAAAAAAAAAGCAAATCAAAAGATAACAAATCAAAAACAAAATTGTTACTCATTTGGAAGGTCTCCTTAAAGGACATACTCAAAATATTTTGAAAAATCAAATGCTAATAAAATTACTCATGTATGTAAAAAAGAGCAGTCAAATGTAGTGGCAGAATCCAAGTAGAAAATATGTAAAAAAAATATATATATATATATAATATTTTCGATTATTTGGCGCGAAAAGACGAATGCTGCACGCTTTTTGGCGAACCAAAACATTTCGTGGGCAAATGCAAGAGGTTGAAATGCATTTATAAATTACGTGTTAAATAAGTATTTAAATGCCTAATACTTAACGTATTTAAACTTAAAAGATGAATTAGTTTATTATTTTTTTCTGTAAGCTTATATAACCTATACAAATTGCGTGTTGCTGTAGTTATTTAATTTTAAACCGGTGTCCTCGGCTGGATAAGTTTTAAGTGTATTTTGATTAAGAATGCTATCATTAAAAAATTCGATATTAAGTCGTTGTTTCCATGGCAACAATACTTTTCTTTTGTCGTCTCTGACACTAACAATATCGATATCAAACTGCCAATGCTCAGAATCGGACCTTAATATTGAGTTTGAAACAATGTTAATCCATTTAAACTTTGTTCTAAACAGCATAATTACTATCTTTAAATTTCATTATATACACATACATGTACATGACAAAACTACAGTTATAAAAATGTATTTATTTAAGTTAAGCTTACTTAAACTAACTTCGTATGGAAATTTGAAAATTTTTTCTTAAAGAATATTTATCATAGTATTATTTCAAATTTTATTGCGTCGCCAACCAGCGTTAAATCGCAAAAAATGTTGTTGTTGTTGTTGTTGTTGTTGTTTTTGTTGTTTTATTATTATTATTATTATTTTACGAAAGCTAAATCGAGGTTCTGCCGATTTTTCTTTAATAAATTATATCCTCATGAGAAGAATATTCTATATATATATATATTTTTTTTTTTTATATTTCTAAATATGCGCTTATGGAGAACTTCCTTGATATCATCTATCAATTTTTCACATGCATTTTTCTTAACCTGACGCAAAAGAAAGATAAATCGCCAAATCCTGTTTTAATTTCAATATTTCAACTGAGTAATTTTTTAAGCATTACGAACATTCCCTTTCATGTTTAAATTAAATATTGAAATTTTTTAATATTATCACTCGTCAAAACTGATTTATTCTTTTCTTTTTTTTTATTTTAAATAAAATTAGTAACAGTTTTTTCTTTTATTTTTCGAGGTGTAATAGCCGTTTCAATTTTTATCAACGATAAAGTTCGCCAAAAAATAAAATGGTAACCTTATTGCCCAAAATAACAGAACTTTCCATCATAATTCTATAACTAATCTACGTACAACGATGCGTTATAGCTTAAAACCTTCTCTGAAACGATATCTAACAGTGTAAGTTCCGTCAAAATCCATGCAGTAGAACGCGAAATATAGATGTTCGGAACGAAATTTCCGTTTGGATTTTATATATACGAGTTGGAACCCGTCGAAATTCGACGAATTAAAATGTTTAGAATCGATCGAATTTATAATAAACCTACAAAAATAATTACAATAAAAAATTCATCTCGCATTGGTTGTCTAACTCTTAAAACAAATAATGTTATTAACCTAAAATTACCAAACTATTATTTCCACAAACTTCAACTGCTTAAATTATTGAAAAATTAAACTGTATTAGAATACGTAATCAAGATGAGTAATTATGTTGAAGTTATCGATTGAGGCTCTTATGTTTGTTTTACGGCATAAAAAATCAGTAAAACGGATTTCGCTTTGTTACATCATAAAATTCCCCCCCATAAAATCTAAACTATACGTTATTTTCACATTCACAAAATTTACGTACGCACCACTCTAATTCACAATTTAAAAGTATTTTAACGCGCAATACATTATTAATAAATAGATTTCCAAACTTAAAGTCACGTTTGTCCGCTACCACGTTTCATGTTAACATTCGCACAAACTTTAATTTCTAATCTCAGTACCCGCGAAAATTTACCATTGAGAAATTTGCCTTTATTTGCCATAGTATTGACCACTCAGTATTGATCAAATATTTAGTTTAATCAAAGAAAATGATCTTTTTGTTTTAAATATGACTTCATTTTTACTCACTGAATCATTTTGCCTAGCGTCTCAAACTCAGTATCAGCGTAATGTAAAAATATTGAAATATCTTCTTCAATCTTTTGATTTATGAAGAAGAATGCATGTTTTTTTTTAATGGCTGACGTCATTTTCTGTTCAAAAATTAGAAAAAAAAAGTTACTTTTATTTGTAATGTGAAAATGGCATCAATAAGGATATAATCAATAAAAATAAATAAACCATGACTATTTTCCCTTTACTTTTAATAGAAATGAAGCACTTCAGTTGCCACAATTACAAAATTGGTACTAAAAACTATAAAAAAATTAATATCTCAAAAATAAATCGAGATAGAGCTTTCAAACAAATTGCATTTAAAAGTACATTTTTTTTCCAATACCACAGTGTGAAAATTAAAACTGTGCGATGTTTAGTAGTTTAAAAATTTGCTGTAGCGAAAATTGGAAAACCGAAATTTCATTTCAAATTTCAAAGTGTTGCCATTCGCAGAATGACGTATGCGTTACGCACAGATATGTTTGCCCTTTATAATATAGATAGTAGATAATGCATAAATTGATTACATAAAGGAAATTATGACATTGCAAATTATATTAGATTTAAATATCATTTTTAAATGAAACTATTTTAATTTGGATAAAAACTTAAAAACAATGCTTTTTACAAACTCAACTGTTTTTAATTTTGTACAATACTCATGAATTAAGCTTAGAAACAATTATTTAAAGCTCTTTTTTTTTTGTTTATTCATAAGTCAAAATACCTGTAGAAACTTTCAAATTATGTTCATGATAGATTTTAATACTTTTTTGACATTTTAAACATTTAGAAAATTTTTGATTTAAATCAATGATTAAAAAAAATCGGTTGATTAAAATCATGATTTAATCGTTGATTTAAATCAACTGATTAAAATCGTTGACACCCTATAGGAAAGTGTTAAAAATCGTGTTTTCCCTGTCAATCTATTCTATTGATAAGCTTGCACCGAAAAACACTATAATCTGAAAAAAAAAAAAAAAAAAAAACTAGTTTTATTCTGTATTTTTAGCATTTTAAAATCTTGGTTTACAATGAAAACCAAAGCGCAAAGTTTGAGCTTTTTCGCTATTTCCCAAAATTTGATTTTCTGGATAAGGCGAGTTTTGAAACTCACGTCTTATGTTGGTTGATCACTTAAAAGCTACTTCGCAAGAGTGCTGTGAATAACCGGTTTTATTAAAAGTACTTCGCAAGGGTACTGTGAATGATCAACTTTACTTTTAAAGCCTTACATATGCTGAAATTCTTTCTAGGAACCCGAGTTAAAATCTTGGACATTTATATAGACAGTTAAGCAGACAAAAACTTTAAATACTTAGATAAAGAAAGTTTTTTTTTTTTTTTTTTAATAAAAGAAATTTTTGTAATTTTTTTGTCATCATCATTTTTTTTTAGAGACCGGCTAAGTTAATAAGGAGTAGAAGGTGTGATTTAGATGATTTGTTATTTATTGCTGGTAGTAAGTAAAAAATAAGGCAGAAAATGAAAACAGTCTCAGTCGGATGAGTACGCTGATTTCTTCCTTTCTTTCTTTTTGTTTTCTTTTAAGGTTTCTTCTAAGTTCGCTATTTTGGCGAGAAAGGTAATTTGCAGGAAAATTTTTAGTTACGATTACCAAATGTAAAAGAATGGATATAAGGATATTATACCAAAAATGCTAAAAATTTATTGAAATCATAGTTTAAAAATCGCCTGTTGGCTGTAATATAACCAAAACCATTCAATGAATGTCATCGAAAATATTATGTGTTTCTGTAAAACGAATTACAAGAACAACATACTTGCTCAACGAACTCATCCGCGATACTTGAAAGGCAATGGCATAATTAGGTTCGAATTGGTTCATTATCTCGGAAGTTGACATGATGAGAAATTTTACATATTTTTTTCTTTTGTGCGTCCCTGTAAAGAAACTATAAAAGCTACCTATTACTTGATTAAGGAATTAATCCAATATATTTGCAAAATAAATACACTGTTCCACTCAGAATAGAATTGGTGTTCAATATTTCGGACGTTATTGTGATGCTAATTTTTTTTTCCTTTTGCTTTTGTATACAAAAATTATGAGAGCTTTATACTTGGTTCAAATTAATGGTTGGTTTCCGGCTAATAAGTAATGGTCTCTCGTAGTCTAGAAAGTAGAGGGCTAATATCACCTAACCCGCATCTTTTTTTTAAAGCGAGGGAATGTTGTGGAAAATTTCAAATCATTCGAACATAAATCAATGAAGGAGGTGCTTTCTGAATTCTTTTCTTGAAATATTTAATGAATATTTACAGATACACGATTCTATACATATTTACAATAAGTATTATCAAATACTTAATCTGGTTTTTCGAAAAAGTGAGGCTTAGCCTCATCAACAAACTGAAAAACAATTACAGCGATCATGCTTTTGAAATCAAAACATCTCTTCCTATCGTTCCAGCAATAAATACCGAAGTCGCATTCTAAGGTAGGATGCGCGCGCATCGCGCGTCCTTCGTTGCCATGGGGAGCAGAGAAAAAGTTTCTCTTCGCACTCCCCACCTGAACTCTTAAAGAGTTCACAAATCAAAATTCCATCATAAAATCATAAAAATTCAATTTTTCGTATCAGTGGTTCAGTAATCTAATACAATTTTTAAAATTCGAATACAAAATACTAAATATAAGAATTCAAACAATATCTAATTAATCACTTAATTAGTCAAATTCAAAATATCAATAAATTCTAAAAACACTTTAAATTCAAAGAAAGTAAAAATAATGACAGTTAAATATCACACACATTTTTTTTTCCAGTTAAATCATATACTTACTTATACCAAAATTCAAAAAGATTCTATATATAAATAAGACTAAAAATTAAAAAAGAGAAAGAAAATATTTAGAGTTTCAAATGCAGAAAAAACAAACTAAATAAATGTCTATAAAAGTTTATGAATATTTATAAAAAGTCTGCAAAAAGTCATTTGTTAGTCATTTTGTATTTCAAAGGGATACAAGTGCTGGATGGACCTTTTTAAGATTCCACTCGATGTTTTTATTTCGTATGAACGAATATTGCCATCTCTTCCAGGAATGGCAGTCTAAATCTTACCAAGTTTCCAAAGAAACTTATTTTTTGCGTCATCTTGAATCAAAACAACATCGCCCACTTTCAGTGGCGTATGGGCATTAGGATTTTTCAAGGAATGGGCTGTTTTTAAATCCATTAAATATTGTTTTTTCCATATGGTCCACAATTGTTTCAATAGTAAAGATTGATATTTTTTTCTTTTCAGGAGTGTTGATCTCTTTGAACAATCTTCAATTATTTCAAAAAAATTAATAGGAAATGAAAGTTCTTTTCCAAAATTTAAAAAGTGTATTGGAGTAAGAGGTTCTAGTTCATCGCTGTCGCTATATACATACGTCAGTGGTCGCGTATTCAAAACTGCTTCCACTTCTGTCAACAGAGTCGCTAATTCATCATAACTTAAGAGTGCTCTACCAATTACTTTTCTCAAACAGTCTTTGACTGACTTTACTAGTCGCTCAATAGAAGCCTCCCCACCATGCAGCTCTTTCTATAATATTCTTCCATATAATTCTCTCTTTTGTAATAAAATTTAAAAATACTTTGTCTGTCAGTATGTTGTATAAAATTTCGAGTTCACCTTTGGCCTTTTTGAAGGTTTTTGCGTTGTCAGAATAAATAATTTTGGGATTTCCTCGTCTAGCTGAGAATCTTCTGAATGCCATCAAAAAAGAATTTGTTGTCATATCAGACGCGAGTTCCAGGTGAATGGCTCTAGTCACACCGCAAGTAAACAGGACAATGTAAGATTTTTGCGCTTCTTTAAAATTTCTGATATAGATGGCACCGGCGAAGTCTAAACCGCAGATTGCGAATGGCGGTGCTTCACTAGCTCTGTCTTTTGGTAATGGTGCGGTGATCTGGTCTGCTGGTTTGGAGAAATATTTTTTACATATTATACAATTCTTGATAACACTCTTGACCAACTGACGACCTTTAGGTATCCAAAAACGAGATCTAATTTTTGCCAAAGTACTGGCTGTCCCTCCATGCATAATTTTCTCGTGTTCTTGACGAACTGTTAGAGTAGTTAACCAAGAATGTTTGGGGAGAATTATTGGGTTTTTCTCTTCTGTGGACAGGTTAGAAAATTCGAGCCTTTCGCCCAACCTCATCAACCCGTTTTTGTCAATAAAGGGCATGAAATTTGATAAGGATGACGTCTTATCCATTGATTTACTATTTTTTAGAGATTCTATTTCTTCCTTATAAAATTGTTTTTGTTCAGATTGTATCAAAAAATTTTCAGCTTCGAGTAATTCTTCGGTTGTTACTACGTCTTGCACTTCAGTTGATTTTTTCAGCTTCATAATGAATTTCTTTACCCAAACGGTAATTCTCAAAAGTTTCTCTAAATTACTATATTTTGAAATGTTTATGGGATTTTCGAGTTTTCTGACTAAGCACTCGCTCTGAAAAACATCGTTAGGATTTTTTTGTATTCTAATTCCTCTGAGTAAGCGATTTCTTTGTTTTCTGATATTGGCCAACACTCAGGAGGTAAACTTAGCCATTCTGGTCCCTGTAACCAAGTAGTATCATTGATTATCCTAGAGATTTTTGATCCTCGAGAAACTATATCAGCTGGACTGGCAGTACCAGGACAATGATACTAGTTATCAGGTGAGGTCAATTTATGGATCTCTTCAATTCTGTTTCTGACAAAGGGCTTAACCTTTTTAGGGGATCCTTTTATCCAAAAATAGGATATTTTTGAATCCGTCCAGTAATAAGTCGGTACATTCAATTTTAGAGCTTTCAAAATGTTACTACTTAGCTTGGCCGACAACAAAGCGGCCATCAATTCAAGCCTTGGTAAGGTAAGCGCTTTCAGTGGAGCAACCCTGTTTTTCGAAGCAACAAAAACTGTTCGAACATTTTTGGTGGTTGTTGCTACACGTAAATAAGCAACCGTACCATAAGCCTTCATGCTCGAATCGGCAAAAATATGCAATTGTAGGTCATAATCATGCCAATTGGTGATGTCAGAAAAATAGTATCTGGGTACTGAAAAGTTTTTCAAATGAGGGAGTTCGTTACACCAGCTACTCCAAAGTAGGGGAGATGGGGGCACATGTGAACAGTTCGCATAAATATAGCTTTTTCTCATAACTGGATTAATTTCGATAAACAAAAACTACTTAATATAGTAAACAGAACTTTCTTTTACACATGGTAATTTTTTTAAAATCACCTGTATAGTTCTTCTTACATTTTTTAATAGTTTTATAAAATCAAAAAATTGTTCACATGTGCCCCATCAGCGGGGTAGTTGTGAACACTCGTGGGGCACATGTGAACACAAGGCAAAAATATCCTTTAACGTGCTTTTTATTCTTCTATTCATTTGTCATAGTAATCATTAGTAGTTATATTACCTTTTAAATTCACCATAAGGAAAAATATATATATATATATTTCTCTAGTTTCTGCTTGATATGTTTAAGCAAAAGATTATAAAATGAAAATAAGTAGATTTGATAGGGAGAGGCTTAGATGATTCATTGAGTATTGTTGCAATAAAATAAAAAAAAATAAAGAAGCAATTAAAAAAAAGAAATTAAAACTTTTAAAATTTGCTTAAGGGTTTTTGTTTGGGGGAAATTTTAGGGAGGGGCATTTACATACTATTTATCGGAAATCTGCCGAAATGCGAAAGATTCTCACTCCTGTATTTGCCTTATTTTCTTGTAAATTATAGATAAAGAAGGGTTTTTTAATGATTTAAAAAATCTGGACTATACCCCCCCCCCCCCAACTTCGTTTGCTTTTGAAAGAGGGGGGGGGGGGGGGGTACAATCGGGATTTTATGGTAGTAATCAGTTTAAAAATTTTACTTTCTTAAAATATTACTGGTATCTATCTCCATTCAAAGAATCATATACATAACTGTTTTAGAGATGGAAGTAAGCCATCATTGCAAGGTTAGAACAAATGTAAAAGAAAAATTTGCAAAGTTGTTCAAAGTAATACTTTTGTATTAACAATGCATAAAAAATATTGTTGTAAACCGTTTAGTAAAATAATATATAACACTTATTGCATTTTAGAAAACATTAAATTTATTTAAAGTACAATTGAACGTAAACGAGCCTGTTGTTCTTTATGTATTTGCTGAAAGATGTGTTTATGGAAGTTTCAATACAAAATCAACTTTGTGTGAGAAAAATATCTTCTATTTCAAGAAAATTGTAGATAATGGAACTGACATTATCTCTCATTAAGTTAACTGAAAGAAACAGAATCACAGAATGATTATTGATGTACTTATGAACTGTTCATATCTGCCCCAACTAGCCTGTTCACAAGTGCCCCACATTGCTGCTTCTGTTAAATTGATGAATCATTAACATTTCTCAATTTTAGAAGAAAAAGAATTTTATCAAAAATGTTTATTAGTATTCATAGTATATGGTAAAACACCCAAATCCAAATAAATGAATAAATAAATAGAACTATTCGCTTATGAACTTGGAGCAATGATTTTACTTTCGAGATCTAAAAACAGTGTTTTGGCTACAGAGGACAAACAAAATGTCATAGAGCTTTAAAAAAATTTTACCATATGTCTACAGGTGCTATCATCTTTAGCAATTATTTTCAAATAAAAAAGCTTATAATAACTATCGAAAAACTGCGATGTTCACATGTGCCCCGTGTTCACATGTGCCCCCATCTCCCCTATACGTAAATCTTCGGGTAAGGTGTCATCCCAATCTAGACCCAAATTCCAAATTTGTTGAATTATACATTTTAGTCTTAATGTAAATGGTCCTAGGAATCCAAGTGGATCAAAAATCCTCCCTAAAACTTGTAGAATAAATCTTTTGGTGTCTATTCTTTTTGAAACGAAATCAACTAAACCTCGAACATCAAAATAAAGTAAATCTTTGGAATTATTCCAAGCGATTCCTTAAACTTTATAAGGGAGATTTCGTTCTCCAAAAGCTTCAGAATTGACTTCTGAAGTTATGCCATTTTCTTTCCATAGTTCACTAAGTGGTAAAGAGTTCGTATGCCATTTGCGTAAATGCATACTTGCATTTTCAAATATATCAATACATTGTAAACTCGTGAATAGGGCTTGATCAATATTTCCATGACTTCCTATAACGTCATCAACATAGATATTTTCATTTAAAAATTTTACTGTGTTTGGATATTTTTCGGTGTATTTTTTCAAGTGGTGTTTAATTGTTGCAGCCAATAAAAGGAGGCTGCTACTAATTCCAAATAACACTCTGGTGAATCTATAAATTTCAAAGGGTTTAGAATTATCAAATAAATGTTGTAATGTTGTGAAAATAAAAATCTTGTTACATAACGATCGTTTTCATCTATAATTATTTGTAGAAATGCTTGTTTTATATCAGTTGTAAAAGCTATGGGATTAAATCTAAACCGTAACAAAACATCAAATATTTCCGGATACAAATTTGGACCTACATGCAGGCAATTATTCAAAGACAGTGAGCCTGTGTCATGAGCAGAGGCATCGAAAACTATGCGTAATCTGCTCGTTGTCCTATCAGTTCTAATTATTTCTCGATGAGGTAAATAAAAAGTTACATTTTGTTTTTCTTCAGGATCTGTAACTAACTCAATAATACCTTGTTTTAAATAATCTGCTAACACCTCCTTATACTCAAAAAATAATTCAGGGTTTTTAATCAATCTTTGTTTGAGTTTAAAAAATCTATATTTTTCAATTTTCCGATTGTCATTTAAACATTCCCTTTCAAGCTTCCACGGAAATCGAACTGTATATCGCTTATCATTGTATTTAATTTCTGACTCAAACTGCTTCATAACGTTGTTTTCTGAAAAATCTGAATCCTGTTTAGTATTAAAAAGGCCAGATGATTCGATATTCCAGAATTTTTCAATCTGTTCAGAAAAAAAAAAAAATTCTACTATTACATTAAATGCTAAGGTCGTATAACTGTCAGTTGTTTTTCCCTGTAGACATCAACCAAAAATGGTGTCGACAGCTACTAATTTTTTATTCAAATGTTTTATATTTCCAGTAACTATATCATAATAATAGTCAGCACCTATAAGTAATGTAATGGGTTCTTTGGATGTGGGTGTGTCCGCAAGGGTTAAATTTTCAAATTGTTTACTTTTCATCAAATCATTGATTTCAGGTGGGGGGATTTCAGTAGCTGATATTTGATTGGTGACTAGCGCTTCTATATCTAATTTTGAATTAGGTACATTTTTATTTTCAATAGTTAGTTTAACTACTTCAAAGGTTTTTTCAATGGGGTTCTTATTTCCAAATGTAAAAACCGACAATTTTTCTTTTCTTATTGCCTGTAAATTCAATTTATTTGCTATTTCTTCAGATATAAAGGTTCGCATGCTCCCACAATCTAAAAGTAACCTAATTAGAGATTGTTTTCTGTTTGATTTTATTTTTACACAACAAGTTTGTAGAAGAATTTTATTATTTTCTGTAGAGGAAATAGCCGAAATTACTTTTTCACTAGTTTCACTTTCATTACCTTTTAATTCGGGTGTGTTTACTTCTTTTATTAATTTAGATTTTAGGCATATCGTTTGATTATGTCTGCCTGAACACTTCTTGCAACTAGTTTTAGAGTTACAATTTTTGATAACGTGTTTCCTGCCTAAGCAAAGGAAACATCTTCCTTGAGATTTCAACAAATTTCTTTTAGTGTTTACATCAACAGCCTCACACAAATCAGATGAATGTTTACTATCGTTTCAAAAAATTCAATGAGCCAGCTGCCTATCTGAAGTCGATTTATCATTCGAAATGTTCATAAATTCACAAGTAGATTTAAATTCAGATTTTGTTGTTTGACTCTTGATTTTTGTTTTATTATTTTCAAATGCTTTCATTCTCGAAAAAATGTGTGTTCTCTGCTTTTTATTTCAGTGTGCAGAAAATCTAATAATTTATGTATATCTGAATGTGTTAAATTATCTACATTTTGTCTATTATATTCCAAAGCTAATTCTACCGGTATTAATTTTAAAATTACGGCGATAAGCATGGAGCCATAATTTGCTGGTTCG
This sequence comes from Maratus speciosus, assembly GCA_963932465.1. Taxonomy (NCBI): domain Eukaryota; kingdom Metazoa; phylum Arthropoda; class Arachnida; order Araneae; family Salticidae; genus Maratus; species Maratus speciosus. The sequence continues at coordinate 378,199,555 of OZ010792.1, read as the reverse complement.
AGTCCTAATGTGGACAAACATCGAACATTTATTTCTATATCACTGTGCAATTTTTTCAATTTTTGAATTTCGTTAACCTTATAAACAGGGAATAAATTAAGAAGCTTGTTCAGGTGATGATTAATTATCACGTCTTTCTGACCATAACGCGTTTCTAAAACTTTCAATGCTGCGTCATAACTAGCTTCTGATATTTCAAAACCTTCTACAGCATTAGCCGCAGCTCCAGATAAATAACTCTTCAAATAATGAAATTTTTCAATTTTCGAAAGCGATTTATTTTCGTGAATTGTATTTTTAAAGGTATTAAAAAATGAAATAAATTGCGTACAGTCGCCATAGAATTTTTGTATATTGAGTTTTGGCAATTTAACAACTGAGTTTTCATAATTAATCACATTCGATTTTAAATCTTGACTGTTATTTAAATCAGTATTAACAATTTCTTTGTTTTCGGTTAATTTTTTCTTCACCCGGAATTTTGCAACTGATATTTTATCCGCGTAATCATAAACAGAATTAATTTCAGTTTCATAGTCGTCTAACCCTAAAAGGGGCTCAATTTTCTCGTCAACTGACTTCAATAATTCTGCTTTAGTATCTAACTGAATAAATAATTCTTCTAAATTGCCAAAATCTATTGGACTATCCTTCATAACATTTTCTATATTATTAATCAGCTTTGTTACTGCTGTTCTCAAAACTGTTCGGTTCTTTTTCAACTTTTCTAAATCAGACATTTCGAAATAAAATATGAAAAACTTATCTTACCTTTGCCGTCTTCTTATTACTTACTATCCTCTATTTCCTTATTTGTGTTTTGAAGACATTAAAAAGGTAACAAATACTTTTTTTTTCTTTCTTTACCGGCGTGATGCATCATGTGGAAAATTTCAAATCATTCGAACATAAATCAATGAAGGAGGTGCTTTCTGAATTCTTTTCTTGAAATATTTAATGAATATTTACAGATACATGATTCTATACATATTTACAATAAGTATTATCAAATACTTAATCTGGTTTTTCGAAAAAGAGAGGCTTAGCCTCATCAACAAACTGTAAAAAAATTACAGCGATCATGCTTTTGAAATCAAAACATCTCTTCCTATCGTTCCAGCAGTAAATACCGAAGTCGCATTCTCAGGTAGAATGCGCGCGCATCGCGCATCCTTCGTTGCCATGGGGAGCAGAGAAAAAGTTTCTCTTCAATGTACTTTTTTTTTTCATTTCAGACTGAATATAACAACAACATTACATTATAGGAGTACTTGTATTTTTTTTATTGATTATACACAAAAAAAATGAAGATAGTAAAGTGGCTTTTTTTTTAACAGTGACTTAAATGAACAAATTACATGCGCAATTTATCTTAAAAAATTGTTAAATTCTATTGATCAATAAATATTAAAAACAATTTGCCAGTTTACAAAAGGTAAATTGCTCTGTTCGCGTATTTTGTTTTATTTTCCAGCTGGATAATTTGAAGAAACATCCAAGTAAGAAATTGCATGCAAAACAGGGTATTATGTAAAAGCTTCAAATATATTAATAAATTGACTTAATAAAATAGTCCAATCTTGAACGCCAGATTCACCTTTGTTTATTATATAAAAAACATGGAAACATTCAAATGCTTCATTTAAAACACATTACTAAAAAGGTGTGATAAAATATATACAAATGTTTTTTAAAATTAAAAACACTAGATGTTAAAATGATAAAAAGCTACTCCGAGCGCTTTCGGCTAACCTTAAGCCATTGTCACGGAGAAGAGGATTGACTGATAAAAACACTCGACGCTCGATGTTTACTGCTACAGATTGACCGGAAACTCACTTCAGGAAGCCCGCAGGTGGTCGTATCCATTAAACTGAAGGAGGGGGAAGGTAGAGAAAGCTCAATCCTCCGAGAGACCGAACTTTCCAGTAATATTAAGTAAATTAAACCAGATACGCGGAATTTGGTATGATAATACGTCATTACAACAATTTTCTGCTTGGGTTAAAATTTCCAAAGACTCTAAAATAGCACAACTATTAAAATCAGAAGCCTGGATAATGACTTTTGCTCGATTGAAAAGGATGTCAATATCTTTAGTTTGAAACAACCTTGAGAGGGCGGTAGCCGGTCTATTTTTATTAATATCCTGCATATGCTCTTTAACTCTTGTTTGGAATTTTCTTGTGGTCATACCAATGTAATTGAATATCTTATTTGTTTCTTTACTTCTGTATGGGATGATATAAACTCCTGACTTACTTTCCATACTAATAGGATCAACTCTTTTTTGCACAAGATTAATTAATTTGGTGTTATCTCTAGCTATTAACGTTATACTATATTTCCTTAGGATGTATTTTAATTTTTCATATAAACGAGGAATGTAATCAACTGCCATAAATTTAACTTCATTTTTACTAATACACTCCATTTTAGCTGGTTCTGCGTGCTTAAACTTATAAATCAACTTATCAATAAATTTAGTGGAAAAACCATTACTATTAGCAATTGACTTAATTTTATCCAGTTCTTCTTGCAGGTGAGTATCAGAGCAAACTTCAAATGCACGTCTAATATAAAACCGGTAAGCTGAAGCTTTATAATGAAATGGAGAGTGGCTATTATAAGGAATTATAAGGAATTGTTGGCCGAGTTAAAACTTAGACCTTTGGAGACCAAGATTATTTCAAATTCCGTTTTTAAACCAAGTTTATGGGTCAGATTTGTGGACGACATATTAATTATATGGGATCATGGCCTTCCAGCGCTTATGAATTTTCTTGAACATGCCAACAATAGTGACAATAAGATAAAATTCACTTTGGAATTAGAAATAAATAGAACGTTACCGTTTTTGGATGTTTCCCTCACTAGAAATGAACTAACTCATTGCATTGATAGGACAGTTTACAGAAAATCTTGTCGCTCAAACAATACAATTCCTTATAATAGCCACTCTCCATTTCATTATAAAGCTTCAGCTTACCGGTTTTATATTAGACGTGCATTTGAAGTTTGCTCTGATACTCACCTGCAAGAAGAACTGGATAAAATTAAGTCAATTGCTAATAGTAATGGTTTTTCCACTAAATTTATTGATAAGTTGATTTATAAGTTTAAGCACGCAGAACCAGCTAAAATAGAGTGTATTAGTAAAAATGAAGTTAAATTTATGGCAGTTGATTACATTCCTCGTTTATATGAAAAATTAAAATACATCCTAAGGAAATATAGTATAACGTTAATAGCTAGAGATAACACCAAATTAATTAATCTTGTGCAAAAAAGAGTTGATCCTATTAGTATGGAAAGTAAGTCAGGAGTTTATATCATCCCATACAGAAGTAAAGAAACAAATAAGATATTCAATTACATTGGTATGACCACAAGAAAATTCCAAACAAGAGTTAAAGAGCATATGCAGGATATTAATAAAAATAGACCGGCTACCGCCCTCTCAAGGTTGTTTCAAACTAAAGATATTGACATCCTTTTCAATCGAGCAAAAGTCATTATCCAGGCTTCTGATTTTAATAGTTGTGCTATTTTAGAGTCTTTGGAAATTTTAACCCAAGCAGAAAATTGTTGTAATGACGTATTATCATACCAAATTCCGCGTATCTGGTTTAATTTACTTAATATTACTGGAAAGTTCGGTCTCTCGGAGGATTGAGCTTTCTCTACCTTCCCCCTCCTTCAGTTTAATGGATACGACCACCTGCGGGCTTCCTGAAGTGAGTTTTCGGTCAATCTGTAGCAGTAAACATCGAGCGTCGAGTGTTTTTATCAGTCAATCCTCTTCTCCGTGACAATGGCTTAAGGTTAGCCGAAAGCGCTCGGAGTAGCTTTTTATCATTTTAACATCTAGTGTTTTTAATTTTAAAAAACATTTGTATATATTTTATCACACCTTTTTAGTAATGTGTTTTAAATGAAGCATTTGAATGTTTCCATGCTTCAAATATAATTGATGTAGGGGAGATGGGGGCACATGTGAACACGGGGCACATGTAAACATCGCAGTTTTTCGATAGTTATTATAAGCTTTTTTATTTGAAAATAATTACTAAAGATGATAGCACCTGTAGACATATGGTAAAATTTTTTTAAAGCTCTATGACATTTTGTTTGTCCTCTGTAGCCAAAACACTGTTTTTAGATCTCAAAAGTAAAATCATTGCTCCAAGTTCATAAGCGAATAGTTCTATTTATTTATTCATTTATTTGGATTTGGGTGTTTTACCATATACTATGAATACTAATAAACATTTTTGATAAAATTCTTTTTCTTCTAAAATTGAGAAATGTTAATGATTCATCAATTTAACAGAAGCAGCAATGTGGGGCACTTGTGAACAGGCTAGTTGGGGCAGATATGAACAGTTCATAAGTACATCAATAATCATTCTGTGATTCTGTTTCTTTCAGTTAACTTAATGAGAGATAATGTCAGTTCCATTATCTACAATTTTCTTGAAATAGAAGATATTTTTCTCACACAAAGTTGATTTTGTATTGAAACTTCCATAAACACATCTTTCAGCAAATACATAAAGAACAACAGGCTCGTTTACGTTCAGTTGTACTTTAAATAAATTTAATGTTTTCTAAAATGCAATAAGTGTTATATATTATTTTACTAAACGGTTTACAACAATATTTTTTTATGCATTGTTAATACAAAAGTATTACTTTGAACAACTTTGCAAATTTTTCTTTTACATTTGTTCTAACCTTGCAATGATGGCTTACTTCCATCTCTAAAACAGTTATGTATATGATGCTTTGAATGGAGATAGATACCAGTAATATTTTAAGAAAGTAAAATTTTTAAACTGATTACTACCATAAAATCCCGATTGTACCCCCACCCCCTCTTTCAAAAGCAAACGAAGTTGGGGGGGGGGGGGGGTTATAGTCCAGATTTTTTAAATCATTAAAAAACCCTTCTTTATCTATAATTTACAAGAAAATAAGGCAAATACAGGAGTGAGAATCTTTCGCTTTTCGGCAGATTTCCGATAAATAGTATGTAAATGCCCCCTCCCTAAAATTTCCCCCAAACAAAAACCCTTAAGCAAATTTTAAAAGTTTTAATTTCTTTTTTTAATTGCTTCTTTATTTTTTATTTTTTTTATTTTATTGCAACAATACTCAATGAATCATCTAAGCCTCTCCCTATCAAATCTACTTATTTTCATTTTATAATCTTTTACTTAAACATATCAAGCAGAAACTAGAGAAATATATATATATATATATATATTTCCTTATGGTGAATTTAAAAGGTAATATAACTACTAATGATTACTATGACAAATGAATAAAAGAATAAAAAGCACGTTAAAGGATATTTTTGCCTTGTGTTCACATGTGCCCCACGAGTGTTCACAACTACCCCGCTGATGGGGCACATGTGAACAATTTTTTGATTTTATAAAACTATTAAAAAATGTAAGAAGAACTATACAGGTGATTTTAAAAAAATTACCATGTGTAAAAGAAAGTTCTGTTTACTATATTAAGTAGTTTTTGTTTATCGAAATTAATCCAGTTATGAGAAAAAGCTATATTTATGCGAACTGTTCACATGTGCCCCCATCTCCCCTATAGCAATTTTGGAAGGAAATGCAGAAAATGTTTTGAGTAATTCACTTGGTGATTGAGCTTGAAGAAACATAAAGAATTAAAACTAGTTAAAAATTTACCCCTTTGAGCAGCATGAACCTTTAATTTAAAATTGAAGAACATAAGGTTTTGTCATAAGTGTATTAAAGGCCACCAAGTGTATTAAAGACTTTAAGTTATCAGGGTTGTTATGGTTATCAATTTTTCCTTCTTAATTACAAATATGGTTTTTGCAGCTGTTTAGGAATAGTATCAACATTTTAAAAAGCTAAATCATAACCATATAAGATACATGCATTACCATATTGTCTCTATAAGAATATTTAAGGCTGGATATTGTTGAACGTTCATTTACTAACAACAAAGTTGAAAGTTGTCCTGCTCAAAGGGGTGAGTAGATAATGCTCATTTATACCTCCAATGGATTTTTTTTTATGTTTAGATAAAATTTAGGATCTAAATGCATTTTGTTCTATAAATTTTAACTCTTTTTTAATTATTGTTATTATTATTTGACTTTTAATAAGAAGTGCTTATAACACCATTGCAGTTTTTAACTAAAGTATATGATAAAGTAAAATGTATAAAAGTCAGGCTGGTGTTATGAGCACGTATTTAAAAAATTAAAATGTTAAAATTTCCCAGATCTGTTCCAAATTTTACATAGTATATTTTAATTATTTTCGGATAAAAATTACAAAACCAGCAAATTTAGATTATAAATTTTATCAAAATATTTTAAAAAAGAAAAATGCTTTGGTTCTGAAAAAAAAAGAGCCTCATTTACTGGACTGTTCTGGAGGGGTGGGGCTTAAACAGTATAATTCTCGCCGGCTAGTTTTCATACATGATAATCAATAGTGGCATGAATGTGGCTAGCTTCCAGCTTGCATTCATTAATAACGCCCTTTGATGGCATAAGTGTGTCTGGCTTGTGGCTAGCTTTTATTTAAAATTATCCTTAATGGCATAGCTGTGGACTTTTATTGATGAATGCCATTAAATGTATAATTGTGGCCAGTTTGAAGCTAAATGTCAGTTTTAGATGACCGTGTGGGCAACTTCTTGTATTTACGTCCAATTTTCTTGTGGCCTCATTGTGTCCTACGTGAGACTTTTTTGACGCAGCCGTTACGGCTAATGAGAGCGTGCCCATATCGAGCACTTTGGACCGAGGCTAACGTTTCCTTCAGTGGACCAAGAGTTTTGTGCTTGTTGGGTAATTACCAAAATCTCGAATATTGAAAAAATTATGGCATGAATGATTCTGTGTTATAAAAAACTTGGTGCAACGATTCCATAGCGCTTACAATCCACGTAGGATCATGACCTGCGGAGCCCAATTTCGCAGTGGAACCTTTATAGCAGTGGTTTCCAACGTAGGGCGTAATTTCATTTTTTAGGAGGGGGCAATTCCAGGTTACTTACTACACCAATCCCTGTCTTTTTTTTTTTTTTTTTTTTTTTTTTTTTTTGTGGGGGGGGGGGGGGGAGGTTTAATTTGTGAAAATTAACGTTGTACGCTAAAAATAAAAGTAAAACTACAAAACAAAAAAAAAAAGTTTTTTATTGAATTTTCAAAAAGTACCCAATGAAAAATTGAAAATAGAATTTTAACTGGAATGATTGTGTAGAGTTTTGTGCTTGTTGGGTAGTTACCAAAATCTCGAATATTGAAAAAATCATGGCATGAATGATTCTGTGTTATAAAAAACTTGGTGCAACGATTCCATAGCGCTTACAATCCACGTAGGATCATGACCTGCGGAGCCCAATTTCGCAGTGGAACCTTTATAGCAGTGGTTTCCAACGTAGGGCGTAATTTCATTTTTTAGGAGGGGGCAATTCCAGGCTACTTACTACACCAATACCTGTCTTTTGGGGGGGGGAGGGGGTGGGGGGAGGTTTAATTTTTGAAAATTAACGTTGTACGCTAAAATAAAAGTAAAACTATAAAACCAAAAAAAAAAGTTTTTTATTGAATTTTCAAAAAGTACCCAATGAAAAATTGAAAATAGAATTTTAACTGAAATGATTGTGTAAAAATATTTTTAAAAATTTATACACCATTTTTTTTTCTTGCGTTATTTTAAAAGTTCTACAACTACTCTGGTTAATTTTATATTTTACAATCTTGCATATTTTTTTATTTTTATTATTTATTGAATAAGACTTGTGTTTTTATTCGTTCTGCTGCATGTGAAACTACTTAAGGTTGTTTGTTCTCAAATCCAAAGGGACAACTTTATGTCACAAGTTTTAATTCATTTTTGTTCTGAAACGCGTGAAATGGGCGGGTGTTCTTATTCAGAAATTAGGTAGTCAAAATACGTTTTCCATTTTTTGCAAAAGATTTTTCAGAAAATATCGTAAAAGTTGGCGGTTTGAACCGAATTTGCGGAAAAACAGTCAACGAGAGGAAGAAAACCGGTTGTCTAAATTCGCTTATAACGTAATCTAAATTCGCTTATAACCCGATAAATAATTTATTTATCAAAAAAAAGAAAAAAAACTCATTTCGATTTCAAATCACTACCATAGTCACTCCTGCCAATTTTGTGCATTTACGCTTAAAAATGAGTTAATAAATGTGTTAGAAAGTTTCGCGCTTGTTGATCAGTGCACGTCTTGAATACATTTAACCTAAAAAAATATTTGAGACAGATGAACGACGAACTACAAACGTTATGAAATGTATAAATTCCAAATGTGCATCAGAAAAGGAAACGGGTAAATAGTAAATATCATATGACTCTAGTGCAGGCCTCATACACAGAAAATAAATAAGTATCCTGACATGTAGATTAAATTTCAAAATCAGACTACGTGCATGTGTTACGTTAGAGAGAAATATGGCTACTTAAAATTTACAATAATAAATATCCAAAAATTCTTCTTGATCTTGTATATTGTGCTACTCATAATGAAATCTTAGTGTGTTTAAAAATAATTCATTAGTTTTTAATGAGTTATTAAAATCTATTATAAAATGCATAAATGCTATTAAATTTAACGACGAACTGGGTATCTCTTCAAGAAATTTTATGACGATAAAAATGCAGATTATATAACACTTTTGTTTCACACGGTGGTAAATTGGCAAGGAATATCAAAACTATTTATGGCATAAAGGCAAACGTGTACGGACTCACTGTATTTATAAAGTTATTACATTAAAAACATATTTGTGACAGAAAAATTACCTGTTTGATACGCTAAAAAAATGAAAAATGACTTGTTATTGTTAAAATTTCTTTTAGATAGGTGAATAGAATTCACTTTTTAAATACAGTAGAACCTCGATTATCAGAAATGATTGGGACCGATCATCTTTCGGAAAATCTAAATTTTCGGATAATCGAGAATGCTTCAATTTTAAGTTTACGGAGAAATATATGCAATATTTCTTATTATGGTAACAAATGCTTAATAAAAATAAAGCAATACCAAAACCAGAAACAAAAATAAATTACCAGAATTTTAATTTTGAAATTAAGTACCATTTACATATATCACAAGGATTTGAAAAAATGTTTTGTTTGTCGCAGTTTTGATTGCATTTGCTTTGAAGCTCTATCACGGAGTTTAATATTATTAGTTCACGAGTATCAGAGTCTTTCTGCTGCTCCAGCCATGCCAAACCTTTTGTAAAACATTCAAAAGCTTCAGAATTGCTAATTTGTTCGTTTTATTCATTCCACACCGCAGCTTACGGGAGCTCAAGTTAAATTCAAAGGAACTCTAAAAAAGGGGATCAAAATTATTTATATGTGCTTGTAGTTCGAGAAGGACCTTTCCACACAAGAAATGTGATAGTAAAAAAAGTTTTAAAAATGGATTTCGGTTAACCAAGAGTTTCGATTAAAAGAGTTTCGGATGAAAGAGGTTCTACTGTAATAAGAAACATATACTATAGAGTATTTATGTGTGTGGGGGGGGGGGGGTGTGGGGCATCAGGATTTTACAGATGCTTCGGTGGGGCGAAGCATAAAAGGATGAGAAACACAGCTTTTTACAGGATCAGTTTTTTGTCCGTCTATCTCTGAAGACCGTTTTTGTTTTTTTCTTTTTTTCATAAACGACTGGAGGTATAAAGTTGAAATTACTATCAAATAATAAGGTCCACGGTTCAATGTTTTGGAAACCTTTCGAGTTTCTAACTCAATGAAAAAAACAAAGGTACGGCCTTAAAACAACTTATTTTTTTCATACAAATTCACTCTCAAAATCTATAGGGTACCCGTTTACCTATAATCTCAAAAAATTTCACGAGGGAAGGTCTTATAGCGCATTCAAATACAAAATTCATTAAAATTCTATGTCTATTTATGACGTGACAAACCTGGCCGACTATCTGTCTATCAAGACTGTTTTTTGTTGCTGTTGTAGTTTCGTTTTGCTTTCAGGAGCGAATGAAAGTGTTTGAAATTAATATCAAATAATAAGGTCCACGGCCTAATTGTTTTGTAAAAATTTCGAGCTTCTAACTCCATACAATAAAAAGGTACGGTTTTAAAACAACGCTTTTCAATACTAGAGTTGTACTTATGGTAGTAGTATGTATGGTAGTAGTATGTACGTATGCTTTCAATACTTATGGTAGGGGAGGAAAATAAGACCGAATTCGGAATTGATTAGGGGAAAGCTGGAAATTGTTTTAATCGCTTTAGTTTAGGTCTATAATGAATTTACTAAGTTTTCCCCCTCTTACTAAGTGAGTGTTAGAAAATATGTATAGATTTATAGTCTAAAAATACGTTTTTATTAATTATCATAACAATATCTTAAAAAAAAAAACTAACTCTATCAAAAACATTGTCAATACAAATGTTGTAGAGCTTAAAATTCTGAATAAAATGAGTACCCACACCTAATATTTTTGTTGAACATTAAGCTCACAATTCTACTTCAAAGTTTTGCCTAAATCCCTATTCAAGAGCTTGAAGCCAGAACAGACGAGGTTATCAGTCCACCCTGCTTCTAATTTTTATATACATTTATTTTAATTTCTTGAGGCATTTACGATGTTTTTGTAATTATTTTAGGTCTTTATTCTGGATATTTTGAGAATTGTGGTTTAACCTTTTGATTACGGGCACAGTGGTAGGAGATGAAAAAAAAGGCCGAATTCGGAATTAATTATGGGAAAGCTGAAATTGTTTTAATTCCTTCCACATAGGTCAGAAATGAACGTACTACGTTTCCTCTTCCTGCTAGGTGAGCTTTTGCCGAGCTGTGATTGAGAAGAATTGTGAGCTTAATGTTCAACAAAAATATTAAATTTAGGTACTCATTTTACTCAGAATTTTAAGCTATACAACATTTGTATTGACAATGTTTTTGACAGAGTTAATTGCTTTGGGATATTGTTATGGTATTTAATAAAAAAAACGTGTTTTTTTACTATAAATCTATACATATTTTCTAACGCTACCCTACTACGAGGGGAGAAAACTTAGTATATTCATTCTAGACCTAAACATTAAAACAATTTTCAGCTTTACCCTAATTAATTCCGAATTCAACCCCCTATTCACTGGGCCATATTTGAATATTCCATTCTCAAAATTCATGACAAATTAACATATATTGTAAACGATGTTTATTTCATATTTCTTTTCGAAACCTAACTGTAGTTTATTCAGAGTTGTATTTTAATAGTTTTATACAATTAAAAATTTGAATTTTTCATAATCGAGACGCACGCAAAATTAAAGTATTGCAGACAAAAAATGTATTCATATTTCTCTTAGATAGGACAAGGGACCTTAAAATAATTTTTTTTATTTTTTGTAAATTTCACCTTAAATATTATTCAAGGGTACATTATATGCATTATAGCATGCATTAATCACAAAAAAAATTTTAAAAAAAATTTATTTTTGAGAAAAAAATGGAATTTTACGTGTCGTCTTAGAAATCTTCGAAATGTCGCTTGCGCATTCCATATCAATGAAAATCCCCAATATTTTTTATAAAAGTCTGTTTTATATATATAAATAAAATAGAGCATCGAATTTTATATATTTGAATTTAAAGGTTAAAAAAAAAATGAAAATTTTTAAAAAAATTTTCGAAAAAATTTCCAAATTTCCAAATTTTTCAATTTTTTTTTTTTATTTTTTGTAAATTTCACCTTAAATATTATTCAAGGGGACATTATATGTATTATGGCATGCATTTATCACAAAAAAAATTTTAAAAAAATTTTATTTTTGTGAAAAAAATGGAATTTTACGCGTCGTCTTAGAAATCTTCGAAATGCCCCCTATGCATTCCATATCAATGAAAATCCCCAATATTTTTTTTTATTTGATTTATATATATAAATAAAATAGAGCATCGAATTTTATATATTTGAATTTAATGGTTAAAAAAAAATTATAAATTTTGAAATTTTTTCGAAAAATTTCAAAAATTTTCAATTTTTTTTTATTTTTTGTAAATTTTATCTTAAATATTACCCAAAGGTACATTATATGCATTATGGCATGCATTTATCACAAAAAAAATTTGTAAAAAATTTATTTTTATGAAAAAAATGGAATTTTACGCGTCGTCTTAGAAATCTTCGAAATGCCCCCTGCGTGTTCCATATCAATGAAAATCCCCAATATTTTTAATAAAAGTTTGGTTTATATATATAAATAAAATATAGCATCGAATTTTATATATTTGAATTTAAAGGTTAAAAAAAAGAAAAAAAATGAAAAATTTTGAAATTTTTTCGAAAAAATTTCAAAATTTTTAATTTTTTTTTTTTTTACCTTTAAATTCAAATATATAAAATTCGGTGCTCTGTTTTATTTATATATATAAAACAGACTTTTATAAAAAATATTGGTGATTTTCATTGATATGGAATGCGCAAGCGACATTTCGAAGATTTCGAAGACGAAGCGTAAAATTACATTTTTTTCATAAAAATAAAATTTTTTTTGTGATAAATGCATGCTATAATGCATATAAAGTACCCTTGAATAATAATTAGGTGAAATTTACAAAAAATAAAAAAAATTATTTTAAGGTCCCTTGTCCCCTTAAGAAGTTAAAATACTACTAGGAGAAATATAGACAATATTTTTTCTAACTGACATACAATGTGGTGTAATCCATTCTTTCTCTAGTCACTACAAAGAATGGTAATATTTAATAGACAATTAAACAAATTACAACTTTATCATACAGAAATTACAAGAAGCGTCTAGATTTAACTCTTCGGTCCCTGGGTCCCCAAACGGGGACTTTTTTTTTAAATTCGTAAAAAGGATTAAATAGCATTTATCTGTTTTAAAAAACAAAGACTCATTTGGGAAAGGTGTATTTTGTAGAATTCCCGACAGTTGGCAGTACGATACTGTGACTGAAAAGATAAAAACACATTCAAAATGGCAGAAAAGCGGAAAAGTTCGTCTCGGTCTACAAGAGGTGAGAATTTTCCCTTGTTTACCTCAAATAAAAAAATATTTTAATTCATTCTTTCATTCGGAGACCTTGGAATTCAAACCACCATTCAACCCCTTAAAATTTTCTTTTCCGTGCGCTACTTGACTCAAGAGGGAATTGAAGCTCTTCTTGGGGAAAGTGATGGAGATCTTTCGGATCAGGACGATCCAGAATTTGATGACGAAAAACATTCTGAGAGTGATCCAAATGAAAAATTGACAGAAAGTTATGATGAATCGAATAATATTTCTAGATTTTTTGAGCTTAGGATCACATTTCATTTTGTTGATAAGTCAGTTCAAACGGAGGAACAGAAAAGAAACAAACTTTTTTTACTCAGGCCATTCCTAAATTCTTTCAAAAAGCGCTGTCTACATTTACCCCGAACCCAATGTTTGTCCGTTGATGAACAGATGATTCCGTTTAGTGGAAGATGCCCAGCAACACAATATGTTATTAAATTAATAAATCTTTGTAAAAAATCACCATAAAATAAAAACAATACATAGGACGCGTTTCGAGCTAAAAATATTCATCAGCTACAGTAAACATGTGTCCGAAAGGGGGAAGGGGGGTACAGTAAACACCTGTTTACTGTAGCTGATGACGAGCTGTTAATATTTTTAGCTCGAAACGCGTCCTATGTATTGTTTTTATTTTATAGTGATTTTTTACAAAGATTTATTATTTTAATAGTTTCATATCGCCAGTTTTCGGTGCTGTTTCGCAACACAATATGTTCCCTCGAAGCCGAATTCTGTCAGGTTAAAAATTTTGTGCTTGCTGCACAAGATGGACTTGTATTAGACTTTGTAATATACAACGGAAGTAATACTGTTCTGGAAACGGATACAAATTTTTATGGTCTAGGAGGCTCCGTAGTCAAGCATTTGGTTGATACAGTCCCTATTGTATCCAAGCCAACCCTACTGTTTAGTGACAGTAGGATTGAAGAATTCAAATACTTTAGTGGTCTGAAAATACTGGACTATCTGACAGATAGGAATACCTTTTTGGCAGGCACAATGATGACCAACAGAACAGAAGGAGTGGCTGCTACTTTACCTAAAGATAAGGAAATGACAAGAGGGACATCAACTTCCAAAACAAGAAAAGATAATAAAGCCTGTTTGGTCAAATGGAAGGATAAAAAATCTGTATTTCGGTTATCTAGTGCATTTGGAGTAAAGCCGGAATCTTGTTGAAGGTCAAAAGAAAATAAATGCAAGATAGATGTTCAACAACCATCTATAGTTAAGTCCTATAATAAATATATGGAGAGAGTTGATTTGATGGATCGACTAATTTCTTACTATAGAATTTCAGCGAGGACAAAGAAGTGGTCGATAAGGATATTTTCCCACATCTTGGTTATGGTAACCTGTAATTCCTGGATTTTATGCCCCAGGCATTTCAGAAAAAATGATATCCCTCAAAAAGATATCTTGTCATTGCTTGATTTTAAATTGTCCATAGAGACAGTTTAATTCGAGCTAACAACTCCCGCCGAGAATATACAAGTGAGAGCCCTTATATATGTCAGAAGGTGCAATTCCTGTGAATGACACGAAGTTTGATAAAGTTGGACATACAAAAATTGACCCTAAGCATACAAAAATTGAAAACCACGTGAGTCGCAATCCGAGTTGAAAGGTAAATCCCGTGTCAGACGTATGAAGTGCAATTTGTTCTTGTATCCCCAAAATCGAAATTGTTTTCATGAATTTCATCTATTTATATAAAACTAGGGGGCTCTGCCCCCTGCAAGCTACGCTCGCCAACCCCCGTTCAGACACCGCAGAATCTAAAAACACGCTAATCTGATCGGTTTTAAAAATATCTAATTGGATTATACTGAAAAAAGCTGTGCAGATCTCCCTGTAAACGGGTTTCCATTCAATTTCCTTTGATTTCAAAAATTTAAGGCCGAATCAGTTGCTGTTAAGACATCCAATGGTTGTTTTCGTGTTTGATTAAAGAGGATCAGTTAAACGTTTGAAAAGAAGCTAAAATAAAACGAATTAAGTGTACAGAGTCTTTGTCTCCCGGTATTTTAAAACAATTTCTGTAACAATAGCCTAAGTCATGTGACTATCATCAACAGTTCCGGGCGAACCACTTCGCTTTTTATATTCCTGGTGCCATTTTGGTACTTTAATGTTAGTCAGGTGCAGGTGATAAGTCGCCAGATATTATTCTATCGCCATCATTTGATCTATATTATAATAGTCCAAGTCATGTAACTGCCATAAATGCAGGGTGGTCATAAAATAACTTTGCCGATATATGGCGCTCTAGCGGCCGTTCCGTTTAACCGATCGAGATGAGATTTCAAATATAGTTATTCAGAGGTATGAGCTCGGGATTCTGAGAACGGCAACAAATTGGCGCTAACGGTTACGGATATAGGTACAGAAACTCGAAATTTTCGAATGGCAACGCCCATTTTTTTTTCGTCGCAAAATGCTCAGCGAATGCCAAAACCCTAAATAGCGCTGGAACGGTACGTGTATCGCAATAAACGGACGCGTTATGCGCGCACAAAAAACAGCTCAGCGAACGGCCAAAAACAACACGATAGAGGCGCACGAAGGAAATTTGCATATGACAGAGGCAAGAATCCGTTTTCTACGCTGATTATCTGTCGAACTGCGTTCTGTGATTGGTGTCTTGCCTCTGTCATATGCAAATTTCCTCCGTGCGCCCCGATTATGTTGTTTTTAGCCGTTCGCTGAGCTGTTTTTTTGTGCGTGCATAACGCGTTCATTTATTGCGATACACGTACCTTTCGAGCGCTATTTATGGTTTTCGCATGCGCTGAGCATTTTGCGACGAAAAAAAATGGGCGTTGCCATTCGAAAATTTCGAGTTTCTGTACCTATAACCGTAACCGTGAGCGCCAATTTGTTGCCGTTCACAGAATCCCGAGCTCATACCTCTGAATAATATATGAAAATATGTGAAATCTCATCTCCATCGGTTAAACGGAACAGCCGTTAGAGTTCCATATATCGGCAAAGTTTTTTTATGACCACCCTGTAGATACGCTCTGATCCCTCCGCTTTTCATATGAAAGTTTGGCCCAGATATCATATACGGCCCCATGGTGGCGCGATTTTTTTCCGACGCTAATTTGGGGAAAACGTCAACAGCATAAACAACAACATCCGGCTTATCAAATCAAGCAAAAACGATACTATAGCGCCAGTTAAGTACCCGTTGCGTATATGACATTGGCGTCAGAAAAAAATCGCGCTAATATGGGTCCGTATATGACATCTGTGCCAAAAGTTTTCCCTTTCGATTAAAAAATCAAATTTCTTTTTCGAATAAAACTATATAAAAGTTTCCATGGTCGCAAAGAATTCTTGGTACTGTTACGCTAGTCGGGTGCAAATCTCGCTAATAGCTATTTTTCAACTCGCCAGTTAGCAATTTTTTTTTATTTTATTGAGTGGTAAATTAAAACATTGTTTTGAAGTTGAAATTAAATGTCATCGTTTGTTACATCATTTAATATTTGGCCAGATGCCATATACGCACCGGATTTGGCGTGATTTTTTTTTACGAAAATTTGGCGAAAACCCCGTTTTCGAATACCAGTTACATATGTATTTTTGGTACTACTTAGTTATCCCGCCGACCAAAAATCTATCACCAAACTATAAGATTAAATGCCAATAATGGTTGATCGTAATATGTCACATTCATTTGACTTTAAGCAAGTTACACGTCTTTACGTCATCAAATGATTTTTATTTCGACGTTTTATTTGTATATTTATTAATGTTATACTATTTTCTTTGTTCTTTCGTTATTTAAAATAAAAATTATGTCAATTTGTATAATTTGGCGAGTGGTTTGGAGATTTATATAATTTGGTGAAATGGGTCGATGGAATAACTAAGTAGTACCGTTTTGTTTAATATTTTCTATTATTTTTTATTTTTAAAGAAAAATAACCAAAAAAATAATTAACTATAGAACAAAACAATTTATGTAATTTAAAAAAAGAAAATAAAGTAAATAAACATTTATTATTAAATAAACAACAATAGCCGGGTTACCATGTCAACCAAAATAATGCCATTTTGGCGCCAATTAGGTACCCCGGTGCGTATATGACATCTGTGCCTAATATTTTTCTTTTCATTTCGTTTAAAAAAAATAAAGAAGTTAAAGCCATTTATTTTAAATGTTTCAGTTTGTATTAAATAAAATGATAATGAAATACAAATTAAATAATGAATAAAAGTAACATGATACATTTCTTAGCATACATTTAAGGGAGGCCAAACTTCTCGCCAAATTAGTTTAAAACAGTAACCTTTTCTAAAATCTGAAAAAAAAAATATCTGTTATGATTAAAATTTGAGTTGCCATCATTAGAGAAAAGTATATAAAATTAGAAAAAAAATAATATTTCGAAAACTAATTCGAATTTAAAAATTCTAATACCAGTTTTGAGATCTGCAGATCAATGCGGATTTTTGGTGTTAATTTCATCGCAAAGTATTCTGTATTTTAGGAGAAATCGCCGTGAAGCATAATCAGTTGTTTAATCAGTCGTTTCATAGAATCGTTACATAAATTCGTTTCATAATATCCGTTTCATTAGGATTTTATATATACGAGTTGGAACCCGTCGAAATTCGACGAACTAAAATGTTAGAAAGGAACTGTCAGATCGAATTTATAATAAACCTACAAAAATAATTACAATAAAAAATTCGTCTTACATTGGTTGTCTAACTCTTAAAACAAATAATATTTTTAACCTAAAATTACTAAAATGTTATTTCCACAAACTTCAACTTGCTTAAATTATTGAAAAATTAAACTGTATTAGAATACGTAATCAAGATAAGTAATTATGATGAAGTTATCGATTGAGGCTCATATGTTTGTTTTTACGGGATGAAAAATGAGTAAAAAGTATTTCGCTTTGTCACATCATAAAATTTCCTCCCATAAAATCTAAACTGCACGTTATTTTTACATTCTCATAAACCACTCAAGTTCACAAATTGAAAGTATTTTAACACGCAATAGATTACACTGATCTGCATATTGAAACTTTTTTTTTGATGATTAAAAATGAATAGGTGATTTTAGATCAATTTTTTAAGCTGATTTCAAAAGTAAAGTCGAAATTTGCGTATCACGTCAGGATTTTTTACAAATTAACAATTTGTAAATTTATAAAAACATATGATTTTTTAACTTTCACTTATATAAATTTATAAAAAAAAATTATTATTCAAAGGTAAATAATTAATACAGACTAGGATATGTATTAAAAAATTAATGTATGAAAAATTAAAGTATAGACATAATAATTATACTTACAATATATTTAAATATGGACAAATTTGATTAATATTAAAAAAATCAATTAGTTTGAGAAAAATTCCTTTTAGTTGCTTTTCGTCCACTAGCACAAAGATCTCTCTTTAACATCCAGCAGTAATCTGCCATCATATTTTTATTCCACTTGCCTTGGTACCGTTTTTCCATATCTTTGATGTCTTGGTGAAACCTTTCACCGTGTTCCTCACTCACTGCTCCGAGATTTTCGGGAAAGAATTCGATATGTGCATGTAAAAAGTGTATTTTTATACTCATGTTGCAACCAAGTAATCTCAATTTTTCTAACATATCTGCAACTATAATTTTGTAATTTGGGTCTTTCTTATTTCCTAAAAAGTTCTCCACTACACATTTAAAGCTCAGCCATGCTTCCTTTTCACAATCATTCATTGTTTTTTCAAATTCACTATCTGTCAGTAATTTTCGTATCTGAGGCCCAACAAAAATACGTTCTTTAAGCTTAGCATCAGTAATAGAAGGGAATTTGCTGCAAATATATTTAAAACATTCATTTTCTTTATTTAGGGCTTTCACAAATTGTTTCATTATCCCTAATTTGATATGCAGAGGTGGAAGCAAAACATTTTTAGGATTGACTAAGGGATCTTTAATTACATTTTTTGTTCCAGGGGATAATGATATTCTTGATGGCCAATCTTTCTTTTCCCAATGATTTTTTTTATCCCGGCTGTCCCACTCACACAGAAAACATGGGAATTTTGTGTATCCTGATTGTTGTCCAAGTAGCATTCCAATCACTTTTAAATCACCACATAACAACCATTCATGATCTTTATATTTGACCTGGTCTAGCAAAAGTTCAAGATTTTCATATGTTTCCTTTAAATGAACTGAGTAGGCTATAGGTATTGATGCATATTGGTTTCCATTATGCAACAAAACCCCTTTTAAACTTGTCTTGGAGGAATCAATAAAAAATCTCCATTCTGATGCATTATAAAGGATACCGTAAAAATTCATTATTTCCTTTATGTTATTGCAATATACTAAATTATCCTTTTCAGAAAAGTATGGAACAAGTTCTTTTTCACGATGCCTGTACCAAGAGAATTGTGTCTCTGGTAATAATAAGTTCTTAGATTTAAGCCGAGTACCAAGAAGTTCAGCTTTTATTTTTGACAAATTTAAATCGCGCACCAAATCATTGAGTTCATGCTGATTAAATAAAATTGGAGCTTTATCATTTACTTCTGGTTTATAGACATCTTGTTCTTGATTTTCATCATCTTCTGAATTATTTGGTTCATTTATGCTTTCCAAATTGGTTGGAGGAGAAGGAACAGGAAGACTTTCATTATGCAATATAGGTCTTATTGCAGAAGGCAAGTTAGGATATATAATTCCTTTTTTATTTTTCGAACTATACCCATGAACATTAGCTAAGCAAAAATAACAATCGTCATGATGATTTCTAGGTTCTCTCCATACCATGGGAATAGCAAAAGGTATACATTTCTTTTTGCCTTTCAACCAAAGTCGTAATCCTTCAACACATGTTCTACACACTTTATGAGGGGCCCATGTCTTATCTTGGTCACCCAGTCTCACACCAAAATAAGCATAATAAGCATTTTTAACAAAATCTGTAATATCCTGCCTTTGTTTTACTACAGTATAATTTCCACAAATGTAACAAAATATATCTGTATCATTTACACATTTACGTGAAGCCATTATTCAATTAAAGAAGATGTGAAATATATCACATATTTCAAATCGAAAGAAACAGACGTGAATAAACAAAGAAATTTATTGTTGTTAAAACCTATGCATTAGATCAAACATTGTTTGGTGCTGCCACCTAGCAAGTATTAATTTAGATATTTTTTACAAAATTAAATTTATGGATTTCGCTTTTTCTTTTTAATTTTACATAAATAATTTTTTTTATTATTATTAAATCATATTAATAAATAATTTCAGCTTCCTAAATACAGTTTCTCATTTATTTAAATTAATGTAATGTATATACATATGGAATCAATTCCTTAAAAATTTGGTGGCGCCATCTAGTATTACTATTATAAAGTAATTTATGATTTAAGAATAAAATTAATTAAAAATAATATTTGTAAAAAAAGTGTACGTGGTGTGCAAAAATGCTTTACATTTTTGAAATCAGCATAAAAAACACTTTCAGAAAAATATATATTTATATGATCATCAAAATGCATGCTGATCAGTGTTATTAATGAATGTATTTCAAAACTTAAAGTCACGTTTGTCCTATACAACTTTTCATGGGAACATTCGCACAAACTTTAAGTTCTAATCTCAGTAGCCGCGAAAAAGAATTTCAGAAATTTGCCTTTAGTTGCCATAGTATTGGCCATTTAGTATTGGTCAAATATTTAATTTTATCAAAAAAAAAAACAAAAAAAACGATCGTTTTGTTTTAAATATGACATCATTTTTACTCACTGAATCATTTTGCCTAGTGTCTCAAACTCAGTATCAGCGTAATGTAAAAATAATGAAATGTAACTGATATATGAAGAAGAATGCGTGTTTTATTTAATGTCTGACGTCATTTTCTGTTCAAAAATTATAAAAAAGTTACTTTTACTTGTAATGTAAAAATGGCATCAATAAGCATAAAATCAATAAGAATAATAAACCATGACTATTTTCCCTTTTCTTTCAATATGAAAGTAGTACTTCAGTTGCCAAGCATACAAAATTTGTATTAAAAACTACAAAAAAATTAATATCTCAAAAATAAATTGAGATACAGCTTTCAAACAAATTGCATTTAAAAGCACATATTTTTCCTTGTACGAAGGTTTAAAAATTGAAAATGTGCGATGTTTAGAAGTTTAAAAATTTGCAGTTGCAATAATTGCAAAACCGAAATTTCATTTCAAATTTCAAAGTGTTGCCATTCGCAAAATGACATATGCGTTACGCACAGATATGTTTGTCCTTTATAATATAGATAGGGTAGATTAAATAAATTTGAATTGTATTTTTCATATGTAAATAAATATAATATTCCATCTTTGAGTAGTGTAATGTTATTTTTTAACAATATTTCTACATTAATATCTAAATCTGCATTTTAATTTTGTTTTAATTCCAAGGCACCCGATTGGATAGTTTATCGTTTTTTTGGCATTCAGGACCAAGGCCCCCGATTGGGTACCACCTAATTTGCACATTTAAAATTTCTGAAGGAGAAAATTTCCTGCATATTATATTTTAATACCTACAGTAAACTCTGTCTAAGGCGGAATCGATCGGGACCGATAAAATTTTCCGCAGTTGACAATATTCCGCCTTAGACAAATTTTACTCTATGTCTATGGATTCGCAGGGACTTGAAAATCTTTCCGAGTTAGACAGATTTCCGTCTTACACAGAGTCCACCTTACAGAGAGTTTACTGTATATTAAAATAAGAAAACCCCGTAAATTGTTAGTAAAAAGTTTGTTTTAAAAGCTGATAACTGAAGAGGATAAGTAAGCTGTTCTTATCTATACTAATACAATAAAAAAGTAACGTTTGTTTGTAGGGGGTAATCGCTGAAACTACGGATCCGATTTAAAAAGTAATGGTGACAAATTGATGGGGAAAAGTCCCTGCTGCAACATAGGCTATATTTGATGTCGGCGCTACATACCAACAAGGGGTGCCGGACCTAAAAACATTCTAAACTTATGATTTTTGTGGTACTGAAAAAATCTAGAAATTTGAAATTTGGGGTGGTAGTTTCTTATGTAAATTAGAGGTCTGCACGGGCCGAAATTTCCAGGCCCGATACCGGCCCAACCCATAGAAAAAGAAATTCGGCCCGTCCAGACTCGGTATAAAAATTAAAAGTTCGGCTAGAACCCGGCCCGGAATAACAGCTAAAAGTTCGACCCGGCCCGGCCGGCTCGAGTGAATTTCTACAAAACATTGATTTTTATGTCGATTTGGTTAAAAAATTGTCACGTACGAAGGAGTTCTGACCAAAAACACTTATCTTAGCTTTCATGTTTTATAATCTTCGTTTTTATAGAAGTGTAGGCTACGATATTTATTTTTTAATGAATCTCTATTTGCTGCATGTAAATGTTTTAGTTATCATTAATATTGTTAATCCATATTCCATGTATTGGAAACTTAAAAATCTGAAAAACGCTATACAGTAAAATCTTCTAAGACGGAATTGCATAGGAAAGGAAAAAAAAAATGCGCTATTGACAAGTTCCCTTTTAGCAGGTGTAAATATATTAGATATTCTTTTCTTACATATTAGTATACTGAATTTGAATGGATCAACATATTTTTCAGTTAAAGACAGGATTCCGTTATAGGCAGGTGCTTTTTCACACGTTTTACTATATTTTAATTTAGCTATATTTTAATAAGCCTAGAAAACTACTATTCTTTAATCGAAATAAACTTTAATGTTTAATTGTAGAATAATGGCAATTTAAAAATGTATGCATTTTTTGCAAAAATTTTTGGGCGAGGCCAAATTTTACTGATCTTGAAACGGATCAAGCCAACCGAGAGAATGATTTTCATATACGGGCTGGGTCAAAACCTCATAACCGGGGCTGAAAATTTTCGCCCTTAAAGACTAGGAAAAATGAAACCCGTCCCAGCTCGGTACGGAAAAATAAGTTAGTCTCGGCCCGATCCTGTAGGGAAAAAGGTCCGAGGCCGGAAAGAGTAGTAAACAGGCCCAGGCCAGCCCGAGCATTCTGAAAAAAGTTTGGCCCGACCCGTGCAGATCTCTGATGTAAATGCTCTCTAATAACTGTTTCTAAAAAATATAAAAATATATAAAAGATGAAATATAAAAGATGAATATCGAAATATAAAAGATGGAATGCGCAAAGAGTGTTCTAAAAACGGTCGAATTACGATTTCTACGGAATTTTTAAGAATAGAAGCTTGAAATTTGGCATGGCAGCTACTTTTAAGACGCAAATGCACACACAGAAGTTTTTTTTTTTTTTTTTTTTTTTTTTTTTTAGAAATTTTAAACGTTGCAGTATGGCGGATACTTTTAAGATACAAATGCTTGCTACGAATGGTTTCTAAAAAATAAATAAATAAATAAAAGGGTGAAATGAGCGGGGAAATCAGTCTAAAATCGTTCTAAATTACGATTTCTATAAAATTGTTATGAGTTCTATTATTTGTGAAGGGTTTTTTATAGAGAATTTTAAACTGATATAATGATGAAGTGTTCCCTATAGTCATTTTCAATTTTATTTATATTAGAAATATCTTAATTTAGTTTTTGTTTATTTTAAATCAGTTTTACGACGGAGGCTAAGCCCCACTTGCCTCTCCCGATGAGCCACCGCTGGCGCAACTGTAAAATTTAACCAATTTTCTTGTTTTAAAAGTGTGCGTTATACGTCGGGACATACGATACTATAAATCTCATTGACGCTCGCTACTATCAGTTTATTTTAAAAATTTGTTTGCATTTTTAACTGACCAGAAAAACTCCGCGATCCAGTCCGGTTTTTAGACTTGTTACAATTTAAAAAGTTGCTGAAAAAGTATCAGCTGCGCTACTATAGCTATCTTTTCGCTTTTCTTACCTATTTACGATGTTATCAGCTAACGGACCAGCTGATCACAAAATTTTTAATGTTTTTTATGGCATTTTTCATAGTTAAAAATATGAGCTACTGTGAGAATACTTCTCACAGTATTTAAATTTAGTTTAATTTTATTCCTTTCAACTATTTTTTTGCATCGATGTCTATTTAAATCCAGTCATTGCGAACGACCGCGATATTTAAGTATTGCGCGGCAGCGCAATACTTATTTATTTCCAGTTGCACTTCTCAATGTTAATTTAACATGGAAAAGCCTATAGAGATCATAACTTTTTAATTTTTTCTTCCCACCTTTTTGTCCCTGATGCCACTCATTTTTTATTCTTTACTAATTCTAATGATATTATAAATTTAAAGTGTAAAAACGTTTGCCTGACGTCAAGGTCAAAACGAATGCTAAAATGCCTTTGCATATGGGTAAATTATAACCCAGAGAGAAACATGGGCAAATTTTTTTTTTACATTATTCAAATATTTTTCTTAATAATTCCAATTATCGCTTTTTTCATTGAAAATCAACCGACATTTTTCATAGAGAATGTAACATTTTTACTTCATTGTTGCAAAAATTTCAAAAGCCGTAATAATAATGTATTTCTTTTTAGTTGAAAGATTTTCACGTGAAATATTAAATTGAGCTAGTTTTTTTATTCAAAAATTAAAAAGGTGAATATGGCGTCATAGTGGAAGTAAAAAGGATATTTTCAGAATAAGTTTTTGCTTTGGTCAAGTTTATATTTTAGTTAAAAGTTTCTAATGGATAGCTATTTTTAAGCAGGTAGTGAACTTAGTGGAGAATTACATAACTTAAATTTTAAAATGTATTTTTTTTTTTCGAGATGAGAACTATTTATACCCCAAGTTAAACTTAGGTAATAATTTTCTGATAAATTATTTAAAAACAACGTTTAAACACACAATAAAATAAGTTGATTTGAACAGACGTATACGTTTCGTGAGTTCCAGGAGTCACATCCTCAGTGTATAAAAACTTTAAAAACAATATCCCCCCAAGTACATGTACGGTGAAAACCCAAATGTCAAAACGCAATACCAAAAGACCATCAAGTTCCAATTCCAACAGCCAATGAAATTAAAACGGAAGTGAAGTGCCGTGACACAACAAATCCGTTGAGATGTATGGTGTACTAGACAAATCATTAACCAAGAAGTCTTTAAATCTATGGATATGAACAGCTTCAAAAAAGTCGAAATCCAGAGGAGTAATGCATTTCTTGATAATGGTAGCTGAGTCAAAAATGAAATTATGTCCCTCCCCCCCAGCAATGAGAGGCGATAGAGAATTTCTGCAATTCTTTTTTCTTTACATAGTTTACGTGTACACATAATTTATGTGTCTCACATAGTCTACACATAGTTTAAGTGTCTCACATAAACTATGTAAAGAAAAAAGTATTGCAGAAATCCTCTATCGCCTCTCATTGCTGGGTTGAGGGACATAATTTCAATTTTGACTCAGCTATTATTATCAAGAAATGCATTACTCCTCTGGATTTAGACTTTTTTGCAGCTGTTCATATCCATAGATTTAAAGACTCCTTGGTTAATGATTTGTCTAGTACACCATACATCTCAACGGTTTTGTTGTGTCACGGCACCTCACTTCCGCTTTAATTTCATTTGCTGATGGAACTTGGTGGTCTTTTGGTATTGCGTTTTGACATTTGGGTTTTCACCGTACATGTAGTTGGAGGGATATTGTTTTAAAAGTTTTTATACACTGAGGATGTGAGTCCTGGAACCCACGAAATGTATACGTCTGTTAAAATCAACTTATTTTATTGTGTGTTTAAACGTTGTTTTTAAATAATTTATATTTCAACACAAGTTCTGTACTTACTAATTTTCTGATGTGTTTACATCACCACTTGGGAGAGAATAAAAAAATTAAGTAAAACTTTTATTTTTTATTTTTTACTCTATCACAGCTATAATAGTGTTAAGTATTAGCAGTAAGGATTCAACACAATTTACATTTACATATATAGCGTTCCTGATTGGGAAATGGGGTATCTAAATTTAAGTGAAGTTATTTTTTTATGTTTTGATTATAGATTTTTTACGTTCAGATTAGAAGTTTTTGTCCAAACTACCGCAACCTGCATCACTACAGTGGTGAAACATTTTGAATAACACATTGGTAAACTGCATCCCACATTGTGATGCAATACCGCAAACATCAAAGCCAGCTGATGATACTCTCTATCAGGGATGCAGTGGAGGGTATACGGGGGTATACGCCGTATACCCTCTGGATTTTTTTAAGGAACACCGTATACCTTCTGTTTCTCAAGAAAGCTATAGTATATACACTGTAGGGTATACGCTCTGCCTTGAACGTATACCCTCTGCTTAGAGCGTATACCCTCTGTTTTTTTTACGTCTACACCACTGCTCTCTATTAATTTTGAAATGCGTTCGTCTGAGTGCAGTAGTTATTAAAAAACTTGACATATTAAACAAAACATAATTTGAAGAACAAATTAAAAAAAAAAACAAAATTTATTTCCTACATTGTTTAAGCCCGAGAAGGGACAGATATTAAGTTATTTCATTCAATTAGTTCTACATTAAATGTTAAATTTTTGTAACAAATTAGTTAAGCCAATTGAAGATTAAAAAATAAAAATAAAATTCATACAATATGATACTTAAAACACCCTAAAAAAATTAGATTCCGTTCAAATGAAATCGAAAAAATGGAAGAAGCCTAAGATTTATTTCGATTTCATTTGAACGGAATCTATTTTTTTAGGGTGATTTAAGTATCATATTGTATGAATTTTATTTTTATTTTTTAATCTTCAATTGGCTTAACTAATTTGTTACAAAAATTTAACATTTAATGTAGAACTAATTGAATGAAATAACTTAATATCTGTCCCTTCTCGGGCTTAAACAATGTAGGAAATAAATTTTGTTTTTTTTTTTTAATTTGTTCTTCAAATTATGTTTTGTTTAATTTATTTTTTATCGGCCGCACTGTAATCCACACTGTAATTAAAATTATTCAGAGTTAATTTTTGCTTGTGTGTAGTAACTTCATCCTCACATTGCAAAATTTTTGCTCATTGATAATCAAGTGTAAATTATTAATCATATAAGCAGTTTATTGATATTTGTTACAGATTTATTCAAGATCAAGTTTATTTTGAAAAGTTCCCTATATTTATTTATTTATTATGCGCATAGTGCCTTTTACTTTAATTTTATTTCATACCCAAAGCCTCTAAGTTTTTATTTTGCCATTTGCATCATTACTTTAGTAAAAAAAAATTATTGTATTCATTTTGAATATTTTTGTTTATGAAGAAATTGAATAGTAAAAATTATTCATTCACTTTGAAGTTTTCAATGTTTATGAAGAAATTGAATAGTAGAAATGATTTATTCATTTTGAAGTTTTCAATGTTTTATGAAGAAATTGAAATTTCAAAATTAATGTCTTCTCTACATACCTACAAATAATACAAGAATATTACAGAAAAACACGATTCTAGATTAATTTTTACCAGCACATTTATGTATATATATATAGAATTTTTTTTCCTATGAATCATCTAGTGAAATAAAAAAAAAAAAAAAAAAAAAGAAAGAAAGAAAGAAAGAAAAAGAAGTGCTTCTTGACCTCAAATACCCGATTATGTCCTAAGAAGTATGTGTGACCATACTACATTTTATAATAAGTGCACCTCCGACTTCTCATCCTTGTTAATGTTCTGCAAAAGTGATTCATGCCCAGGAGTTATGATTGCTCTGCATTGATGAGTGATGTCGTCAGCTAATGCTTCAAAAAAAAAAAAAAAAAAAAAAAAAAAAAGAAGAAGAAGAAGAATGCAATGCTTTCTCATATTCTACAAAGTGTGTCGTCATGTTCAAATTTTCGGCTGTCATCATGCAAACATCATCTATATTTTGATGATTAAGTGAATACTCCAGTGTTCAGTTTTTCGACAGCATCTGTTCACATCTACAAATGTTCTGGTGTATATGTTACCGGCCAAACCCGATTTTAGGCCAAACTAGTTTATCCTAACGCGCATAGGATAAACTAGTTTTTCCTAGGCCAAACTAGTTTATCCTAACACCCATAGGACAAACTAGTTTTTCCTAGGCCAAACTAGTTTATCCTAACGCCCACAGGATAAACTAGTTTTTCATAAGCCAAACTAGTTTGGCCTAACGCTCATAGGATAAACTAGTTTAGCCTGCTATTAATTGGTCCGAACTAGTTTATCCTAGGCCGATCTAGTTTATCCTAGGCCAATTCAATTTGGCGAAATTTTATTGATCCCAAAGACCGCCCCTCCGCCAACCTTCTAGTTTATCCTAGGCCAATGCAATTTGACGTGCTTTTATTGATCCCAACTATCGCTCCGTCGCCAACCTTGTACAAAGTAGTATTGCCGTCACCCCTGTATAATATATTTTAATCGATGGGGAGTGGGAGTGTCCCCCTATCTTCCACATTTCACCGCCACCGGTAGTTATAAAGTATGTTCCATATGACAAATTGTATGCTGGAGGACCAAAGAATAGGATGAGAGGTTATCATAAAATTTAGGAGAGAAAGAATTTATAAGATTGATTAATAATGTACTGTATAATCTCGAAAATCCGGCATCGTCGAGACCGGGACTTCACCGGATTTTTGAAAATTCCTGATTTCTGAAAAAATATCAAATGTACTTTTGATATTCCTAATGGTGAATTTATTTATAATTAATTCAAAGCCAAGTGATATTTATGTGAGAAGAAAAAAATAAATATAAAAAAAAAATTGATTAATTTTTTTTTCTCACATAAATATCACTTGGCTTTGAATTAATTATGAATAAATGCACCATTAAGAATATCATTAGTACATTTGATATCCTTTCAAAAATCTGGAATTTTTAAAAATCCGGCGAAGTCCGGTCCCAGTTTGGCCTAAAATACATATAATTTTAAGCTACCATTATTCCACAATTAAAACTCTCTTGAAAGAATAGTACATATACATTTATACGAATGGGGATACAGAACTGCAAAACCAATTAGAAGAGTCTGTGCATGACGAAATCCTGTTTTAAACTGAATTTTTTTTTTTATCGGCGCAAATTGGATACATTAATCCGTTTGAAAAAATCATAATACCTTTGCTACAAACGACGGACCTGCTAAAAAAGGAAGCTAACTATAACGAAGTTTTTTTCTCTTCTATGTTATTCCGTTTTAGAAGGGTTTTTTATATAAACATTTTCAGATTTTCAAGTCTTCAAGTCGTGCAAAAAAATCAATGGTATTATTAATCATTCAGATATTTACATGCAAATAGCGATTCATTAAAAAATCAATATAGTTTACAATAGAATGATTAATATCGTTAATCCACATTTTATGGCTTAGAAATTTAAAAATTTTTAAAATTCTATACAATAAAATCTTCTAAGTCGAAATTGCATAGGAAAGAAGAAAAATCCGTTATAGGCAGGTTCCTTTATTAAAAGGTTCATCATCTGTTCTAACAGTAAACATCCTCTAATCCGGCGTCCTAAGGTCCGGCATGCTGAATAATCCGGCACGACTTTCGGAAACACAACTGAATCGAGAAGAAATAAAGGAGTGAGTTGAAGAACATTTTGATGAATCGACAGTTAGAATTTTGACTGATGAGGCCATCATTTAGAGTGTTATCAACCTAACACCCCCCAAAGACGTTGGCTCAGATGAATATGATGAGCACGAGTCAAACAACATCAGTTGACATCAAGCAGCTGATGCCTCGAATACATTTATCAGGTTTTCTGTGCGCAGCCGTTTGTTCAACCATGCGTAAAGTATTAAACTTCGCATCATGAAAAATAACATCCTAATAAAATGAAGAGAAAAGACTACTATAAAACGAACTGATATTCGAGATTTGTTTAAGATGGTTTCTACGAGTAGGCCTACAGTGCACTTTTTCATTTTATACTCATGTACATATGTTGTACAAAACTTACAGTAATGAGTATTTATAATATTCTATTCAATCTGTTTAAGAAATAAAAAACATGCTTTACTGGCATTTTCTGTTTAATTCTACCTTCTACACGTTTTTCCCCGCATTCATCCTGTAATCTGGAAAATTTCGCAATCCGGCATGCTGCAAGTCCTGAACGTGCCGGATTACAGGATGTTTATTGTACTAATATCCTCATTTTACATATATCAACATATTATTTTTTGTTAAACACGGGATTCCGTCATATGCAGGTTATTTTTCTCATTTTATACCGTACTTTAATTTTATTACAATGCAACTACTCATCTTTAAAAAAATAAAAATAAATAAATAATAATAATAATAATTATTATTATTATTATTATTATTATTATATAAATTTTAGTAGTGGAATAATAGCCATTTAAAAATATTTGCATTAAAAAAAAGTTGAGCCGGGCCAAATGTTACTGATATTTTTACTGAACAGACCAGGGATCCTGCCGGTCCAAATAATTTTCATATGAGCTGGGTTGGAAATTGGACTGAAAAATTGTGCCTGTGCAGACCTCAAGAAGAATGCAGTCCAATCCCGACTTAAGCCGGAAAAATATTGAGTCCCGGCACATCACGGTTTGAACCTCTCTAAAAAAGTAATCCCCAAACCAAGCCCTGACCGAATGTCGGGAATGAAAATTGGACGGACCCGTAAAAACATTACATCAAATAACCAAAATATTAGCTCACAAAACTTTGTAAATTTGGACGCTAAACTTCTATTATATATATACTAGTATATTATCCCCGTCACAAATGACGGAAAGTGAATGATAAATCTTCAAAACAATAGTTAAAAAAATATTTTTCTGACTTTAAAAAAAAAAAAAAAAAAAAAAAAAAAAAGATGCCTGATGCATTTTGTTAATCAAAAAGTATTATTCTTTGATTTTTTATGATTAGAGCAAAGAAATATGTAAACTACAATTTAGTCACCAGCGCTTAAACGCTCCATTTCCAGCTACACATTCTATCACGAAAATGCTTGTTTAGGTTCCCTCTACATTAAAAATTTGTTGTTTAGTGGGACTTTATTTTTTCGCTACAAACTATGTTAAAATTCATAATTTTATCTGCAAGATAATTAAAAGATGCTGCACCGATAAGAAATATTCATTTTATTTGCAATGTCTTCAAATCTGATGAAATGCATTGTAAAAAAAAAGTACGATTACAACAGAAAGTTGACGGCAAAAGAATTACCAAGAAACATAAGCTCCTAATTTATTGGGAATTAACGCGGCCTACAGAGGCGCTGCTCGCAGCCTTCGGTACAGAAAAAATTGTCTCTTTAACCCTTTATCTACTGACGGTACTTATAAGTACAATTAAAATAACTTGTTATAAAATTAATTTAATACATCGATTAGTAGAAATACAATTTAGAATGAGTAATAGATGCATTACTTTATGATGTTCCAAAAGCTTTATGGGTTACACAAAACAAAAATATTTTTTAAGGATGATTTCTTTGGCCTTTGCATCTTTTCAGCTTTCTAGGCGTTGGAGTGGGGGGTGGGGGGGGGGGGTGATTTTTCAAATCAGAAATATTTCAATATTTCTATTGTAAGAACATTATATTTGTAGATTTCCTAATTCCTACAAAATACAAAAAAATATATATAAAATAAAAGATTTGAGTGGGGTTATAAATATTACACAAAATCCTTATAAATTCAAATTTAATGAATCCTTCTAAATCCTTCTAAAATTTATTTAATGATTTTGTAAATCCTCTAATTTTGGTTCAAAAATTCACGAAAAATGCTTTAGAAGATGAAATTTTCATGAATTAATAATTCAGTACATAAAGGGTAAATTTCCCTTTAAATAATGCTGAAATGCCATTGAAATAATTCTTTATTGTAAATGGATTTGAAAGTTTTAGATATTCAAATTCGAATAATTTTTACTTCATCATATAAGACAGAAAACAAATGTCACAGTAAATATGAAATTGTGCAAAAGAATAATCATTCTGAATAAATTAAAAATACATGTAATGCAATGTGCTTGAACGCACCTTTTTAGAGTGAAAGTTCTATCTTTTCTCCCTAGATGGCGATAGCTATCCGTTATTTTTAAATTAGAACTTGTTGTTGATGATGATGATGATTTGGCTTTTAAATTTAGAACTTAATTGTTTAGAACTTAACAGTTTTTGAAGGTTTAAAACAAAGTTAAAATATTTAAAGGTTTTAATAAACTATTACAAATATTTTAAGACCAGCATCGGCTTTAACCTGTATTTTTTTTAATGAAGCGTTCAAAGAGTCATTTGTTTGTTTGTAGATTTGCTGAAATTTGAATCTGAATGGCAGCAGTTTCGTTTGTTTACGTCCGATTTCTATGTTTATAATAGCTTAATTTTAATTTAGAACTTAATACATTATAAATAGATATGATACACATGTTTTATGTGAAAATATGCTGAACAGACATGATTTCAAATAAAAAAAATTATCATTTAGCCGTCATATGCTAGGATATGTTTTTCATTAAGCCTAACATGGCGTTTAGCTACGGTCGTTTCGCAGACCAGAGTGGTTCGCACCGGCATGGTTCCGACGGTCCCCTTGCACTCAGATTTTATTATAAGTAGATTTTTTTTTGAACGAGTTTTTAATGAACTTTCCTCACTTCCATAGATGTGTTCGAGTTGAGCGAATTCGTTTAAAAAATTTTGAATTTGAACGTGAACTTTCTTCATTTCCGAGAAATTGAATTTGCGTTTGAATTGGCCTAGGATAAACTAGAAGGTTGGCGCTGAAGCGGTCTTTGGGATCAATAAAAGCACGCCAAATTGAATTGGCCTAGTATAAACTAGTTCAGACTAATGAATAGCAGGCTAAACTAGTTTATCCTATGAGCGTTAGGCCAAACTAGTTCGGCGTAGGAAAAATCTAGTTTATCCTATGGGCGTCAGGATAAACTAATTTGGCCTAGGAAAAACTAGTTTATCCTATGGGCATTAGGATAAACTAGTTTGGCCTAAAATCGGGTTTGGCCGGTAACATATACAATTGTCTATTCGAATTCTTAGTGTTTGTGCACAACTATATAATGCAATACTAGTACCAATGTACCACCTCATTTCATGTTGTGTTACTAAACTTTCAGTGACATCAATACATATTTAATAGCCTTGTTCTATATGGCTCTGGACTCAACAAACTGTATTTTGAATCCAAGAACATTGCCTTTACCTCCTGCAGTTACACAATGTTATTATTTTCTTGTTTATTTAAATTTTATTTTACCTAAGATGTTAGGAGGCTTGTTAGGAGACCCAGGCCACCTAAAATTTTACGTAAGAGTTCTTATGTGTATTTATTTTTGTTCGTGGGCATGGTGGTGGCTATGTAGGGGAACAGGGGTCATTAACATAGTTGTGGACTTGATATTTACATGTATATATCTATACTCATGTATATATTTTTTGTTTGTTTGCATTGTTGCTGATGATTTCATCTTCGTCATTATCATCACTGTAGGCATGACATTGAATTTTAATAGTTTTATTTCTATATTATATTTAAATGATTATTTAAAATTATATTCCTAGTACATGGTATTTTAGTTTTATAAACTCACGATTTTGTCAATTTTTTTTTCTTTCATTCTATAAAAAAGTATTTAATTTTTTTTTTTTTTTTTTTTTTTTTGTGATCACCAATTTCTCATTTTAAAGAAAAACCATGGTGTATGTATGTTTATCTAATAATATAGTAAAATTCTTTTGAGTCTCATATGTATATACTAAGAATTCTTATGATTAATATATTGAAATTTTTATTTAATGAAGTATAAAGTTAAGAGAAATTGTGCCTATGATGAGTATTTATAACATGTCCTTTAATTGAAATAGCAACTTTTTTACCATGGAATACTATGTTTGGGTGATTGAGTAGTGCACGACTCAATTACATAATTGGTATCTCATACAATTGGTTGTCTATTTTATTTTCAATGAAAATACTAAATTTGATACACTAAAATGATATCATTATATTTTATGAAAATTTATTTATATATGGCCATTTCCTTTCATGCTATTTAGAGTAATAAAGAATACTCTTATTTTTTTAGATGTAATTCTAAAATTAGAAAGTCCTAGGCATATTGTAAAAGTCAAACTACAAAAATATTTTTTTTTATTTTTTTAGTGCTTTTGTATTTGCAACTTTTTCAGAAGCTTAATTCTGTTTTTATATGGTACCAAAATTTATTATGGCTAGTCAATGATCTCAATTTTGTTTGTTAACTCAGACTATGTTAACATTTTTATCATAATTTTATGAGATCACATAGAAGGTTTTGCCGGCATTACTGTATTTTTGGCATTTTTATTGTATACTTAATGTATTGTATACTTTTTGGATTATGAATGTACTTTATGCAATGTATATTCTTTTTCTCTCTCTTACTTTTGGTCACCAATTTTTTTTCAGCACTTCAACTTTAATTTTAATGTTCGCCTTTAAAAATTTTTCTTTCGCTTTGGCAGTTCAAAATTTTGTCATCCCATTTTCTGTAAAAGGTTTTTGATCGATTTTGCCTTTTACATCTCCTAGTCTTACAAAATTTTTTCGGTGAATGGAGGTAATGTGAGAATACTTCTCACAGTATTTAAATTTAGTTTAATTTTATTCCTTTCAACTATTTTTTTGCATCGATGTCTATTTAAAACCAGTCATTGCGAACGACTGCGATATTTATTTTTTATCGGCCGCACTGTAATCCGTGTTTTCGCCCGCCGATCTTTTTCTCTTGGCTTTCATGCGAATCAGCAGTGTTGCGCAAGCGCGCCACTCCGCAATTTTTCGGAGCACATCTCTGGCGCTCGTCAACATGCATTATGATAACGTCATTGAAATACTTAGCACCTCCCTCTTATGACATATTCGTTACACGATAGCTAACAGGTGGATGTCAGTTTCGCTTTTCCAATCAGTGATATTCATTTTTAAATCCACGATTTGCAATTTGAGTTTCATTAATTTACCGTAACTTTCAATGTAACTAATCAATTTAAATATGCCGTTTAATTACTTTGTCAGCCCCGTATTCATCGTTTATAAGCAAAAACTCGTTAATTTTTAAATCAGAATTGGGTTTGATGTTGTTTTAAAAAGATGTAGTTTTCAACGCAGTGTTATCGCGGCGCGGGAATTCGCCTGTCACTCGAAAGCCGCTAAGTTTGCCGAAAGAATACGTCCGTACTATGGATCATGATGTGGATATGATCTTGCTCAAAATTTAATTTTAACTAAAAATGTGCTGCTCTCATCAAAAGGAATCCCATGGAATATGTCTACATTTTTGTTATTTTTCTCTTCTATAAGAGAATCCTTTTTATTTTAACTTGGTGACCAGAAGCATGAATAATCGTAACCTTCTATTACTAACGTCTGAGAATAAAGAATTTATATATTTCATCAGTTTTCCTCTTCGCTGCCTACCTGTAAAGTAAGAATATTCCATTTTTATTATTTCTTTAATGATCAATAGTTTTA
The DNA here is from genome assembly GCA_963932465.1 of Maratus speciosus. Lineage (NCBI taxonomy): Eukaryota > Metazoa > Arthropoda > Arachnida > Araneae > Salticidae > Maratus > Maratus speciosus. The sequence continues at coordinate 378,163,961 of OZ010792.1, read as the reverse complement.
TTAAAAGAACTTCGCAAAATGTACTTAACCCTTCTACGATCACACTCTTTTATTATCGTCACAGCTACGCTGAAATAAGTAGCTCAAATGTGACGCTGTTGCCAGTTCGCTACATTTAAAAAATTGAGATTGCTTGATTGCCACCGCATTTTTTAAATAGTACTATTTTCTTCATTTAATATGTCATTAAATAAGTAGAATATTTCTATTTCAAATATCTGATAGCAATCAAACAAATAGAATTAGAAAAAAAAGAAGCGGACTGGTAATACTGCCCTGAACGATCAGTTTCAATGACGAATTGTTGCCATTTAGCCCCTTTAATAGTTTCACAGCTTAAATTAAAATAATTTATCTCTGTGATGTAGGACTTTAATCTTAGTCCAGTCTAAAAATAAAAGTGCATCTCTTTTAACACGTTGAGTGCCACGGTGACTGACACTGAAGCTGAAAAATTTGCAATGTTTTAAGTAATTTTTAAGAAAGTATAATCCTGTAATAAATAAAAGGTAAGTAAATTTTAAATACATTTTCAGTAATTACTTAAAACAATTATATATATTTTTAGTTTTATATCATATTTTAGACCGTCAGTCATCGGTTAACGACGAGTTCTAAACGGAAAGTTCAGTGTCAGTCACCGATGACTGACGTGGCGCTTAACGTGTTAATCAATCATCCTAATGTGTTTCATTTTTATGGATGAATTTGATGATACACTTTTACAAAGTCATATTCATCGATTGAAGCATTTTATGATTAAAGTTGATGTTTTTTCCCCTCTGTGCTAGGAACTAGTTTGCTACTAGTTTTAAATATACCTCGTAAAGTAATTAGAATTTTTTAATTGAATTATGTATCATTTTTCGTCTTTCCGTTACTTTTCTTCTATTACCACGATAAGCAATTAAAAAAATTGCTTAATTTATGCTAATTTGTTTTTGTAGTTTAAATAACTGATCCGAATACTAGCTAAATATTTAAAAACCATGTTTAAGTAAGTGAAATTTCACTGGCATGAATGAAATAACTGAATTATTCAAAAATATGCAGCAGTATCAAAATGCATGTCGTAAAATGTTCTTTCATTACCCAATTGCAAAAAATCCCTCAAAAAGAAAAAAAAATGCAGTAACAGTTGTTTATTACTTTATGAATTAAGGTCTTTAACCGTTTGAGCGCGGAGGACCGCTCCTCTTGTTGTGTGCCTAAATTGCGGGAAACGCTCTTCTTGTTTTATGCTAAAATTGCGAAGAGAGTGATAGCGCTCCTGTTTGTTGTCTCAGTTTGGTTATGCATTTAAGCTGGTTGCACTAGAGTAGTGCACGATTTCTGTGCATAGGCTTAGAAGTAATTTATATATATATATACCCAAACACATTCGCATTTTTTGCATATACAGGGGTCACACTCATTTCAAATAATTTGTAGCAGTTTTTGGAGCAGCAAAAATCGAATTTTGGAGCAGCAAAACACAAATTTTAAAGCAGGCAAAAAAAAAAAAAAAAAAAAGTTTTTGTACCTGCACTCACTCAGAAAAACTGTTTTTGCAATCAGAAAAACATTTTACAGTAAGCTAAAATAAGCAACACAAGGAAAAAATTTATTTTTGCAGCAGAAAACAAATTTGCCTGAAGATAAAATAAAATAATTGCAGAAAACGTGTGAAGTGATAAAATATAAAAGCAGATTCAAGAAAAGAAAATCACCATTGCTATTTTTGGATAGATTTTGTATGAAATACTACCTATTACATTCTCCCCTATGTTGGAATTTCTGAAAATTTTTGCAGATCTACACCGATCATGACCCATAGAACCCAAAACCACCCTCATTAAAAAACTTTATATCTATCTATCTATATATACAGGGTGCAATATGCTATCTATCGCCGACCTTTAATTTCTCATCCATTGGTCGCAGACATATAGTTCCAATTACAAAAACGTTTCAAATGAAGTAAATATTCATGCTGTGGCATTATTTAAAGTAAAAAGTCAAGTTTCTAAAAATTACGAAATCTAACTTTTTATACGGTCCCCCAGTCCCTATAATTATATTTAGTAAAAGTTTACACATATCATAACACATGTAACACAAAAAATTTGACATCTGTACTACAAAAATTGACATAGTTATTAAATTTTAAATTTTGAGATTTTTGCACATGATTTTGTCTTTCACTGAGGGATCAGTTAAAAGATGAATTAAAGTAATTCGAGATCAAAATCAGGGTACTATGTCCTTTTTATGGCGAAACCCCCTTTAGCCGGCATCACCAAATTCATCTAAAAATTTGAGCTGACTTTTAGGGGTCGTATACAAATCGAAGAATGAAATATTGAAATTAAACAGAAAAATAAATATCAATTAATTATACTATCGAAAACAGTCTATTATGAAAAAAAAATTACGTAAAACGCCAGAAACTACTAGAAATACTGCTCAAAGTGTTCTCCATTGGTGACAATTCACAATGGAATGCGTGAATGCTCTGAGTCCTGGACACGTTAGAGCATAGCAGGTGTACAAACTGTGCGACAATCAAGGATAATGCGCTGCTTCAGATAAACCATAGAAATAGTCTCAGTCACATAGACTTATGCCTTGATGTAATTGTTAGTATTTGAATCCCAATGAAAAAGGCGTGAGTAAGTTAGATAAAATTGGGACTTACCCGTTCTTCAGGATACTTATCTATTTCGGTGTAAATCCACATTTTGTGTAATCCAATATAATGGTTTCCCTATGTAATGTGTTAGTTGTCATATTTTTAATCAACCACTCTTTATAACCTCCTTTGACAAAAAAATTGTAGACTATTATATCAAATGAATAAGCAGTGGTAACACTTTAAGCTATTTAATTCACTTTGTTTAAATTGTGAAAAAGAGAGAGCATTTTTCATCCCTCTTCTCTGGAATAACTACATTTTCAGAATGAAAAAAATATTTACATTATAAGATAATAAATCAGTAATAATAATTGTAATAGCAATATCATAATAATAATAATAAATCAGTTTAATGTCTATGAGTCACTCAACAAGTCATTATCTTTATCAAGGTTTTCAAGGTTAAATACATTTTTCACATTTGAAAAGGTTTATGGCTGAGTTGAAATGACGCATTATTTATGTAACTGAGGAAATTATCTTTATCACGGCTAATTAGCTTGATTTATATCCATCAGTAATCTCAGAGGTAAAAGTCCATGGAAGTCAAGCACAGTGAACGCGGTGGCCACTCTACCGGACCACAATCTCCAAGGATTTGCTGACCGAATTCGGTGGCCAGATACGACCGGACGTTTGATGTTTTATGTGGAGAGGGCCCCATCATGTTGAAACTACACCCGGCCTGCATGTCGGAGAAGCAGCTCTTCATACCAGTCACGTACCGTTTTTTGTAGCAGATGCAGGTAACGATTGCCCGTTAAGGTCACATTGTAGAAGATGAGTTCAACAATCTAGGTTCTCCATATACCGCAACATACATGCCGTACTGTCCGGGCGATGTAAGGGTTTCCAGGTCGCATCATCCTTTTGATTGTCACACAGTTAGCACACCTGCTATGCTCTAACGTGCCCAGAACGCAGCACTGTCACGCATTCAATTGTGCATCGCCACCAATGGAGAACACTTTGAGCAGTATCTCTAGTAGAATCCAGCGTTTTATGTATTCATTTTTTATACTAGACCGTTTTCTGATATTATAATAAATTTATATTTATTTGTTTTTGTTTAATTTCTATATTTCATTTTTCGCTTTGCATACGATCCCTAAAAGTCAGCTCAAATTTTTAGATGAAATAACCCTCTTCGGTGATACCCCAATTTGGCGATACCAGCTAAAGGTGATTTCGCCATAAAAAGGACATAGCACCCTGATTTTGATCTCAAATTACTTTAATTCATCTTTTAACCGATCCCTCAAGGAAAGACAAATCATCTCAAACTTTGAAATTTAATAACTGTGTCAATTTTTGCAGTACAGATGTCAAACTTTTTGTGTTATATGTGTTATGATATGTGTAAACTTTCTCTAAATATAACTATAGGGACTGGGGGACAGTATAAAAAGTTAGATTTCGTAATTTTTATAAAATGGATTTTTTACTTTAAATAATGCCACAACATGAACATTTACCTCATTTGAAACTTTTTTCTAATTGGAACTGTATGTCTACGACCAACGGTTGAGAAATTAAAGGTCGGCGATAGATAACATATTGCACCCTGTATATATATATCACTTTCTTCTGGACACGATAACTTCCATAATTCTGCACAAATCTCTTCCAAACTGATACATAAAATCAAGGGGCATAAAATCTCGCTCAAGTTCGTTAATGGGCAAAATCGGACCAAGGGAATGGAAATAGCGAGGGGGTTTGTGAAAACCGAAAAAACCCCATAACTTCTGAATTTTTGTACATATCAAATCAGTTTAAAGTTTTTATTACTTCTAAAAATTGGGCCAAAAATTTATGTATCACAGATTTTTGATAAAATAAAAAATGGGCTCAAGGGGCGCAAAAATAGGGTTTTAGGGAGAAAAAAATTCACAACTTCGCCAATTCTCAAGATATCAAATCCAATTAAATTTGTTATAAAGCTTCTTAATATTATCTACAACTTTTATATTGACAAGTTTTTTATAGGGCCAATTCGTATCGCAAAAAGAAAAAAAAGTTAAAAACGAAAACAAAAAGGGGAGTTGAAGAAAAAATCCATAACTTCGTCAATTCACAAGATATAAAATCCGCATGAATTTATTATATATCTTCTTAATATTGTCTACAACATTTATATTGGCAAGTTTTTGATAGGACCAATTCTTACAGCAAAAACAAATTAAAAATACACAGCTGTTGAAAAAAAAAAAAAAAAAAAAAATCATCGTATTAAGGGTGTATTCAAATCCGAACTGCTTATTTTCTGACTCATTTTTAAAATCATTTTTGCTCTCAAACGCATCCAATTGGTAGATTCTCTTATTCAGAAACTATATAATGTACCGTAATGATCTATTTTTTGATAGAGGCAGAATATATTTCCTAAAATGATGTCAAAGTGGACATTTTGAACCGAATTTCCCGAAGCTATTGTGTTAGAAACGAAACATATTGTCTTACTGAGAAAATAATTGTTTATAAATCAAGTTTTAATTAATTGAACGAAAAATAAAAAAATAGGTCGCTTATAAATCTCTTCAAAAATCACGTCAGTAAGGTTCATATCTTTTCTATTAAAAATGTGCCAGAAAATTTCGAGTTGTTGAGCATAGAAAAGTATTTTTTTTTAATACCGCCTTAACATGATTCTGATAAAACCAGATCTTATATAAAAATTAAATAAAAACTCGTCAAAAGCAGCCAGATAAAATTGTTAAAGTGGGTTTATGTCTAATTATGATTTAGTTTTTGTTGGTGAAATTAGTATACTTAACTTCGAAATCTACCTCCGGCTATAGGCCGGGCCGGCAGGGATTTTATTCTATTGGATTTAGCACATTCTATATGTTGTTTTCGGAGAACTTAACACTCACAAGTCTGTATTCACTGACTTACACCAATGTTGCTTAACTTTCTGCCGCAGAACAATGTCTGACCATTTCATTTGATGCACATCGAAAACGTGAGTGAACCCAGAGCTGATTAGCAGTTAAAAAATAAAAAGTTCTGAAATTCATAGCCAATTTTCTGAAAGGTTAATGGGGAGGGAGGGGGGATAAACTCCCGGCGGAAATTATTTTTGTTGCTGATAGGGTTAACTCTGTTTTCGGTTCTGGTTGATTTCAAGCTGAGAGTAGATTCCTGAAACTTGGGCTCAGGTTAACCCTATTTTTCAAAAGTTAGTTTGGTGTATTATTTCAGATAAAAAACTATACTTATAATATGCGTTCTGTTTTCTAAAGAGATCCGGCAGGCTACAGGGGCGGCTACAATTTTTTTTTTTTTTTGGCGGGGGTGGGGGGGGGGGGGGGGGGTGAGGGGTAGAGAGAGAGAGTCCAAAATTTTCCCAACTTATAATTTAAAAATTTCTCAACGTTAAACTCTATTTTACAAATAAAATGATATGTTCAATGTATTTTTAATAATAATAATACTTATACGCAAAAAAAAAAAAAAAAAAAAAAAAAAAAATCTTTTTAAAGAAAAATGTGGAAACTAAAAACATATAAATTATAATTATTGGTTCATTTAATGAAAGTTTTTGTCTTCAATTGTGTACGAGTCATAATCGTACTTCATATGAAAATAGCCTCATATATTTAGATTTTTGAGAAAGGAACAACGTTTTGGAGGAAATGTATTAGAGACACTGTTGATGGAGAATAGTAGAGAAATTCATGTCCGGTAGATGTATGATATTTTCGTAGCACAGAGAAACATAATGAGAAATTGAGTCTGGCTGCTTTTTGTATTTCTTTTGAAAGTTTAACTATTTTACTATTACAGAACTCAGAAAGGTATTCAGCAAAACAATAAAAAATTCTTTTACTTTTTATTTAAAAAAAAAAAAAAAGAAATAAAATTGTTTCAAAAATCTATAATTTCCCAACTTTAAGCTCAAATTTCTTAAGTTCACATATGTTGGGGGAGGGAGGCTCTCCCCCCCACCATAACCCACCCCCACCCCCCCACCCCCCACGATCTTGTGACGAACTTTAGTTTTTGCCGAAATTCTTTGATGAAATTCATGTTTTTTTTCTTTTCGCGATCCTTTGACGAAATTTGCGGAGTTTTTTTCACAGCCCTTTGAAGAAATTCACGTTTTTTCCGGGATCCTTCGACAAAGTTCGCGTTTCATCTGCGATCCTGTGACAAAATTGCGTCTTTTTCACGATCCTTTGGTGAAATTCGGGGGTTTCCCCCCCTGGCCCTTTGATGAAACCACATTTTTTCTGGATCATTCGACGAAATCTGAATTTCTTTTTCACGATCCTTTGATGAAATTTGCATTTCTTTTTCACAATCCTTTGACGAAATTGGCGCTTTTTTCTGCGATCCCTAGACGAAATTTTGACTACTTCACAATGATAAATTGCTTAAAAAGCTGAAATAATACTTATTTTTTGCAAAATGTTCTTTTGTAAATTAAACATTTCAGATACTGTTTCTTGAAGCATTTAATTATTTTAAGGCTGTTCTCAAATCCAAAAGGGCAACTTTATGACATAAGTTTTAACTAATTTTTGTTCGGAAATGCATGAAACTAGCAGGTGTTGTTCAGGAACTATGTAATAGAACTGTGTTTTCCGAGTTTTTTTTTTTTTTTTTTTGGTGGGGGGGGGGGGGGGGGGAAACGCAATAAATCTTTCAGAAAATACTGTCAAAGTAGACGTTTTGAACCGAATTTTCACGCGAAAGAAGAATAACCACTCAAGGAAGGGTGAAAAGCGTCTTCGTCACGTGATCAAAATCGCTTATAACTCAATGAGGTAATTTATTTATCAAAAAATGAAAAACACAGTTCAATTCCAAATCACTTCCATAGTCTAGTCTTCCAATTTTATATCTTTCCGTTAAAAAATGAATTTGTAAATGTGTCAGAATTTTTTTGCTTGTTGAGCAGAGCAGTTGATAACAGCAGTAAGTCACTCTGAAAAGATCTCTTTACATCCTTTTTGTATCATCTAAGATAACAAAAATTTTGAAGTGCAGGGAGGGGTTAATGGCTCCAATGGCCAATGCTTGCTGACTCTCTTACCGGCCTGGCACTCATGATTCAGAGCTTAAAAATTACTCATGAAGCGGTTATTTTTCAACATCAATATTTTTGAGGTGACACCCTGTAACTTTTTTTTTTTTTTTTTTTTTTAACTGACCAAAAACTAACGCTAGAAAAATATTTTGTCACTTGCATAATTCTAACTAGTAATTCTAACGGGTAACTCATTTATATTAAAAACTGTTTTTGACAAGTATAAGAAAAATATGTAAATACTACTTTTTGCAACAAGAAAAATAATTATATAATTTATACAATAAAAAAAGCACTTAAAATATCATATTAAAACTTAATAGCGACAATAGAGAGTGAAATGCAAGCGTCATATAGTGGCAGTGCCAGTGGAACTCAATCAATGTCAGTGCAGTATAGCTTCGTCTTGCACTCAAAACCATAATGTGAATTATTAATAATGATATTTAAAATTAACTGCAATAACAGATATTTGATTGGAAATTTATTTAAACTAGTCAAATATTAATTTTTTTCTTTTTTTAAAAAAAAAAGGTTAAAATTGGTTTAAACATATTTCGAAAATATCAAAATTTGGAGTATACTTTTTTTTTTTTTTTTTTATCTTTCACAAAATTTTGATCACAACTCTTATTAGAAGAAACAAAAAAACTTATCAAAAATATTTTTTTTTTCTAAAATTTGAAATTCTTTATTTATAAAAATGCTATGGGGAAATTTAAAAAAAAAAAAAAATTAGTAAAAAAGATAAGACAAACATTTATATTTTATTTGTTTTTTCAAAACTAAATTATATTTTAAAACATACATATACCACTTACAACTGCAAACTATAACTGAAAATTGTGCAAAATGCATTATTAAACATGTAATAAAATGAGATTTCACTTTTACAACCTTTTTTTCCCATTATTATTATTATAAAGTTTAAAGAAATATAAATTTATTTTTAATACAATTATTAACTTACATTCATTCAAGTTCTTATCACATCAGAATAAACAGAATAAAATATTTAAAGATAATAAATAACATTCAAATCTTAATTTTTAACGCTTTCCAACATAGTTGAAAAGTGTTTATGTCTTTGGTTTGTCTGTGTTCTAACTCACATAATTATACTTGGATTGCCATGTAATTGATATATGTTATTGAGGTTTACTATGGCATGTTCAGAATTAAAATTGAAGCATATAGCATTAATAGTTCGCTTACAGGAACACTCAAAAGAGTTTTGTTACATAATCATCTATGGAAGAAAAACTGTTTGCAACATATTTTAATAATGTTACACAATTTCAAACATATTGGAACTGATACACAGCACTGTGGAACTGAGGTGCACCACAAGATGCTTATTGTAGTTTATGGCATTTATCATTTATTTGCAGACACACACTAAAAGATTCGGTTACAGTACTGTCTATGAGAAATAATTACTACAAGTGTGTTTCCAGTTGTGGTATACAATTTTAAATTTTACTGATTTTTTTCTATTAATTGGTGTATATAAATTCTATAAATCCTTTAAATGACTGCACAAAAAAACCCAAGTATATTTCCTTTTATTGATGGAAATGTCTGAAGGGGAATTTAACTGTGTTATGAATTTCCTAACTGAACTAAATTTTAGCATACTATGTTGTATACTATATACAAATTTATAGATCATAAACAGGGCTTCACAAAATAATTCAAATATTTTCCCGACTATTGATGGTATTGGTGGAAATTAAGTTTTCAAATGTGCTATGCATTATCAAATTGTTTACTTAGACATCTTTCACTTCATTGAACGAGGAAATTTTGTTACACTATTCTGAATATGTTGGAAAGTGTTTCATAATATATGCTTGAAGCATGGGCTTTCTTTATTGTTTTTAATAGGCACTGGTTTTATTTTCAAAAATGAAACTGCATCTACAGAATTATCATTTAATATTTAGCAAAAGTTTTGATAAAATACATAGATTGCATTTTTTGAGAAATTATGAACAAGATAGTCGAAAAAGTCTTAAAAAGTATTTTTAAGTACAGTAGGGTACTTTTCGATTAGTAGAGAGCCAGTCACAATTTTCACCAAATACTTATTTCATGTTAACAAGTGTAGCAGACCGATTATCAAGAGACTCTTAAATTATTAACTAGCTTCCAACAAAGGAGGTTACAGAATTCCTTTTTATATGTGTGTGTGTATACATATACAGATAATAAATCTTTTACAATGAAATATATATATAGTTTTCATAATTATTATTTTTTTTTTTGTTTTGTTTTAATGTTCTATTGGTGGCCGTGTTTCAATTTCATCAGAATCCAAAAATGATATATTTATCTTTCTGTCTGTTTTCTTGTCTTTTTTAACCTTTCTGTCCTTTTTTAACATTCTTGGCTCTTTCATAAAAATGGGTTAGTCATCACAAATTTTGAATGTGGTGTTAAGGTAACCAGGTACTACTTTGTTTTTAAAACAGTAGTCATATCGTATATAATTTTATTTTACAGTAACACGTCAAAAAGTTTAATATGTCATCATCTACTGCATATAAAAAAAAGAGCAATATGGGCAACAATGTGATTTAAAGTGAATGTGGATAACAATAAAGAGTTCCACAAAAACACTCTGATGTGCCAAACTACTCTCATTAAAATACACCAACTGGTGAGCAGTAAGTAAAAATCAGTGCAATAAGAAATGATCCCTTGAAGTTGGTTTTATTTTTTTCTTAAAAATTACTTGCTTTTTCTTTCAATGATGAAGGTTTATTTATTTTTAAGAATTAAAATGGCTTACACAATTTGGTGATGAATACTGTGCGATTAAAAAGGTGTATTATAAAATTATGTACTCCGCTTGATACTGAAGCAATGAAATGGCGCTGCAAAGAAAAAAGGCATACATGCCGAAACTAGATTTCAAAACTTTCACATTCCTTTACTAACTGATTTTCAATTTATTTACTTCTGATATCAAGAGAAGTATTGAATTAAAACATTTTTGACCAAGAGGGAATTTTACAGCTCTGGAATGTGGGGAGATACATTGATTTTCGAGGGGAGAGTTCCTCTCCCCAGGCCACCCCATAACTCATGACTGATCAAAAGCTTACATCCCAAGAACTCTGTAAAAATTATTTGAATCATACTTAATTATTTTTATATGGCATAAGATGCAGAAAAAGCAGATACTTTCACTAATGCTAAATTAAATCATCAACTTTACACCAGATGTGTAATGAAATATTAATAATTTTTCTTGTTTGTAAATTTTCCTTTATATTTTGTATTTAATAAAACTGTACATACCGTAAAATTCCGAAAATAAGCCCACACTCTAATATAAGCTCCCTCCCCAATTTTAAACAAGTTTCATTTTTTAAAAAAATTTTGTTTATAAGCCTCCCTACCAAAAATCTTTGGTTGGTATGTGTTTTCATACAACCCTTGATGACGAAGTTTTTTACAGTGTCAATGATAAGTGTGCCAAGGTTAGTTTCTTTGTTTTCATGCTTCCTAGCCTTTTTGTTTGTGTCAATGCACCCTGTCCTTTTTAGATGTAGAAAATGTGTTTTGTCCCTTGTCCATGTTTCTTCTTTGTGTCCTCTAATTTTTTCAAAATATTTTGCCTTTCTTTTTTTGTAGGAAAACATATGCCATTCTTTCCTTTTAATTAAAAGAAATCTATGCACAGTTTCTTTCTGCATAATAAAACATATTATCACTCCACAGCTGATGATCTGATTATGTTCAACTTCCAACTTCACAGAGTTGAATAAACAAAACAAACCACAGATAGTCCTCTCCGTTTTCTTTGTATTTACTGTACAGTGTGCTTTTTTCCCCACTTTCCCTAATATTTCATGTTGTCAAAGGGAGAGGGGAGGGGTATTTTCGGAATTTTACTGTATATACTTTGCATTAAACTGAACATATATCATTAGCGTAGCCATTCCTATCTCTAGTTAGCTTTGGCACAAAGTTTTCCAAATATTTGTGCTTGATGATTTAGTTAACTAACATTTGTGCTTGGCATAAAGTAATAGCCTGCTAACCGAAATGTACCCACAGTAGAGCAAGGATTCCTAAAATACGTTCTAAATCTAATTATCATAGGCACCAGAAAAATTAAACCCTGTCAAAGGCAATATTTGGAAACAGATGTGGCTGAGAACTGCAGCCTAAGACTGGTGACTTTTATTTAATCATGCCGAAATGCTGTTTCTTAAATTAATCAGCAAGCTAAGAAGCCTGGAGAAACCACGATTGTCAAAAGGATATTCACTTTCAAAACATTCTTAAAATGACGAATATAAACATGAAATAGTTTAAGTTAAGAATGTTTTGTCATAAACTCTGTGCAATAACATTTTAAAAATACAAACATAAATCCAAAATAGAAATTTAACAATTAAGAAATTTTTATCTTAATATGTATCTTTCTTTGTAAAGGGGGAAGTAAGACAAAGCCCATTTTATCCTGAACTTAATATAATTTTTTAAAACATGAAAGTAAAAAGAAAATACAAATAAAACTGGTATTGCATGAAGGGCTGTTCAGAGGGCAGAGCCCCTAATGAAAAATACTTAGTTCTGCAGGGTTTAATTATTTTAAATCACTTAGGAAGAATACAATTTTTTTTTCTCCAAAATTACCAGAGAGAAAGAAAATGTAGTTAATTAAATTTCAAAATCCTGGAAGGGGAACTACTACTCTCCCTTCAATGGTGCCCATGCTAATTTACATCAACTTTCTGAATGTAATCACCAGGACAATGAATTTGATAGCATCAATTAGTGTTACATGTATAAAATCACCAGAATTCTACATTGCAGATATAGTACATTGTTCAAATGGGGTAAAATAAAATATTGTGATAGTGAGTAATTAATCAATAATGAGTAAGAAAAAGTTCTTTATTGTCCATTGCATCCAGAATAGGTGATTTTTAAAAAGCTTTTTTATTTCTTTAAGGCCATTTTTATTATTATTAGATTTATTCTGTGAAAGGCATAAGAAGTAGAGCTAACTTCATAAAAAAAAAAAATATGCACTAACTTAATCATAGATGAAGTATTTGTATAATACATAGTAGATTTTTTTAATTACATATTGAATAAAAATGTTTAATTTGTTGTTGAAATGTATATTTTTAAAAGTTAAATCAATCACATTCATTAATTTTTTTTTTTTTTTTTAAGTACTATAAAATGCAATTCAAGGTTGAATATATGCAGTAATGGACATCTTCATGAATCTTGTACTATCTATAATACCTTAGGCATAATTATTAAAAAAGAATGATGTAAAATGTTTAAATAAATCTAAAAACAGCACATTACTAGAAGATATAAAATTAATAATATAATAGACATAGTATTAGATGTAAATTTGATTTGTTTACCAATTAGGATAATTGTGTGAAAATTAATCTAGTGTAATTTCGTATCCAGCGTTTTCTGGAGTTCCATTACCTGAGATTTATTCTGTTGAGCGGAACCAGGTTTCAGACCAGATGCTGTAATCTTCAAGGTTAGCTAAGTGAAAAAGTTTGACCAGAATCGTCTGGGATAGCTCAGATGGCAGAGCACTGGCGGCTTCAGCCAGGAGGTCCCGGGTTCGAATCCTGGTCCGGACATTTTTCGCCCAGTTGGAAATTTGCATCTAATATGATTTGTTTACCAATTAGGATAATTGTGTGAAAATTAATCTAATAGACATAGTATTTTTAATTTTATTTATTTGTTCAATCAATAGTTAGATATGAGGACGGGAGTTTCAAAACTCGCCTAATTCAGAAAATCGAAGGTTGGGAAATCGTGAAAAAACTCAGAAGTGTGTCCATTGATTTTCATTGTAAACAAAGATTTTACAATGCCAGAAATACATGATAAATTTAGTTTTTATGCAGATTGTAGTGTTTTTATGATGCACGTTCACTAATACAATAGATTGATAGAGAAAACTCAATTTTTTTTAAATTTTGAATAGGCAAATCCTCATATATATTAATATTGGTATGATATAGTAGAAGTGAAATTTTATATATTTCTAGGGTTTTGACCCAGATAAATATAGAAAAGATACAATATAAAACAGAAAAGGGAAGGGGGGAAATCTTAAGTTTCAGAAACACATAAATAGGTGAAAATTTTGCTGTAAATTTTGGAATAACGTACAAATCAGAATCTACTGTAATTTTAACATTAAACATTTTATATTTTTTATAAGGATGGGACACTCAAACTTTAAAATCTTTAAAACCTACAAATATTGTAAAATGTTGAAAATTTTTACAGTTGAATTTTTGTATATTTTGAACATTTGAATATTTTTATAATCGCATTAAAAAAAAGTATTGAGAGATTAATTTCATTTCTGTCTAACAGAAATATGGGGAAAATATATTCTTTAAGGTAGTCCTGAATGCTACAATGGTTCAGTATGTCATATAATACAATGTAATAAAATATTCTACCAATAGGTGAATTACATTCGCTTAAAACTCTCACAAAGTATTAAAACTAACATGAAATTTCTTATGTCACACTTGTATCTTACAATTTGACAATTTTTTTCCCCTTCTATATTCTCCAAAGTCATTGTATCAGATTCTACAGACATGATTTTATTGTGATTTTATTAAAAAAAAAAAAAAAATATTGGCCAGAAATATAAAAGCCAGATTTTTTTTTTTTAAATACTTCTACAAAAATTATTCATAAGCAACAGATAATTAAAAAGGTGATTATAAATGTTAAATCACATTTGCAGTTTAAAATTTAAATAATGAATTTTTAAACAGTTCTTGATGTTTAGTTTACAACATCATGATGTTAAATACTGCATCATCTGGGTCATGCCTCCAACAGTTTGTTATTTCTAATTTTAATTCAAGGTACTTCTGCTCAATGAATTATAAAAGAACTGGCACAAAACATTCATAATATGACAGAAGCTTTTGAAATGCACCATAAAAGTATGTAAAAAGCAAGTAAATGCAACAACCACAAGAGCTAATGTAAGATTCATGCTTCTATTCTTCTATAATTGTATGTGCCTTTTATTTTTATATATATATATGAGATATATGGTTCACAACCATAGTAGACCAAATCCATTTTGAAAAAAAAAAAAAAAAAAATGAGATAGTCGATTGAGAAGGTGCATAAAATATGTCTTATCCACTCCCACAGTGAACCAAGTCTGTTTTCACATACTTTCTCATATATGTCATCTGTTTACAGACTTGATTTGCTATAGGAGTGGATGAAACAGATTTTATACATCTTCTAAATGGACTCTCTCTCTCTCTCTTTTTTTTTTAATGGACTTGATCTACTGTGGTTGTGAGCCACTCATATGATAGAAGGAATTATTACTTCACACGATATGTTTAAGAAGTTTTTACTTTACAAAATGAAATATTTTTATTAAAATTAATTTACTAAGGTAAATTATGCCATTAGTCTCTCTTAATAGCTAAATTTTACATATTCTGGATAGCTTTAATTTCTGGTTATGATCATTTCTAGAAATTCATTGTTAAATTTTAGTTGTATAAAACTGTTTTCAAGTTTGTCCTGCATTATTTTTTCTTAATAAAGAATAGTTGATTATTAAGAGGGAAAAGATTCAGTTTTTAATTTTCTTACATGAAAGAATCAAGAAAATTCGAAACCTTAAGATTTTAAATTAGAATAATTTTAAATATCTACCTCTATTTTCTGTAAAGTTGCCTTTTTATACAAAAGAAAGATTAAAAATTACAGATCAATAGAAATTATAGAAAAAATAAGCACTGATTACTACAATGATACTGTAAAATTGATAAAATGAAACAGCAAGTTAACTCGGATTTAGAAATTAAGAGGAAACAGAAGAATTAAAAAGGGTATACTGTTAACAAATTTGTCAGGATTTGTTTGAATTGAATTGACATGATTTGTTAAATTATTGTTTTTCTAAATTTTGATTAACACAATAGAGTTCAAAACACAACTTTATTCACAAATTTATTTTCATGCTATATTAATATATACTGTACAAAATATCAGCTATCTAAAATAAATTATAAAAGTACTCAAAAATATACAATAAAGTTTTCTAAATAGTCTCAAAACGATTTGAATTCATGTAAAAACGCCAATAGGATATCTGGATGATATCTATATAAAAAAAGATAACAAATACAATAAGAAATTGTTTAATTAAAACAACAAAAGATGTAAGAGCAGTGAAAATCTATATTCACTTCTTCATTTAAATCATTAAGTATATTACTTGATATGTAAATTAACTGAAATATTTATAATATATATAACAATATATACAGATCACAAATATACACATGATAACTTGTTTTTTATTTTTGAGGTATTTACTATTCACTATTTTTAAAATGTAAGTTTGATTATTAAAAAACATTTGTACTAAGAAAATGTGAATCGAAATACTTCTTATAATACTGTACTGTTATACTAATGTATTTAAAATTTAAGATAAATATTGCTACAATAATTGCTTGCTAAAAATATAACAGCATAAAAGTTCAAAAGTATAACAGCAAAAGTCAATAATTTATGTGAACATATTTATGCATGTATGTATGAGTATGTATTTATAAAGTATATTATATGAGCAGCCTAGACACTGTCAGAAGAAAAAAATGAAAACTTTTTTTCAAATTAGACAGGAGAGAAAGAAATAAAAAGTTAAACACTAAAAATAATTAACATTTACAACTATAATTCTTAGTATTAGAAATTAATTTTTAAAAGAAATTTCCTAATGTGTGTTCATGTAAGAAACAGACCTTAATTGTTAGTAATTTAAGAGTATATTTAAAAAATACTTAGCATTGTTATTGATTTAATATTTTTTAAAAATATTTAGCAAATTAAGATTTTCCAGGGTTTAAAATTCTTTAAAGGGAGTCTTACCAACATTTATATGTAATGGAGGGCAGAACTGTATGGGAATAGAAAAAAAAAAAAAAAAATCTTTAGCACCACATTTACTTTTTAACATGTTATTTAATAAATATTAAATATATATTAGTAATAATAAGTAAATATAATTAGTACGTATATGGTGGGCTCTCGTTAATGTGGAGTGTTTGTGTAGATGTACAGTAAAACATGTGAAAACAGAACCCGGCGTGAATGGAAAATTTTCATGATCCTGTAGATGAAATTAACATGCAACCATACTAAGATGGAAAACTATCTAAAACGGAATTTTTATCCTTCTGAATTCCTTTTAAACAGGTTTTACTGAATTAATTTAAATTCTAAATGATTCAAGTTATGCCCTAGAGAAAGCTAATGTAAGTTATTTTTGTAATTATTTGAGTAATATAACATAACTTTGAAGTGAATCTCCAAACTTAAAGCTTTTTAACAAACCAATACTGTTTTAAAATAAATGTTAATACCAGCTTTTTTCTGTTTTGTGTGCACCCCCCCCCCCCCCCCCTTTAAAGGTTATGAATTTTTATTATTTATAGAACTATATATTACCTCAGCTGCACAGAAAACTACTTTAATAATAGCTGATATCCAAATTTTTCCGATTATTAGCCTAACCCGATCAGCAGTTTTAAAGTGAAAAAGCTTAATTGCATTGTGCTAACACGAAAGAATCAATACTCAAGGTGAAGACAAACAAATTACGCAAAAAAAATTGCTGCACTCGCATAATATAATTTCATTTTAAGTAATATGTCACTTTTATTTCCAATAATTGAAGTGGTGATATATTTTTCTTTATTTTTTTCACTATATAATTTTTCAGTCTTGAAAAACACTTTAAAATTTAGTTTGTTACATCACATTTTGATTGGTAACATCTGAAAGCAGCCGACATTATTATTTGAACCTCTTATGTTATCAATGGTAAAAGGTTTACTCTTAACCAATTAATAAATTTTATCAAAACCTTAACCCTTTCAACAGCAAAGTACTTCTGTTGCTAAATTGTTAAAATTATTGACTGACACCGGGATTTACAAGAAAATTTAAATGTAAGTAAGTAAAAGCGTTTCTTCGAGTATATAGTATATATAATAATAATCAAAATTTAGTTTTAAAATACAGGTGCCAAAGTGACCTTTGGGAGTTAAAATTAAATGGTATATATAATATACCACCGTCCTTCAAGGGGTGCAAGTAAGTAAAACTTTTAGAGTATTCTAAAAAGTTTTTGTTTTTATGCAAAATCGGCATATCATTTTTTAAAGAAAAAAAAATTCTATGTAGCACCTTTCTTCGAAAGCAGCCTAAATGAAATGTTGAATATGCATGAAATAAAGAATTATTCCATGGAAATGTGCAATCTGAAATATGAAAACTTAAACATTGAATTTAAATTTAAAAATTTCATTCATAAAGATTTCACTGTAATATGAATAAAACTTAATAAGAATAGCTCATATATCTATTTTTTAAAAAAGGGGGTTAAGTAATACAATAACTATAATTAATGAAGCTTGTGCTTTGAGATAAGCTGCTTTAAAAAAAAAAAAAAAAAAAAAAAACAAAATCTAAGTAAAGAGGTTTTTTTAAAGTATGTAAAGAGTAAAAATGAATTATGGAATTATATTTATTCAAATCAACTCTAGCTGACCAATAATTTTGCAAGCTTAGTTCTAACTTTAAGTATACAAATTTGCCTAAAGATTAAAATCAAGTATTTTGTTAAAAAAATTGTATCAAGTATTTTGTAAAAAAAATGCATCATTTAAAAATTTTAAAGTATTTAACATCTAAAAACCAGAATGTTTGTTTCTTAAATAAGATAAGGTTAAATGTAATGATTTCCTATCATTTCTCACTGATCTCTAGTTTTCAATGTGATGACAATTTATAAATTACAATATCTAAAATATGTAATTGTATTGTTCTTTAATATAAAAAATTTCATTCATTTTATCATATGATAACAAAATGCAATTAACATTCCAACAATTTTGTATTATTCCAACAATTTTGATTCATTTAAACAATTTCTTTTGTAATAATGATACCATAACTCTTTTTTTGTTAAACAGTGCTCTAGTAACAATTATAATATAACTTTCAACATAATATGTCCTAAAACAGAAACATATCAATTTACAATATAATAAAAATTGTATAACACAGAAAAAGCAAAAGTAACTCTGCTGTCCAGAAATATTATTTTGTATACAAATTTAATTCATAGCATTTTTATACATATAATTTTTCTTTTGATAACCACTAACAGCATTTCATAACAGCCTAACCATTCTCTCAAAAATGGGTTTGTCCATATTGTTTTAATCAGAAAGAATTTTCTCTTTACTGTACTCTTTATAATTACAGTACACAAAGCACATAAATTAATAAGTAAACATTGTTTTCAAAATTACATACAAATGATATATTTTCGTTATAATAGTAGTAAAAATCTTTGACTAAATATAATCATATAAGATTTAATGAAGAAACAAATTTACAGACTTGTACACTTAAAAACCATAACAACTTTTAAAATAAAAATTTAATTAAATAAAAAGTCTGATTCAGTCTTATTCCTAGTACAAAACAATGGGGAAATTGCACACATTTTACATTTTGCTTTCTTTTATTTTTAATTTATGAAGACAATCTTACATTTCTCAAAACTAACTGGGAATCACATTTTTTTTTTTTTTTAAATAATTAGTTATTGCAATTTTGAACTCCATAAAAAGGCAAAAAGCCCCAAGTGCTCTGAAAGCACAACAGGATGATTTGATGTCACTACACATAACACATGGATTCATGTCAAGAGACTATTTAAACATCTCTAAATATAATGTATTATTAGTTTATACTTTGCATTAATTTTCACTTTGAAAAGTGCTGAAGTTAATTGGATTCGAAAAATGCAAAATTGTATCTTCTGGAAACAGTTGTTTTATTCAAATTTACTTTTAGGGCAGAAAAACTGGTTTTCATGGGAGTAAAAATACAGCTATCTAATGGCAGATTTGGTAAGTGATCTAAAAATCGGCCATTATGTAGTTTTTTTTTTTTTTAAGAGGAGATGTACTGAGAATTTGAATATGTTGTGGTATAGCACATTCTTTTCATTATTAAAAACAACCATCTCATTATACATAAACACTTTACATTGACATATAAAAATATTAGCAGTTATCATATATCATTCTGTGTTTGATTAATGCATTGGTATTATAAGAACATAATATTGAGAGATATTGTGCTATAATGTTACAATAGTCAGCTATGAAGAGGTTTCTAAATACAATTTATGGAATGGCATGAATTATGAATGATTTAGCAATAAAAATTTAACGTAAAACCATTCTTCAAATATTTAAAGGGTTAATAACAACAATAAAACTTGAATATACATAATTTTGTTTCAACTACATCTAAAATTATTTAACTACTTCTTCTGCATAATGTATTTTTTCCCTTTGTATTTTTATTTCCAAAAAAATATTGTTAATTTATAACAAAAATGAAAGAATTTGTAAACAAGAATTTGTACCAGAAAGAATTTGTACCAATGATGTGTAATCTGTAAAATTGTAGAACCTTCAAATCCAAATTTTGTAGATTTCATAAAATTCACAGTATTTTAAATAATTACTTGATTTTTACCCATGTGAAACATTTTGCAAACATTTATTACACTTTTCTCATATAGATTTATATAAAAAATTTCAAAGGTTATCTTAAAGCCTCACCTGCAATTTGCTCTTATTTTAAGTTTAGCTGTTGTTTAAAGATTCCATAGATTTAAAAAAAAAAAAAAAAAAAAAAAAAAAAAAAAAAAATACTTTACAAAAAACTTTTTGACTGCCCAAATGCTTAATTCAAATATATTATGAAAGAAATCTTATTTACAGAAGTTTATTATATACTAAACAATATTAATATGAAACAAGAAAAAGTACATTATTGTATAAAAAACAATTGTAATTATTAACTTGCACCAATATTTCATTTCTACATAAAGATGATACAAAAATGAATATCCTTAGAAATGTGAGAAAAAAGAGCCTCACTCGAATTCAAAGTATAATTTATTTTGCATAATAACTGATCTTTTTTTTAAATAAGAAAAAAAAAAACATTTTAAAGTTATGAATTATCCCAGTTTCAAATATATGTAAAAATGATATCAAAATGCTCATATTTTTATACTCCATAAAATGCAAGTTAAACTGAAAAATGTGCAATTTCCCCCTTATGGGTACATTAAAGTAAAAATGTAAAACTTAATGGGAAATTGTATACTTTCATCCTAATTACATATCACAAAATTCGGAATGCTTTCACATAATAAAAGATGAAATCAACAACACTTTATAAATATTTCACAAAACAAGGAAAAAATAGCGATACCTATAAGGAAACTCAACAATAATTCAGTTCTTAATGAGATTAAATAATATAAAATTATAAAATATAAATTGTATAAATAACAAAAAATCTTATTGTTCACATTTTACTTGTGAATTGATTAAGCTAAGGTGATCCTATCAGTTTGTTTCTGTTGTCCGATATGTTTGATACTTATATTCAAGGGCTTCAAGTTCAGTGTGAGAAAGGACATCCTAAAGAAGATTTTAAGATTATACCACTTAGTAAAACAACAAAAGAAAATCAATTAATAAACCATAAATAGCTAATCAAAAATAATTTATATAATAATAATATAATCCCTCCTATGATGATCAGCAAGCAACATCATCAGAACTGGCTTTAGTGAAAGCGAGGACTGGTGAAAAAGTTTTCCAAACTAGCCCCCCCCCCCCCCCCCCCCCCCGCCCACACACACACATTACAAGTTAAAAAAATTTAAGGTTTCATCCCTTTAAATCTTGTTATATTAAAAAAACTGTTCTTTCCAATTCTTCACATGTTTTTATACCATAATCTCCAAACCAATTTTTAAATTTCAAGACCTAATAGTTTAAGAAAAATTGTTACAAAAGTGTGATTTTAAGTTTACCCTTGCATCAGTGTTGTCCTCAATTATATGTTTAAGAAAAAAAAAAAGTTCTTTGAAAACCAAATTGCAGCATACTCTGCCTTTATTCCAATATGTTAAACTATAGGTTCCTGAAAGAATTCCAAACATTCCTAATAGCGTTTTACATTTGGACCACAGGATGTTTATCAGTATTCTTTTTATCAACAATATTCAAGAGCAACTTTGATTCTCAGTGGATAGTTACAAAATTTAAATTTAGTTTAAAAAAAATTTATCTAACCTTCTGCGATTTTTGTAAGAAAAATTTATCAAACTCTCTTAAAGGATATTCAAGATTGCTCTTCAGAGATTGAGTCTTCCTATTTGAATTTTTTTTTTTTTTTTTGACATGTGTGACAGAATTCCGACTACAATGTTTTAGCCTACTATAAATTTTGCCTTCTGCAAATTTTTTAATATTTAGCGATTTTTATAGCTTTTGCGATGATTTTTCTGTATTAGTAAAAGGGAATCAGTTTCAACCTTTTAACACAGTTTAAGAAATTTTGTTTTATTTTCAATGAAATTTATTTGGAATTCCTACAGCAATTTTTGGATTTTTTGCAAATTTTTTATACAATTTTTAAAGGGTTCCCCCCCCACCACCCCCTCCCCTTAGCAATTTTTTGGCACTAAGTTTCAAACTTCCAGTTTAATGTACTAAAATTTGTTTTCAGCGATTTTTGAATTTTTAGGAATTTTAAACGTTTTTTTTTTTTTTTTTCTCTTTCTTTGCATTGCAATGGTGGAAAGTTTTTAAAATTCTTGAAAGTATTACGGTTACAATGTTTTAGCCCACAATAACAAGTAATTTTTTAACTTTCAGTGATGTTTAGAGTTTTTTGTGTTGATTTTTCTACACTAGCAAAATTTTTTTCCAGTTACTGAAAGAGGAGTAAGGTGGCAAAAACACATAAAAGTGGGCTAAAGGGGACCTTTTTCCAAAAAGGATGCTTTAGGAGGAAAAGGGGACCATTTAGGAGACCTGCATTCATTTCACTTTGACTGTGCAATGTTTGTAGCCTCCCAAAGTTGCAACAGCTAATGGCTTTTTTCCTGATTCATTGCACAAGATCAATTACATATTTAAAAATCATTTTATATGATATCACTTTTTTAAAATGCCTTTCAGACTATTATCCTATGGCTTTAATCCCTATGTGGATAATGTGAGTATGTGTACTCCTTACGATTTACCTTTTAAACGAGATTAGCAAGCGAAATAAGTGGCCATGATAATTACATTCCTATTTATTAAAATCCATAAACATTTTTTTTTTTTTTTTTACACAACAAAAAATTTCATTATTGAAAATATTAAAAAAATGCACTTACATCTTCAGTTACAGAAGGAATTTTCAAAGCTCGGTCAATAACTGAAATAGCATTAGAGTAATCACCTTCTCCAATATAGCTCTGAAACAAATTAGCAATTAAATAAAGATTATAATCAGATATTTTTTACAAGAATTATTACACTTGAGAGGGTAATAATAAAAAGATCAAACAAAAGAATTTATGCAACAAAAATGAAAAAAATTCTTCAAAATGACTTTTTTACTGAGAATCTTGATAATTTATACTAAAAAAATATATTTAAAATAAATATTCTAACATAATTGAATCTGTTAACTCGCCTCCCAATATCCTGATATTATAGATAACCCAGGGCTGTGGAATTGGTAGGAAAAGTGTCTAACTCTATGATTACCATAATTTAAAAGATTTAAAAGGCCACAACAACTCTGTGATGGCTAATCTACTAGTGCTGCCTGTTAGACAAGTTCTTTTTATTCAGATTGCCTGATTGCTAGATTTTTTTCTTCTAATAGTAATATTCGCCTTACTTACTCTGTCGTTAGAAAAGGCAGAAATACTATTTACAAAAAGTTGTAGCAATCAAGGAATCTGAATTTTAAAATACCAAACTGTCAACACTGCAACCTACTGAAACATTGTACTTTGACCTTGAATCACGTGAAGATGTGCATATTGGCCAAAAAATCTTAATATTGAAATCTAAAGAAAAAGGAAACCTGAAAATTTTATTATTTTGGATCTTGCAGACTTGGTAAAGAAAAGGGAAAATGATACAAACTGGGAGTTATTTTGAGCCCCCTAGACCAGAAAAAATTCCAGGATTTAAAAGAAGAAAAGTAAAGATGAAAATTTTACTGTTTGGTATTAATTCAGGTCCTGCGAGTTTGAAAAAGACGAAAATTTTATATTTTCTGCAATATTAATTTTAGAAATGTGGCTTTATTTTGAGTCTGCAGGAGTTGAAAACTGCGAATATCAAAATCGAAAAAAAAAAAAAAAAAAAATTACATTTTACTGTTTCGGCATTATTTTAGGCTCACGACACTGATTGGGAAAAATACAATTTCATGTTATTTTGCGTACATTTTGGAGAAAATTCTACTATTTCAGCATTTACTTCTAATCCCACAGACCTGAAGAATCCGAGTGAAAACAAGAAAGAAAACACAAAAAAATTTTCTACTTCGACAATATTTTGGGTTTTGTAAACTTGAGAAATAGTGGAAATTTACATTTTTGTATTACCACAGATTCCCCAGACAAAAAAACAAAATTTCTGCTGAAAAGGAAGAAAACAAAAAAAAGAGGGAAATTTACAATTTCAGGATTACATCCTGTCCTGCATACCCAAAAATTCGAGAAAAAGCAAGAAAAGAAAAAAAAGAGGAAAATTTTACAATTTCAGCATGACACCAGGACCTGCAGAACCAAAAAGGAAAAAAAAAAAATCTGAGAGAAAAAAAAAGAAAAATTAAAGTAAAAATTTTACAATTTTGGTGTTACTTCGGGTCTTGTAAACTGTTTTAAAAAAAGCAAAAATGTTACAATTCCGCATTTTTAATGTTACAATTTTATCTTTATTTCGGGTTCTGTAAACTCAAAAAAAAAAGAGGGAAGGAGGGAGACAAACATTTTACAATTTCGGTTGTTTTTCGGTCTTGTGAGATCAAAGAAAACAAAAGGCAAAAATATAATTATTTATGTATTATTTCATGTCTTGCAGACTCTGAGAAAATGGCAAAATTTTTACAATTTTGACATTTTACAATTTTACTTCAAACTGCCCAACAAAAAGCTGGAATCTGAGTCGGCTTCTTTTTAGTGACTCCTAATCTTTTTATCCCAAATTCAGCCTAACTTTGATTCTACAGCCCTGCAGTAACTCAATGATCCCCTTTTTTAAATTTCTAAAGAATTTCTGCAGGTCAAACAGAACATTCTTTAAAATAATGATATTTGAATCTGTTCGAGGTTTGTTTGTTTTTTTCACCACAAAAGCGTTTCATAATTATAAAGATTTCTATAGAGCCTCTACTAAGGTTTGTTAAAATTGTGATCTATATTAATTGAAAAAATATTCATATTTGTATGATATTTGACTAAACTGTTGGAGTAGAGTATGAAATTTAACTCTTTGAAAAACAGTCATCGCATAATGTGCAAGGGTTTTTTTTTAAATCAGGAATTGAATATATATCATTGTATGTGCTTTTTAAATATTTTAAAGTAGGGATGCAAAACCTGTGGGCCCGCGATGAGTTAACGTGTGGCCTGCGAATGTCGTCAATTTATAACCGGAAAAAATTGCAATTTTTGTCCATAGGTCGCAGGAAAAATTGTGAATTTCGTCGATTGCCACGAGAAAAATTGAAAATTTCGTCAGTCTGTTAAGAATCGCGAATTTTGTTTACCTTCTGCTGAAAAATAGCGAATTTTGTCGACGAGGCTTGGAAAAATCGCAAATTTGCTTGATCGAACACAAAAAATCGCGAATTTTGTCGATCAGGCGAGGAAAAACCCAAATTTCGTTGATCAAGTACGGTGAAACTGGAAATTTTGTCGATGAGGTGCGAAAAAATTGCGAATTTCGCTGATCGGGAACGGAAAAAGTCGCGAGTTTTGTTGGTGAGGCTGAGAAAAATCGTGATTTGGTTGATCGGACACAAAAAAAATTGCAAATTCGCTGATCAAGAGCAGACAAATCGCGAATTTTGTGAACAAATTTGCAAACATTGCCGATTGGACACTGAAAAATGGCGAGGTTTGTTGATCAAGCTCGGAAAAATCACGTATTTCGTTGGTCAGGCACGGAAAAATCGTGAATTTTGTCGATCAGGCGTGGAAAAATCGCAAATTACGTTGATCGGCCTCGGAAAAATGGTGAGTTTCGTCAGTTGTGAGAAAAAATCGCGAATTTTGTCAATTTGCAGCGGGAAAAAAATCATGAATTTCGTCCATTTGCAGCGGGAAAAATATTCTAAATTTGCCAGTTAAGAAACACGAATTTCGTCGATCGAGTGCAGAAAAATCGCGAATTTTGCCGATTAGGAGTGGGAAAATATCAAATTGCGTGATCGGCTGCGAAACAATCGCGTGTTTCGTCTGTTTATCATGAAATTTGTCAATTTGCCAAGGGAAAAATTGCAAATTGCATCAGAGTCAGTTAAGAATTGCGAATTTCGTTAATCAGGCACAGAAAAACTTGTAAATTTCATCGATCAGGTGCGGAAAAATCACAAGTCTTGTTGATCGGGTTCCGAAAGATCGGGAATTTCGTTGGTCGTGAAAGAAAAAATCGCGAATTTTGTCGATCAGGCGCGGAAAAATCGCAAAACTAGTTGATCGGCTGCGAAAAAAATCGCGAGTTTCGTCAGTTTATCGCAAGAAAAAAATCGAGAATTTCGGCAATTTGCCGCTGGAAGAAATTGGAAATTTTCGCTGGAAGAATTGTTGATTCCGTTGATCGGACACGGAAAAATCGCATAATTCGTCAATCGGGCACGGAAAAATCGTGAGTCTTGTTGATCAAGGGTGCAAAATTCCCAAATTTTGTCGATTCAGCGCACAAAAAACCGCGAGTTTTGTCGATCGGGCTCCAAAAAACCATAAATTTTGTTGGTCGGGCTCGAAAAAATCGCGAATTTCGTCCATTAGGCGCGGAAAAATAACAAATTTCGTCGACCAGGCGTGGAAATATAGCGAATTTCATCGATCCGGTGCGGAAAAGAATTTTGTCGATCGGCTTCTTGGAAATTGCGAATTTTGTCGATCAGGCGCGGAAAAGTCGCATATTTCGTTGATTGGGCGCGGAAAATCGCGAATTTCGTTGATCAGGCCCTTAAAAATCGCAAATTCGTTGATCGGCTCCCCCTCCCCCCTTTGTTCATAAAGTTCAGACTTTTTTCAGCATTAGATACTTTCATGCTTATGTTTGTTTGTTAGCACTTTTAATAAAACAAAATTTACTCCCCCGAATAAAGTCAAGGAATATTATCAGTCCTAAATACTTCTTGCTATATCTCTGTTATATCTACCCTATATATATAAAATCCTAATGAAACGAATTTATGAAACGGAAGTATGAAACGGAAGTATGAATCGACTGATTAAACAACTGATTATGTTTCACGGCGATTTCTCATAAAATATGGAATACTTTGCGATGAAATTAACACCAAAAATCAATATTGATCCGCAGATTTCAAAACTGGTATTAGAATTTTTAAATTCGAATTAGTTTTCGAAATATTAATCTTTTTCTAATTTTATATACATTTTTCTAATGATGGCAACTCAAATTTTAATCAAACAGATTTTTTTTTTTTTTTTTTTTTTTCAGAAAAGGTTGACATAGTAACCCGGCTATTGTTGTTTATTTGATAATAAATGTTTATTTACTTTTATTTCTTTTTACAAATTATATAAATTATTTTGTTCTATGATCATTAATTATTTTTTTTATATTTCCTTTAGAAAATAATAGAAAATAATTAAGAAATACAGTACTACTTAGTTATTCCGTGAACCAATTTCGCCAAATTATATAAATTGCCAAAACACTCGCCAAATTATACAAATTGACATAATTTTTATTTTAAATAACGAAAGAACAAATAAATTAGTATAACGTTAATAAATATACGAATAAAACGTCGAAATAAAAATCACTTGATGACGTAAACACGTGTAACTTGCTTAAAGTCAAGTGAATGTGACATTTACGATTATCCATTATCGGCATTTAATCTTATAGTTTGGCGATAGATTTTTGGTCGTCGGGATATCTAAGGAATGCCAAAAATGCATATGTAACTGGTATTTGAAAACGAAGTTTTCGCCAAATTTTCGTAAAAAAATAAAAATCACGCCAAACCTGCGGTGCGTATCTGGCCAAATATTACCACTCGAAAAAAAATGCTAACTGGCGAGTTTAAAAAAAGCTATTGGCGAGATTTGCATCCTGCTAGCGTAACAGTACCTAGAATTCTTTGCGACCATGACAACTTTTATGTAGTTTTATTCGAAAAAAAATTTTTGATATTTTAATCAAAATGGAAAACTTACGGTCCCATATTGGCGCGACTTTTTTCTGACGCCAATGTCATATACAGAACGGGCACTAGCTGGCACCAAAGTATCGTTATTTTGCTTGATATGGTAAGCTGGATGTTGCTGTTTATGCTGTTGATGCGTTCCCCAAATTGGCGTCGTTAAAAAATAACGCCAATATGGGACGTATATGACATCTTTGCCAAACTTTCATATGACTGGCGAAGGGATCAGACCGTATTTGTTTATGGCAGTTGACGATTTGAATTATTATAATATAGATGAAATGATGGCGATAGAATAATATTTGACGACTTATCACCTGTGCCTGGCTAACATTAAAGTACCAAAATGGCACCTAGAGTATAAAAAGCGAAGTGGTCCGCCTGGAATTGTTGATGATAGTCACATGACTTAGGCTATTGTTATAGAGATTGTTTTAAAATACCGGGAGACAAAGACTCTTATACTTAATTTATTTTATTTTAGCTTCTTTTATAATGTTTAACTGATCCTCTTTAATCAAACACGAAAACAACCATTGGATGTCTTAACAGCAACTGATTCGCCCTTAAATTTTTGCAATCAAAGGGAATTGAATGGAAACCCGTTTACAGGGAGATCTGCACAGCTTTTTTCAGTTTATTTCTATCCTCTCTAATATTTTTAAAACCCATCAGGTTAGCGTGTTTTTAGATTCTGCGGTGTCTGAACGGGGGTTGGCGAGCGTAGCTTGCAGGGGGCAGAGCCCCCTAGTATATATATACGAACGTAAAGTGTTTATGTGTCCTTGCTAACTGAATTGGATATGTTGACTGGGTAGTGTAACCTAGAGCGATAAAACTCCACCCCCCTTCTGAAACCATATATTTGATTGTGGGCCACAGATCAGTCCCCCCCCCCCCCCCCTGAAATAGAATTCTCTCCCTGTTATTGATGTGGCCCTCGACAACCCAGAAATTTTTGGAAGTGGCCCTTCTCTTAAAAAGGTTGTGCACCCCTATTTTAAAGGGTAATCTGCATAGCATAATAATTTAAATATAGGATTTTTAATGACAGCATTTGAGTAATCATCACACTAAAACATGTAACTTAAAAAAAGAAAACAAAATGGAGAAAAGGAGATATATCCACAATTGTATTTGTATTTGCACTAATTTATATATTGTTTTCTAAATATTATCAAATAGAAATGAGTATAAGGCATATAAGTTACTTTAAAGCTTTATATATATATATATAAAACCATTAATTAAACATTACTGACCACCTTCAATAAATGTGATAGTATGAATGAAATTACAACAATACAGTGTCCCCAAACACACTGAATGGATACCAAAAACATAATAAACAAGCTTCTATGTATAAAATAAAGTCCCTTGTACTAACAAGAATTAATAATGAAGAAAAAAAGAAGAATATGGATTTCAATAAAAATAATTGAAAAGCTTACATATTGAATTACGTTATCAAGAGTACAGAACTCAATTATATAAGCAAAATTAGTCATTTTCTGTGAGAAAAAAAGCTAAAAGCTGAAAAAAAAATTTCTCCTGTACTCAGACGACCAATATATCCAAGAAAATAGTTTCAAGATGAAAACAGAATAAAATTAAATGCTATTAAATGGAAAAAGCAATACAACCTTTTAAATAATTAATTTATAGCAAGGAAAAATAGTAATATTACACAAAATACCTAATAAAATCCCAGTTATTTTATCCAAATACACATCAGCACATGGTATCCAAAAGCTAGATAAGTTTAAGGTTATTTTTACAGTTAACACAGATTTTAAAACCTAATGCCCAGTAGCAGAAATTTCTCAAAGTGTCTGCGACATATACTTCAGGGACAAAAAATAATCTGCAGGTGAAAATATTTTTACAACTGAAGCGTTAATTAATCAAACAATCACTTACCTGTAGTGTTTTTAGGCATTTTATAAATTTTTATTAATAATAATCTTACCTTTTTGTATTAAGTAATAAAGAGCTAAACATAATATGAAGCAAAATAAAGGTTCGATGAAAAAGAATCTGCAAAAGAGAAAAGAAAATCTGCGACGCCTGTCTCCCGTCTCGAACTTTCTGCTACTGGGGCCTAATGTATACAGTTAATCTATTTTGAAATACCGTGATAAATGCAATTAAAATAATATAAATAGAAAATAATTACATATTAAGTAAATTACCTCTTAACACTTTTAATTTTTTTTTTATTTCTTAACTAAAGTAAAAAATACCAAATTATAATTTTATAAAATCGCAAATAGCAAACATTAAGCTCCACCATGTGTTAAAAATTGATATTATTACTCTAATTGAAGCATCAGACAGAATCCAATTTATTAGTACTGCCATCTATGATATTAACTTGAAACTAATATGAACAAATTGTCATAAGATTACGCTATTATAAGTTAATACATTCATAATATACCAACTGTTATATCTCAACAAATCCTAATATAAAAATACCATATTATATTTCATTATTCATATAAATATTAAATAAATACAAATGTTAATAGAATGATTACAATATATTCTACTACCATACTCAATTAATCTATACGAAAAAATAATTTCAAAACAATAATAATATAATATAGCAATATGCTATAAGACTAAATAATTTATATATAAAAATTATATATAATAAAAATATAAACTATAAGAAATACTTTTAAATATAAAAAAATTAATTAATAAAATGAACAGGAAGAAAAAAAAAAGGGATGTTGATATAATTATATCAGAATCTTCATTTCCCAATTGCCTAATGATAACAAATAAATTGTGTAGTTTATTTTCATATTAACCATAAAAAACTAAAGAATATGAATATGGGATTAACATTCACATAAAACTGTTAATTAATCATTTAATACTAAGTTCAAAATTAAACATTATTAAAAAGTATAGAGGAATAATAAAAAACTAATAACCTAATTTTAATACAGACTGTAATATCATTAGTTATATCAAATAAACTAATTATGCATATTATTCACCATAAAGATGGTGTACTATTAGAAATTAATATGATATTGTCCCGAGAAGACTAAAAATTAAAAACAAGTTAATTGTTAACTTGATTAAATATTAATTAAGCTAAATAAGTTCAATATGAATTGAAATAAAATTTTAACGTCACCATATATATATAAAGTATCGAATCAACCTCCATATAAAAAGTGTATTAGCATTGTAGCTATAATTCAAATGCCCCATCAATTTTTTTTATATATATAAATTAACCATTGCGTATTATCCAGACACCACCACCCATCTCCGTACTCTAACATCTACCCACCCAACCGTCCTATAACAATTTTTATTATTTTACAACTTTTTATTTTTTCTATAAATATTTTCTTATTTTATAAGTTTTTTTTTTGTAATTTTGTTTAAGCATATGTTTTTTTTTTTTTTTTTTTTTTTTTTTTAAGATCATGTAAGTATTAATTGTATATTAAAGAATATATGAATTTCTTTGGAAAACCTTGATTTAATGCATCATAAATTAGCTTTTAATATTATTATTAATTAGATGAGAAGAACATAAACATTTTATTCTATATAAATGGCTAAGTATTATATTTCAATATACAGAATTATGAAGACAAGATTTAAAATTTATGTATTAACTTTGAATTTAAATTCTTTACATTTATCATATAGATCTGTTATTGTTTTGTTGTCTTTTATTGTAATTTTAAGATCTAAGAAGTTGATATATATATATATATATATATATACACATATATATATATATATATATATATATAAATCAAAAAACGTTCTCCTCCAAATAATTACAGGCTTATAAAGACATTTCAAACTACCTCAATCAACAAAATAACTGATTTCCTCCAAAAATTTCATTCTGTATCATTTGCATTTTAATAATTCATCGATTAAGAGTTAAGGTTTGAAATGTAAAAAATATGACAGTACAAACATACAATATGCTTACATTTTCCTAACAACAGTAATTTCAATATCAACCAAAAGATGTGCTATATATCTGGCTTATTAAATCATGTTTCATCTGATATTTTTTACTTGAAAAAAAAAATCAGAATGAAACAGAATTTTTTTTATATCTTTAAAATAATTTATCAGCTATAATACAATAAAATTAAAACGATAGTATATGCTAGCTTAAAAATAATAAACCAGTCATAATTTGATGGTTTAATTTTGTTTCTGTGACACACATTTTTTAAAATATTAATGAGTGTAATTTAAAATGACTCTTATTTATTTTCTGATTATAATGTATAATTCAAATTTAATTACTTACCTTAGCAAGATAAAGTAAATTTTCTTTCCAGTCAGGTTTTAATTTATCTGCCTATAAAATAAACCAAAACAAAATAAATGAATTATAACAAAATATTTAAAATAAACAATGACAGTTTTAATGTCACAGAAGTTGTATATCACCATAAATAATAATTTGTTTGAAAGTAAACCATCCCACATCCTTTCACAGGGGGGGAATTTTCGTAAAATCTTACCAGCCAGCAAGATGCAATATATAGTCAAAAATAATTATGGCAAAATTTATGTGACTGCAAAAATAATTTATTACTAACGCATTATCAAATTAACATTTGTATAAAATTAAGAAAGTTATGCAACAGAGGAAAGTTTAATGTATGCTAGAGTGTTGCCATGTTTATGTTGCAGAATTTGGATAAAACACGAAATATGTCCAATAAAATATATTAAAGTTTTTTATAAATTTTTTCATAAACTGCAGCATTTATAAAAGACTGCCTAAATATTGAAAAGCCTGGTCAGTAAACTCTCTCACCAGTGGTGAGTAGATTTATAAAATTCCCCACCCCTCCAACCTTTATTAAATATTAAAAAGTCGTAGATCCTTAACATTAACAATTTTCATATATTTATCAATCGCTTAAGTACCTTTGTTAAGCGGTTTTAAGTGACAGTCTTTAGTTCTCAAGATTAATAATCTTGACATACATTCCCTAATGCTTAGTATTGTGCTTTTTCACTATGGCATTTAAAATTTATAAAACTTGTAGTTTGATAAACTACAAGTTTTATAAATTTTAAATGCCATAGTGAAAAATGGCATAACAATGTATATTAGAGCTTACTGAAATGTTTATATTGCAGAATTTGGATAAAACACGAAATATGTCTAATAACATATATTAAGGTTTTTTATACATTTTTTCATAAACTGCAGTGTTTATAAAAGACTGCCTAAAAATTGAAAAGCCTGGTCAGTAAACTCACTCAAAAGTGGTGAGTAGATTTATAAATTTCACCACCCCTCCA